>MU226839.1:244835-275024 GCA_018584345.1 Thuja plicata | reverse complement strand
ATCAACATGCCAACTAGACATGTACACTCACACTTAATTACATTATTTGCAAGAAAATACATTTTACAAAACAAATAATAAGAATAGGAATTATCCAAGGTTGAGACACCTTATTCCTAACAATAACATTGAGTCCTACTTATAGCATTTTGGTGATAAGGAGTTGTAAACGTATGGGTTCTTTTGATCCTGAGTCCTTTATGTTTCCTAGGAATGTTGATGATACCAGCGTGTCTACTAATAACATTCCCATTATTGTTGGAAATCCATCTTCCCATTATTCTCATGATGAAGATGAGACCTTAAGAGTGGCTCATATCCAAGTACAAAAATATTACCATGGTTTTGAAAAATTTGAGAAATGGTTAGGTCAAGATCATTCTAATATAAAATCCATCTCCTTGGTAGAAGGTTTTAGGAAATTGATTCACAATGATGAGAATGATGGATTTATTGCATACTATCTCCCATCTTATCCATAAAAATGTTAAATCTATTTAGTGGATGCAAGAAGTTGAGTCCCACTTTTGGACAAAAAGTGGAAGTGTTTTCCCCATTTTTCAAAATTTCTCTTAGTTGATGTCAAAAATTGTGGAACTTAAAGATTGAATCTCGAAAAATTCATTAATATTAAATCTAGTGCTTAGAATCTACTTTTCAAATATATAATTTATTTCAATACCCACATGATATAAATTTCTTTTTAGTAGGCATGTCTAAAACCCACTATTTCAAAATGCCTAACTCAGAACCATACCACACACTTGTACGACCACCATATTTTGACCTAAATACAAGATTTTTTGTAAATCCTTTTGGAGAAAGATATCTAAGACACAAGATGATGAGAGTATTTTTTCTTTTTTATTGAATAGTTCTTTTATTAATTTTTTATTCACTGTAAAGCCTATTTTCAAAACTTCTGGTGTACAACCACCATAAATTGATGTAAACTTAACATTTTTTCTATTTTTTTTAATCTTCAAGGAAATTCTATGTAGATAGATGTCATATAATTTTTTTCCCTAAACATGTAAAAATAAAAAAGTTATTTAAATTTTAGTCAATCTCACTATTTTAAATTTATGTACCCATTTTTGATGAATAGAGGTGTTTTCTATTAATATAACAAAAAAGTACAATATTCACAAAAAAGGACCGGGGGATAGAAAATCTCCCTGCGAAGAGTCACACAATATCACGCAGGAATCAAACAACTATTCATCAAAAAAGCATATAAAGAAATCCCTCAAGCTGCAAGAGCAGTAGCAGAAGAGGGAAGAGGATCTTTATTATTCAAATTACCCCAAGCATTGGGCCCAAGGGTCTGGTCGGGAAGCGACCACCCATCATCTGTATCTTTTTCTTCATTCTCCATTTCTCCTTCCTCCCGCCTGGGAGACATAGCAAGAGCCAAGTGAGATATTTTTCAGAAGTGGCAGGAGGCCACACAAGAACATTGGTCATCAGTCGAGCAGTAGTAGAAACAAGCAGAGGAGGCCAGCTAGCAGGAGGAGAGGCAGAGCGACGGCGCCAAGAGCGTGGCATTCTGGAGCGCCTAGCCAAGGAACTCCAGCTATGACATTTTTCTCGGGGTGGCGTGTGGTCAGCTAAGAGGGAATCCGGTGGCACCCAAGCCATAGTACATGGGGCATTACCCCAATGCTGAAGCAGCTTCTACAAGTGGGCGACCTCACGGGCCACCTTGTCAGCTTGTACTTGAATCTGCATCATGACATTATTACATAAAGATACCTTAGCATAAAGAGAAACATTGAAATCCAGAAAGTTGTGAGTAAAAATAACAGCATTACGATCTTTCCATAGAGAAAACAAAATCTCTAACCTGAAAGCATGCCAAATCTAGGTATACTGGGAAGGCATTCTGGGAGAATCACCAAGGAGAACCATATGCCAAGAGAAGGGCTCAGGCTGAAATGGCATAAAAAATCTATGAATCCATCTCCAATAATTATGGGCCCTTTGACAAAACCAAAAAATATGCATAATGGTTTCAGAGTGCCCACAAAATGGGCATTTGGGATTAGGCACACCCAAGTGCCGAAGCCTAGCTCCCAAAGGAAAACCCTAATAAAGTAGACACCAAACAAAATGAGCAATTTTGGGTGCAATAATAGCATCCTAGATAGTGCGTAAACGTCAGCTCTGGGTTTTCTAAGAAGAAGAAACATGCCAACGATGATTGAGAGAATCAATCATAGGAAAATGAGGCACCAGCTAAGAGTACCCAAGCTTAGGTTTACAGTTGGTAAATGGTGTATCAAGATACCATTTCCAATCTTCCACCAAGGTTTAACTGACTGAATTCCAATTTTATGCAGGAGATACGACGGAATAGCAAAGACAAGCAAGTCAAAAGTCTGTCGATCTGAATGAGTGATCCAGAACTAAACCCGGAGATCATCCCAAGAGCGAAGACTCATGGTGGCTCTAGAAAACAAATCCTTGGGTGTTTAAATGCCACGTTTGTGAAAACAAAGAGCACTAATCCCCTGGATTTGGGCCAGAGGAAGCCCTTATTGAGAAAAAAGAGGGGACCACCAAATGTTCTATTGATTGAAACAAAGCCCATCATAGAAGCCATTGCCAACCCAGTGAAGCCAAGGATTGATAGCTTCCCAGGCTCTCCAAATACTTTTGATAACAAAAGTACCTTGGATTTGAATAGGGTGCTTCATAACCAGAAGGATTTGAAACCCAATCCCCTTCCAAGTCGACTTGTGCAGTGGGTACCTAGAATAAATGCAATGTCAGAGCAGAATTTTCTAGGCCTCATTTCCTGTGAGACATCACACAACCCATTTTGCACAAAGGGCTAGGCCTTATTTCTGGGTGTCGAGTAAGCCAAGCCCACCAGAGGTCTTAGGAAGACAACCAAAATCCCAGGCAACTCTATGAAATCTATGGTGATCAGCGCCAAAGGCCCAAAGAAAATCCCTCAGCAATTTCTCGAGCTTCTTGTAAGAGGTTTTTGAAGGAGCCCAACAAGAAGAGTAGTAAACAAGTGTAGCAGCCAAGACCTTGGAGCAGATCTGAAACTTCCTAGTGAGGGATAGTGGCTTGGTAATCTAATAGGTAAGCTTCTTTTCAATTTTTTCTAACACGGGATTCCATAATTCAGTAGAAGAGGATTGGAAAGCAAAGGGAATGCTAAGGAAATAAAAAGTTTCCCCATGTTGAATCCTGGACCATCCAAAATAAGAAAACCAGGGTAGATCAAGAAGGGAAGACTGCCTGTAACACAAGGTTTTATGCCACTGGATGGATGAACTAGAGGCCAGGAGAAAAGTGTAAACACTGCAAGGTTGCCTTGATATTATCTTCATCCTTTGCAAGAGTGAGAAAGGAATCATTGGAAAAATAGACATTGACCAATTACTGGGTAGAAATAGGTAAATAAATCCCACGAACACGGCCCAGAAAAATGGAATGAGCAAGAAAATAACCAAAGCCTTTGGCTGCTAGAACATATAAGGTAGAAGCTAAAGGACAGCCTTGCCGAATGGATCTGAAGAGCCCAAAGGTAGAATATTGTCTTCCATTAATGGTGATGCAAAGAGAGGCATCCTGAAAAAGTATCTACACAGATTGAAGAAAGCTGGGGCCAAAACCAAGAGCATGAAGCATAGAAATAATAAAAGGCCATTCAATGTGGTCATAAGCTTTAGCAAAATCAATTTTAAGGAAAAGGGTTTTCTGTTGAGACTTACAATCCTATTCCATACCTTCCCAAACCACTATAATATTATCAAGAATAAATCTTGATTTGATAAAGGCAATTTTCTCTGGCCGAACAATTTGAGGCAGGATGTGATGGATCTTGAGAGCCAAAGCCTTGGCGATGATCTTATATGAGACATTGAGAAAGGTAATAGGTCATTAGTTGCAAATATCCTTAGGGTCCCCAGACTTGGGAATGAATTTAATGTTTCCTTGTTGATAATGTCCCCCAGAGACTGGGAGTCATAAGCTTTGAGGTACACCTGATGTAAATCAGGACTAATGGCATCCCAGAGTGTTTTATAAAACTCACAGGGAAAGCCATCTCAACCTCGGGCTTTATCATCAACCATAGCAAAGACAGCTTCACAAAGATCCTATAGGGTAATAACTTGATCATAGAAAGCTCACTGAGTAGGAGAAACACATTGTGGAACAATAGCAATGAAAGCATCAAGAGCTTGATTGATGGCAGGAGAAGAACCTTGTGTGGCAAAAAATTGTTTGTAATGATGAACAAAAACATGTGAAATATCAGGAATCTCTATGAGGATGGATTGACCTTCTTTAATGATAGTTATGCCCACATTGGTGTGATGAGTGTGAACAGAATCAAAAAATTCTTTAGAGGCTTGATCTTTGACCTTTAACCAGTGTAACTGAGCTTTGATTTGAGCACCTCGAGCAGCATAATTGTCTGCAACTTGCTTCTACTGATGCAGCTGGGCAAGGTGAAGTTGCAAGCCTTGATTGAAAGGATCAAGGGCTAAGGCCTCTATGGCAACATAGAGAGCTTTGGTGTTGACGTCATAGGATCTACAGTAGTAGATGGAAAGCTGTCTACTATAAATGCACAGAAATCATGTCGTACACTGGATGGCATCATTCCACCATTGAATCTAGGAAGATGATTGTGATGGTCGAGGCTCAAGGTTCCAAACCTGATGAATGTGGGCCACCGTGGAAGCATGGCTAAGAATAGAAGTATTAAAAAAGAACTGAGTGGTTGGAGGTTGAGACTTAGCTATCTGCCAAACAATATTAAATTGAATGGGGAAGTGATCTGACAAGGTCACGTCAACAAGAGGAGTTACCGGCAAGGCTTGTTTTTCAGAAAAAGAGAAAAAAGATTGAGCCAAAATCATGGCACGATCAAACCGTTTATGAATTTGTCAGAGGAGGCTCTAAAATTAGACCACATGTGCCAAACTCCATCAGGTTGGTGGTGGCCAATATTGGGATCAAAATGGCCCAATTTATTATGCATGTAATACCAGGATTCTCATTCACCAATTTTCCAATGAAAAGGAAAAATGTCATCTTTGTCAAAATCCACTTCAACCATATTAAATTCACCACAAAAAATCCAAGTTGCAGGTGATGGAGAATCCACAAGCCAACACCAAAGGTGAGATCTCTCAACAACATCATTGGGAGCATAAACATTAATTATGCCAAAAGAATTATTCTCAATAATGAAAGTGGCCCACACAGATCTTTGCATGGGATCGGAACCATGATTGATTAAAAAAGAATGCCAACAAGGAGAAAGGAGAGTAACAACTCCACCTCAACTAGATTCGTGTTGAGAACATAGGGCAAGGATCTTAGGCCAAATAACCTTACAGATAGCATCAAGAAAAAATATGGTAATTTTAACTTCCTGGAGGCATAACACATCCAGATGACTAACACGATGATGCACATTCCTAGCAGAATACTTTCTGGGTAGGTTTGTCAGACCCCTAACATTCCATGAGATGTACTTCATGAGAAAACATTATCGTCCATACCATCACGATCCCCAAGGGAAGAAAAAATATTTGACAAATAGGCTGGAGAGAAATCATGCCCAGGAGACTCTATATAAATATTCCTACTTTTTTCTGAAATGTCCTCCAGCACAACCTCAGCATGCCCATCAGGGCTAGGAGAATGGAAGAAAATGGGAGGGGTGGAAATTGCAGAAGCTTCTTGAGGTGTGAGAACCCAAGGAGGGTTGGTACAAGAATCAAAATTCCCCATCCCTTGCTGGCCAGGGTTTTAAATGGGAGCACTAATATGAACATGAGAAGTAGCTCAAGCCACTCTAGGAGGAGGTGGCGGCTACGAAGTGGAAGCCAAAGTGGCAGGTTTGACCTTCTTGTTCTTGCAGCTGACAGTTATCTAGTCATCTTTCTTGGTGTCCTCATTTTTACCTAAATCAGAAAGCTGTGAACTAGAGTCCTTAGAAGGAGGTTTGGGATGAGGAACTGCCAAAGGGAAATCCTTGATCTTGTGCTCTGTGGATTGACAATGATAACAAGTGTTGGGAAGGTTAAGGTAAAGAACCTTCTGAGAGAAGATGGTTTCACTAACCTGGATCTCAATAGACTCTTTAAGGTCACTGGAAAGGTCAACCTTAATACAAAGCCTCTTCTGAGGATGAGGATTGAGAAAATTGTCATGCTCACTACAAATAACCCTACCTAGCATTTGCACAATGGCATGCATGAAAGGCCAACAAGGTAGAGGGAGACCAGGGAACTCAACCCACACAAGAACTTTTAGTTTCTTGTCATCAGAGACAGAAATGTCTTGAGAGCAGCGTTGGAAAACTAAAAGGGAAGCCCTAATATTCCAGGGTCATTTAGCGAAAATGGCATCCACATTAGTGGGATTGGAAAAGTGAAACAAAAAAAAACCTTTGGTGAGACTCTGAATGCCATCCAAACGGATTCCATGAGGATTCTAGGCTTTTGAAACCCAATCCTTGATCACATTTTCAGGAGTGTTGTGACCCAGAAAGTAACCAATAAGAGTATGTGTTTCAAGCCAAGAACAGGGATCATCAAACTGATGAATGGGCAAAACAATATCACATTGAGACATACATTGTGAAATACTTTGGGAACAAACTTGCAAGGTCTCTTACTTGGAGGCGCCATTATCTGTCACCAAAATAGCACCAGCATCAACTGTTGGGCTAGTAGTGGTTGGGGCCGTAAATACAAAATAAATTCCCATAGTAAATGCGGTCTGAAAGGACAGGAGTGCTCAGAACAGCGACGCAACTCTAAACCCTAGTAGGGAAAAAAAAACTATGTACTCATTTTGATTAATAAATAATAAAAAAATAGTAAATTTAATCAAACAACCACCAAAAATGAATTTTTGAATTTTGTACAATAAGAAGTCTAATGGGATTTTATTTCATCAAAAAATTCAATCAGGAAGGCCTTTAAAAAATTATGGCAAGGAATACATCTAGGATTCCAATGCCTTAGCCATTATTTTGCAATCCCAAGGCATAGGCTTGGTCCCACCAAGCCTGCCCCAACTCGAAAACCAAAGTGGAGGGATGTGTTCCAACACAAAAGCTAAGAAATGTGTACACATTTTTAAAATTTAAATAATGTGTATGTGTTGTTGGAAAGTGGCCCAATAAGTATAGCATATAGGTTTTCATTTATGAAAATACTACTTATTGGTATGGTTTCTTGGGGTACAATCCAGTTTTGGATATTCTATTTGTAAAAATGACTAAGTCTAGGAAGCAGTTGACAGGGTACAATTGCACAGTTTTTCCTGGTGACCACAGTATGTGAGGTTAGATGAATGTATTATGGGATGTATTAGATCTTTAGTTAAGGTCGCTTTTATTTTGGAGTTGACAAGAGGGAGTTACAACTTTATGAGGTTACACGAAGACAATGTAGCACTATAACAAGGTAGATGAGTGGTCACGATGTTTAAGGGAGTAACATATGGATTCTAGAAGTACTACTTTGCATTTGGTTCAAGGGTCCTACCCTACCTTTGTTTATATATGGTAGTCGACTATCTATTTTCTATTTGATTGTGTTGGACACATTTTTGTTGTATTTGTGAGCCGATTGGAAAGGTTATGAGATCGAGTATATATGTGAAGATGTTTTGAGATGAAAAGGTGTGTGTGGAATAGAAAAATGCATTGTGATGTCAGAATCAGATTGAGGGTTTTGCGAGCTATAACTAGGACTACTTAAGCATAGCATGTGCTTTTACAGTTCACTTTGTGATAAATCAGTGTACAAGACAATTTTGCATTGTAAGAGTAATGAGCTCCTTGTATTACCCCTAATAGGGTTTCTATCCTTTAACAAGGATTTGTACTAAATGTAATATTCAACTCCTAATGTGGATAGCTCTCCTAACAGGGACACTATACTATTAGTGCACTATTTGTGGGTATCATCCCCACTAGGGTTTTCCCTTAGCTAGGTTTTCCTCATTAATAAATCATGGTGTTATGAGTTGTTTACTTTATGTTTATGTTCTTCTTATTTCAATAATTGCATGGTTAAGTTTGAATTTTTTAAGTGAAAATAAAGTGATGTAATACTGATTCACCCCGCCTCTCAGTATTACTTAATCCTAACATGCATTTTATTTATTATCATTAAGTTAGAAACGAGTACCCATTTCTAAATGCGTATAAATTTAGTTTAAATATTATGTATGTTTCTTGTATATCCATTGCCTATAAAAATAGACCAAAAATAAAAAATTTAATGATTGAATGTTTATTCATTCATTGTTCAAATTATTTGTAACAACAAAAGGAATGTTTGTCAAATTATTCCAAATTCTTGTCTTTTATGGATTTGACATTAGCAATTCCATTTAAATTTAGATTTTGGTAAACATTGGATTTTTTAAGAGGATTGAATATGGGATGGAAAACACTTAGAAAGAGGAAAATAAAGGTTTTGAAACCTGAGGAGGTTGCAAAAAATAGGGAGAAGGAGGAAAAGTGACAATGAGAAACAGAGCGAGAATTCAAGAGTTGAATAATGTTGGAGCATCGAGTTTAACAATCATTTCAGAAGAGGATAGCATTGAGGATATCTTAATGGATACATATGTTGAAGAATAAAATATAAAAGAAGTGAATTCAAGTGCATCTCCTAATCCAATTTTTCATACATGTATGTCTCACAGCCACGTTCTTTTCGTATAAAGAAATTGGTGGTTTTTCTTCAAGCAAGATACTCTTTGAATGATATAGATTTTACTATTGAAAATAGAGAAACATAAATTGAACATCAAACACCAAATATTAGTAATAATAATCCTAATGATAGAGAATTGAAATTGAAAATCAAATGCCAATTGAAATTAATAATGTGGATGTAGACATAGAAACACCAATTGAGAAAGATACCCCTATGGCTAATAATGAAAAGAATGAACATTCTCAAATTAAAAGTAATGTGATGGACAATCTTTGTGGTTTCATGGAGATAGATGAGGACACATGCAATAGATTGTTTAGAAAATATTTTTATAATAAAAAAAAATTGGGCTTCAATGTCAACTAATGTTACAACTAATGAAAATGATAAAAATGGAAAAACGTGATTAAGACATTTGGCATTTAGGTGAAACCCAAGAAGAAGGATGAGTCTTCAAAACAAGTTGTATCAACTGTTGCTAGCACCTTTGATACAATTGGAAAGAAAAGTCTTTCTAAAGATAGGAATGCAACACAATGAGCAATAACAACAAATTTAGTAAATAAAACAACTTCTGATAAAAGAATGATGACTAACATAAGTGGATATCTTAATATCCAACATAAAACTATGACAAGAGTTGTAAAGAGAAGAGGTAATGTCAAAAATGATCTGGCAAACCAATTGTATAGTTTTAGTGGCAGACAGTCAAGGTCCAATATGGTGAAGTTAAAACTTTGATTGATAAATTTTGGAACGATACTACAAGAGTGTCACCTAGCGCCAGAGATGTTGTGAAATTAAGATTCGGGTCAAGAATTTTTTATCCACATATAAAACACCTTTTGGACATGACTCAAACTAAATTGTACAAAAAAAATTGGATGATAAGGTGTTATCAGATATTAGAATTAGGTAAATATCTTTTGAACAATGAAAACCATGGTATGTAAAAAAATTAATATGGAAAGAATGTTCTACTATTGCAAAACTCATGATTAATTTTGTTACCATTATTATGCATTTTGATGTATACGCTCTACCATGCATACTAATGAAATGTTGCAGGAATTTGTATATATAACACCTCAAACTATAAAGGATGTTATAACAAATTTGTTTTTCAAAGCACCTAATGAGCAATTATCTCTTTTGAATGCATGTGTTTCTAGTGTATGTGATATATGTGGCAACCATCCATTGTTAGGTGAATGTTTGCATGAGAATATTTCAATTGATTTTAGATAGAAATTAGTGGATGTAAAAATATTTAAAAATGTTGAGTATCCATTAAAGGATGGAAAGGTTGAAGCACGGTGAAAACTAATTACTGAAAAAGTTAGTGTTCATGGATTTATAAATGACTTTAAGAGTAAGACCATGCCCAAATATGTAAAACACTCCCAAAATGCTTCATTGCTTGATGAGTAGTTTCTTATGTGCAAGAATACATTTACATTTGGTAGTATACTTTCCATCATTGAATTTCCATAGAAATACACACTTGTGCCTCAAGATGGGATCCAAGAGCAGTATTATAGCTGAGTACAAGTAGCAATTTTTGTGCATATTGTCTATAGGCATGCACCTAATAGTATAGAAGAGAATCAAAAAAATTTGAGGGAGAACCATTTCTATTTGAGTGATAATAAATTACACTCATAATATTTTGTTCACTGCTACTTTAAGACCTTTTATGAAAATTTAATGAAAAATAAATTTAGATGACACAAGATCTAATATGGTCTGATAATTCCATAGGGTAATTCAACAAAGCTAGAACATTTTATTGGTGCGGTAGGAAACATAATCAAACTAATATCCAACATATGTGGAGATTTTTTGGGGTCAGAAACAAGAAATGATAACATGATGGAGCCAGTGCATGTGTTAAGAGAGCCCTCTGTAGAGGGCAAATCCGATTTGAGGAAAAGGCTAAATTTAAAGATGTATGATTGCAGAATGGTGTAATTTAAGTTTGTCTATAGGATCAAGTCAGAAATCTATAATCAAACACTTCTTCTATCTATTTGAAGAGAATAATATCCTTTCAAGATATGATTATAATACAATCAGCAAGTCAACTAAATGGAATTCATTTAAGAGTTCTGATTCTAACACTTGGACTATATGGACTAAGGATTTTGCATGTTTTTATTAATTTTGTGTTACAGGTGATCGGGAACCATGTGAGAATACAAAATGGGTTGAAGAATGGAAACATAAATTCTTAACACCTAGTGAGACACAAGATCAAGATGATACAACAAATGAAGACCTAGAGAATGTATTTGCATTAGAAGATTATGATCGTATTTTAGACCTCATACAACCTGGTATTTTAATTCAATTTCTTGTTTCTTTAAATTATATTATTTATGTATGTCATATAATATGATTGTATTTGAACTAAATTTAACACTTTATGTACACTTGATTTGGCTTGCAGGACATGTGTGTGTTATTAAATTGCACTTGAGGACAATGAAGAAAAAACTGAGTATTGATTAGCTTGATGTGTAGAATCTAAGAAAAAGTTAATATGTCATCAAGTATATGATCATGGTTTTAAGTATCCAGTTGGGCCCATTGTGGTATTTGGTACATGGCTATGAAAAAACCTAACATGGACAAATGGTTTTCTATCTTTTGAAGACTGACAAATAGAAAAGAAGATTATACACTATTCTCATTTGGTGGTGGCAACAAATATTAAATTAGAAAGATATAAAGGGAGACCTTCTAATAAAATATCATGGACACTCTTAATGGAAGAGAATGCTCTTAATGGAAGAGAATGAGACAATCATAGATGAATTATAGAAGATAGAGGATACAGATGGTACATTAGAGTGAATAAAATACATGTAAGTTTTTGTTCATAATTAAATTTGAGTTGGATAAATTTCTATACCCTTGATTGTGATTTGTAAGTTATTGGTGAGACTGAGATAAGTTTGAAGCTCAAATGTCTGAGCTCTGACAGAGGTGGCGAGTTTACATATAGTGAATTTAATGCATTTTGTGAAGAGAAAAGAGATAAATGTTTTCTTTGTGGACCCCACAATAGAATTGTATTACAGAGAGAAGAAACAAAACTATCCTTGACAATGCAAGGACTATGATGATTGAAGGAAATTTACCACAAGCTTGTTGGAAAGAAGTGTTTATCATTGTAGTCTATACATTGAATCAAGTTCAAATCAAGAAAGGAAATGGTATACCCCTTATGATCTTTGGTATGGTCATGTCCCTATAGTGAATTACTTTAGAATTTTTGGAAGCAAATGTTATATCAAAAGAGATGAAGATTTAGGGAAATTTGATCCTAGATGTGATGAAGGAATCTTTCTTGGTTGTTCTACAAAGAGAAAAGCATTAAAATGTTATAACAATAGGTTGAGAAAGATAATTGAAAGTGATAATCTCAATCAAGGTGGATGAAAGTTATCAAAGACAACCTAGATCTTACAATTATGAATCAGATGGTGAAGACAATCAGGGAATGCAAGCACATAATCAGAATGGTTTGGTAGATCAAGATGAAAAAGTTGCAAATGAGGAAGAGGTAGAAACAAAAGAGTCTTCTAAAAATTTAAATCCAAAGACTCCAAGGTATGTAATGCTAAATCATTCAGAAAATAAAATTATCTATGATAGGAATCAAGGTGTTCAGACTAGAGGAAGAATTGCTAGAAATGAAATCTATTTGATTTCTAAGATTGAAACTAAGGATGTTGATGAAGCATGCAAAGATGAAATACGTTCGGTTAAAGCTATGGAAGAAAAGTTGGAATAGATTGAGAAGAATAAGACATGAATTCTAGTTCCCAGACTTATGAATAAGAATGTGATTGGTACTAAATGGGTATTTGGAAATAAATTGAATGAAGATGGTGAAGTGATTTGGAACCAAGTTGGACTTTTTTGTAAGGGATACTCACATATGGAAGGTATTGATTTTGAGGAGACCTTTTATCTTGTTTCTATAATTGAAGTTTTTAGGATGTTTCTTGCATATGCTACTTACAAATATTTTGAGGTATATCAGATGGACATTAAGTCTGCAATTTTTAATGGAGAGTTGGAATAGGAATTTTATGTTGAGAATCCTAGTGGATTTCCTTTGATTGATCAAGCTGACATGGTTTCTCAATTGAAGAAAGAATTATATGGATTGAAAAAAGCCTCTAGAGCCTTGTATGCAAGGTTGGATAAGTATTTTTGGTAACTTAGTTTCAACAAAGAAACTATTGATAGTAACTTGTATTTCAAAGTTGACTATGATAATATTTTGATTGTTGAAGTCTTTGTGGATGATATCATTTTTTGTGTTAATGAAAAGTTGAGTAAAGAATTTTCTGATGAGATGTAGATATAGTTTGAGATGTCCATGATAGGTAGGATGAAATTCTTTCTTGGTATGAAAATTACACAATCTAATAAAGGAATTTGTATATCTTAGTCCAAGTATGTGAAAGAATTGTTGAAGAAATTTGGTATGAATGATTAAAAACATGTTTGTACTGCTATGATTACTGGTTGAAAATTTGACAAAGGATGATGATTCACCTAAAGAAAATCAAACAATATACAAATCAATGATTGATGGATTATTGTACTTAACATAGACCAGACTTGACATTATGAATATAGCTTGCATTGTTGCAATATTTCAAGAAGAACAGAAGGAATCACATGTTATTGCTATTATAAGGATATTTAGATACTTGAAAGGAATAGTTGATTATGACTTATGGTATGGTAAGGATGATGATTTTAAATTGATTTCATTCACTGATGTGGATTGGATAGGTAATGTGGATGAAATAAAAAGTACAAGTGGTGGAGAATTCTTCTTGGGAAAGAGGTTAGTTTCATGGTCAAGTAAAAAGCAAAATATTATTTCACAATCTACTACTAAAGCTGAGTATGTTGCTGTTATTTTTAACTGTACACAAGTGATATGGATGAAGCTAATGTTGAAAGATATCATGGTAAGTATTGATGAGCGTCTTTCTATCTATTTTGACAACTAAAGTGCTATCAATATTTCAAAGAATCTAATGCTACATTAAAAAACAAAACATATATCTATCAAATATCATTTCTTGAGAGACAAGGTTGGTGAAAAGGAATTCAGATTTGAGTATGTATCTACTAAAGAGTAGATTGCAAATATCTTCATGAAGCCCTTGTCAAAGGATACTTTTGGGTATCTCTGAGGTAAGCTTGGGGTGATTTCCCCTCCTGATCTTAGATAAATATGCATTAACTTGCATTATTCCAGTTTACTTACAGAGATCATCATGATTATGGATTAATGTTTTGGTGGTTGCTGCTTAGGGGGAGTAGTCAGCTTGATGAGTCAAATTTTTTAGATTCGGGGGAGAGGGGCTTGTTTATATTTTTGGCTTCTATAAGTTAGTGCATACATGTTCCTTTGTCATTGATCTCAAAGGGGGAGAGATAGTCATGTGAAAAAAAAAATTGATACTAAACTAGAGAGATTGTTCTATGGTTGAGAAGGTTTATTAGAGAGACTCTAAAACATATATTGTGGATATTGTTGATATTGTTGGTTATATGGTTTCTTTGTGCATTAATTTGGTTTTTCACATCATATGTTGCCATCAATGTCAAAGGGGGAGATTGTAGTTATATCATGCATATATGTATTGACATTGATGTTTTTTCATTCATGTCAACATATTTTAACTGTTTAAGACAATGTTCATGTACTATTCCTAAGATGTTCAGTGAGATGATTGGTTTGATATGGCTACTGCATTGAAGATCAGATGTTGCGAGTGTACAGATGGTTTCATGGATGTCTATAGTTGACTTATGTCAATTTATAGATATTAGTACTATGATTTGAGTGAGTTATGAATTTTTTATTAGAGACTGATATTATTAGTACTATGATTTGAGTGAGTTATGAATGTTTAATTAGACACTAATATTTTGGTTATTCAGGAAGAGACAGTGTTACAGTTTTTGGATCAGTGTGGATTAGTTATGCAATATTTTTGGTTGCTAATATGGTAGTGAGTTTAGGACATGGATGTGTGCCCTCAACTCAAGTAGTTCATGATTTGGGTGCTAGAAATATAATTTTCTTAAGTGGCAGAGGTTACTGATTGGTGTTCCTAATTAACAATGCAGAGATAATTGTAAATTCTGAGACAAAGTTGTTCTTGTTGTTGTCCTCACATTTCATGTTGGTTTCTAATGTTTCTATATAGTGCCCTATTCATTTTGTTTGAATGCATTGGGTTATATGATCAGATTTGGATATTTCTTGTGGCATGTTGGTGTTCTTATTGTTCTTGGTCGACATGATGGTGTAGCATGTTACGATTGATCATGGTGTAATTTATGGATCTGGAGTCTATTCAAGGATGAAGATTTGGATCCTAGATATGTCTTTTCTCACATTATAGATTTTATTATATTTTTATAATTGAGGTGTTAAGGTTGATGTCAACCTTGTTTATCTTTTCAAGTTTGATGAAATGTATATAAAGATGTAATTATTTGTAATTGGGAACATGAGTGAGATGATGTTTGCGATATTGTGCGAAGAGGTATGAGTGGGATCTGCAATTGAGGCAGATATTTGATGTACTTCATTGGAACTATATTGGCATAATAGAGATTCTATCAGTCAGTTAATAATTAGTAGATTGTAGTCCATAGTGGATTGTTTTCCATATACTTTTTGTAAGGTAGTGATCCTTCTTTTGTGTTGATCTGTGGTGACTGATAAGGCGATTAATGTACACTTGTCAAGGATTTTTTGGGTTGACTCATCAACCAATTCCCTAGGTTGACTTTTCAAGCATTTCCCTTGGTTGACCCATCAAGATAATATTAGGGTTAGGGGTTTTCTATAAGAAAAATGATGTTAATATTATTGCGAGTTAGATTGAAGATGTATTGTAGAATTTGTAGTGGTATTGATCTATAAGGAATCATTGGTTGTAATTGGTTTTAATTAATGGATAATAATATTGGACTCTCTATTTGGTGGACATATCCTAGGATTGGGTAAACCATGTTAAATTTGTTTCTTCTTCTTCTACTTATGTGTTCTTTATTCCTTTGTATTATTGGTTATACTTGCATGTAATTTTTAGATTTTGTCTTCTATTCCTAACAAGTGGTAGCAGAGAAGGTTGTTTTCATTTATCCTTTGCAGGAAGGTCTCAAGGTTGAGTGGGAGTCTCACGATTGAGTGGGAGTAATGGCAGATGAGGGTAAGATGAAGGTTGAGAAGTTTAATGGGTAAAAATTTCAGTTATGAAAAATGTAAATGGAGGACTATCTCTATTAGAAGGATTTATGGTAGCCATTAGGAGGAAAATACAAGCAACCGACAGGAATGTCTGATGAGGATTGAGATATTTTAAATAGGAAGGCACTTGGTAGTATTTTTTTATGCTTGGCACAATTGGTGGCATTTAATATTACAAAAGCGAAGATAATTGAAGAGTTGATGGAAACCCTAGAGAATTTATATGAAAAGCCTTATGTTTTGAATAATGTATTTCTTATGAAGCATTTATTTTATATGAAGATGGTATAAGGTGCATTTGTTGTTGATCATTTAAATGAGTTTAATGCAGTTACCAGTCAATTATCTTATGTTAATGTCAATCTTGATGAAGAAATTAGGCCTCTTTTGATTTTGTGTTCTTTGCCTGAAAGCTGGAATGGCTTGGTAATAGTTGTTAGTAACTTTGTTTCTGGTTCAAATATCCTAAAATTTGATGATGTTGTTGGTGTTATTTTGAGTTAGAAAATTATTAGGAAATGCTTAGGTGGATCCACATCAAGTAGTGTGTTGAATGCAGAAAGTAGAGGCAGGCCAAGAGATATAGGAAATAATTCTACAAATTATGGGAAATCACAAGGAAAATCAAAGGGCAAGAGGTCTCAATCGAGAGGACCAAATTATTGCTGGTATTATGGGAAACTAGGTCATAAGAAGAAATATTGTTGGTCTCAAAAGAATAAAGAAGGAGACAAACAAGAAGGCAGTAAGGAGGCAAATGTGGTAAGTAATAAATCTAAAGAGGATGTTTTTCTTCTTTCCCTTGAAAATGTTGATGATTCATGGGTTCTAGATTCAGGGACCTCATTTCATGCTATGCCCCATAGGAGTTATTTTCTTGATTATGTCTAAGGGGATTTTGGGATAGTTAATTTGGGAGATAATGAACCATGTGAGATTTTGGGAAGGGAATAATTAAGAATAAGTTGCAGAATGAGAATCATTGGCTACTACAAGAGGTAAGGCATGTTCCAAGGTTGAGTAGGAATTTAATTTCAGCAAGGAAACTAGGTGATGAAGGTTGTATATTTAATTTTAATGATAAAAATTGGAAGGTTTCAAAAGGATCCTTAGTGGTAAAAAAGGTGTGAAAGTAGGCAACGTATATCTTTGTACAGGTCATATTGTTCCTTCTACTTTAATTGTTATAGAGAAAAGTCAATGTTCAGGAACATTTGATGTTGTTGAGAAGGTAGAACATGAAACAGTCACTATGAATTTTGAAACAACACTATGGCACAACAGACTTGAGAACAAGAGAGAAAAGGGTATAAAATTACGTCATTGAAAGAAATTTTTGCCATGTCTAAAATGTGTCAATACGGATTTCTATGAAAGTTGTGTGTATGGAAAACAAAAGAGAGTTAGTTTTCTGAAGGGTGAGAAGGAAAAAAAAGATGAACAATTGGAACTTGTGCATATAGATGTATGGGGGCCAACTTAGGTATATTCCCTTGGTGGCTCTCTGTATTATGTTACATTCACTGATGATGCAACTGTTGGAAAGATTGCTATAATGTAGACAATTGTTATTTTGTCATTGATGTCAAACCTTAACTGGTGAGACTATTGTTATATGTTTGAGTACCATATCTATTGATTGATGAAGATTTGAAGAATGGGATAACAAGAAGACTGAGGAAATGGTTGAGTTATGAGTATACACCAGGGTACTTGGTCATTTGGCACTTTGGAAAAGTGATATGTTGTTTATCTATCACTGACAGTTCACTTGAAGGTTGATGTCCAGCAAAGAAAAGTTGATGCCGAGCAAAGTGAAAGGTGATGCCGAGCATAGAAAAGATGATGCCGAGCACCAGTGAAATGCTGAGGGAGACAAAGAAAGCCGAGCAATAGTATTTTATTAATTGATGAGATTTGAGATCTCTGGCCGACATAGTTGATTTTATAGGGATATGTGTTGTTAATTAAGATTGATCCATACTCATTTAACACACGGGAAGCCGTTATTAGCACATGGGTTCAATGTTTATTTAATGATTGTATTGAAGAAGTAAATAAAATGTAATGATGGAAAGATCCATTAGATCTGACCTAACCTAAGATCTATGATCTTGATTAAGTGGCAAAAGATCTATCTAACCTAGATGAAGAGGTATAATATAACATATAGAGGTTATTTTCATTGTATCCAAGTGTAAGGAGAATTTGTATGTAAGAGTATTGCATGGTTAATTGACTGATTGGAAAGACCTAGAAAAGAAGGTTGAGCATAGAAGAAGAGAGAGATTGCTTGAAGAATTTCCAAGAAGATCTAAAGTTTGAGATGAAAATGGAGGCCACTCAGTGAATTAGCATTAGAGCTGAAATTGGATCTGGATTTGCAAAGTAAGTTGTATGTATCAAAACACACCTGATGATTAGTTTCTAACCATTGTATCAGTTCAAATCCTTTAACCAGGTTGACCTAACAATCATTGTATAAATCCTTTGAACAAGGTGACATTCAGATTGGAATGTTCTAAGTCCTCTAACAAGGCCACTCCTGACAGGTTTATTAAATCCTTTAACCAGGTCACATTTGACAGTGTATTTTGTAACCTTTAACAAGGTTGGCTCCTAACAAAGCTCATTTCAGAAGAGTGAAATTTTGGTAGCATGTCGCTGGTGGTTTTTCCCATATTAGGTTTCCACGTTAAATCATGGTGTCAAAATCTATGAATGTTTAAGTTGTGTTTTACTGTTAAGTTTCTACAAGCTTATTTCATTAGTACAGTAAACTGCACACTTTTGTTGTTTATTGTTGCTGAGCATATCTGAGTTGTTCTAGTTAGTATAAAGTTTTATATGGGCACATCTGGACCTAAGGATAACTGATTCACCCCCCTCTCAGTTATTCTAAATTCATTCTAACAGCAACTAGGAAAGTATGGATTTATTTCCTCAGGCAGAAATCTGATGTATTTGAAACTTTTAAAAAGTGGAAAAGCTCAGTTGAGAATGAGACTAGTAAAAAGACTAAAATGTCTCAAATCTGATAATGGTGGTAAGTATTTTGGAAAAGAATCTAAAGATTATTATTCCTCTAATGGTATTCGTAGGTAGAAAACAGTTCCAAGGACTCCACAAGAAAATGGATTGGTTGTATGCATGAATATGACAATAATGGAGTGTGCAAGGACTATGAGTTTGCATGTTGGGATGCCCTTAAACATGTAGGTAGAGGATATAAACACTATTATTTATTTAATTAATAGAGGTCCCTATAATCCTTTTGGTTGTGGTATTTCAGAGGAAGCATGGACATTTAAGAAGGTGAGTTATTCTTTCTCAGAACCTTCGATTGTGAAGCATTTGCTCATATAGATTTTGATAATAGAACCAAGCTGGAAGCTAAATCAAAGAAATGTTTATTTGTTGGATATGGCATTGATGAGTTATGTTATAGACTTTGGAATTTTGAGAATCATAAAATTATGAGAAGCAGGGATGTCATATTCAAAGAAAAAGTGTTGTACAAAGATTAGTTGCAGCAGCATGAGAAGAAAGAAAATGATTGTGTAGTGCTGGATGATACTCCTAAAGATGATGTTGTAGTGGTTCCTCATGATTCACAACAACAATAGAAAAAATAGATACCACCAACTTCAGCAAATGTTAGACAATCTTCAAGGTTAAGTAGACCTCCTGACCAGTTTTCTCCCTCTTTGTATACTATTTTATTGACTAAAGATGGTAAACCAAAATGCTATGATGAAGCTATGTAGCTGGATACCAAGGTTTAGTAGGAGGATGGAATGATAGAATAAATGGACTCCTTGTTGAAAAATCAGACCTGGGAATTATACAAGTTGTCTGCCTTGTAAAGAACAAATGGGTTTATAGGCTTAAAGAGGAGGATGGAGGTAAGAAAATATTTAAATCTAGGTTAGTTTTAAATGGATTTTCACAAAAAAGGGGCATTGCTTTTGATGAGATATTTTCTCTATTTGTAAAAATGACTTCTATTTGTATTGTTTTAATTATTGTGGTTGCTGAAGATTTGCATTTGGAACAAATAGATGTGAAAAATGCCTTTGTCCAATGTGATTTGGATGAGGAGATATATATATGGAACAACCCCAAGGCTTTGAGGTCACAGGTAAGGATAATTTTTTTGTCAAATTAAAGAAGAGTTTATATGGATTGAAACAAGCACCTTGGAAATGGTATTTAAAATTTGATAGATTTATGGTTGAGCATGGCTTCAGTAGGTGTAATTATGACCATTGTGTTTATTTTAAGAGCTTGGATAATGAAAGCTACATTATTTTATGTTTATATGTTGATAACATACATGTAGTTGGATCTAACATGGATCACATAAGAGAGTTAAAAAAATAGTTAGCAAAATAATTTTCTATGAAGAATTTGGGGGTAGCAAAACAAATCCTTGGTATGAAAATTTGTAGAGATATGAATAAAAAAATTGACTCTATCTCAAGCTACTTATGTTGAGAATGTGTTGTAGAGATTCTCCATGGAGAATGTAAAAGTTGTCAGTACACCTTTGCCTAGTCATTTTAAATTGACTAAGGAAATGTGTCAAAAGACACAAGCAGATGAGGCAAAAATGTCTAAGATACCCTATTCTTTAGTTGTAGGCAGTTTAATGTATGTCACGGTCTGCACTAACATTCAGTAGGATTTGTTAGCAGATATATGAGTCATTCTAGATTTGAGCATTGAAATGTAGTCAAATGGATTCTTACATACTTGAGAGGTATATCCAAAATATTTTTATGTTTTGGGGGCTCTAGTACTGATTTACAAGGATATGTTGACTCAGATTTGGCAGGAGACATTGATACTAGGCGGAGTACAATATGGTATATTTTTACTGTCGGCAGGACAGTGGTGAGTAGGATCTCTAGGTTACAAAAGGTGGTTTCTTTATCCACCATAGAGGTAGAGTATGCAGCTGCAAAAGAGGAAAGCAAGGAGATTATATGGCTGCAATCCTTCATGGAAGAATTGGCAAAACACAAGTTAAAAATTATTTGTTTATAGATAGCCAGAGTGACATTCATCTTGCCAATAATTCTTCCTTTCATTCAAAGACAAAACACATACAGTTGAGGTATCACTTCATTCGTTCGATACTGGATGATGGACGGTTAAGGCTAGAAAAGATATACATACAGATGAAAATATAGCGAATATGTTTACAAAGACAGTGACAAGGGATAAGTTGAACTCCTCTTCAGCTTCAATTGGTCTTCAAGACTAAAATAATAAAATAGAATGACAGAGTCCATGTTGTTTCTTTCCAGTGGGAGCTACAGGGGTTGTAGAATTGCTACAAGATCAGTCTCTAAGTGGGAGATTATTTTGTGTGATGCCTGATCAGTCTAAAAGTGGGATATTTTTTATCTATGGTGACTAATAAGGCAAGTAATGTACGCTTGTCAAGGATTTTTTGGGTTGACTCGTCAACTAATTCCTGAGGTTGACTCATCAAGCATTTTCCTAGGTTGACTTATCAAGCTAGTTTTAGGGTTAGGATTTCTCTATAAGAAAAATGGTGTTAGGGTTATGGTGAGTTAGATTGAAGATGTATTGTATCATTTGTAGTGGTATTGATCTATAAGGAATCACTAGTTGTAATTGTTTGTAATTACTAGATAATAATATTGGACTCTCTGTTTGGTGGATGTAGACTAGGGTTGGGTGAACCATGTCAAATATGTCTTCTTGTTCTACTTATTTGTGCTTTATTCCTTTGTATTATTGATTATACTTGCATGTAATTTTTAGATTTATGTCTTTTATTCCTAACACTTTGGGTTGTAGCCCTTATTGTATTTGAGTAGCGAGCTCTAGAGGCAGTGTGCCTAAATGCATGTGCATTCCCCTTATAATGCTCCTAATAGGATATAGTGCTTTTAATATAGTATATCATCTTGTGGGTTTGATCCCCACCATGGTGTTATGTATCTTTTTATGAGGCAATTTCCATTTGTGATGAGTTTGGGGTTGAATGGATAAGTATTTAGGAATAGGATAAGTAGAAGGGAACACATGGAGGAAAGGGAGAAGAAGGAAAGAGAAGTTTGAGGTAGTGGGAGATACCAACACATGTGGGACCAAGTTATGGAGTTCAAAGAAGAGACACTTAGTTTGAATAAGGAGGAGCGAAGATATGAGAAAAAAAAGTTGAAAATAATTAGGAAGAAAGTGTTGTCCATGGAAGTTAGAAGGAAGGGAATTTTTAGGAAAAGAAGAGGAGGAATAATTGAAGGGATGATCTAGAGGAATGGTGGTATATTGAGGTGCATTCATCTTCATCAAGTAAAATAATTCATTCATGGTAAGTTTGTTGTATCCCTATCTTGTTGCTACTTTTAAGGTCTTAAAATTTGGTATGTGTGGGTATACATTTTTTTGGTTATTTCATTACTTGTGTGCACCATTGCTTGCTAATTTATTCAATTGTATTTTATTTGGGAAGAGGTTAGGAGAAGATGGAGTTCTCAAGTAATGAGAGAATCTCATCTTCTTGATGGGGATGAGTGTGTTTGAGGAAATGTATAGAGATGTTACTCTTGTAGGTGGTATGAGTACCCTTGTTCTATTTTGATTTTTTAGAATTAAAAAATCTATAAGAGATAAAAACAACACAATAAAAAAATGAGAGAAAATTTGACCATCTCAATTAGAGGGAGAAGCTAAAAACATATAGGAAGATTGATTGGGTCAAATCAGAAGTCAAACCCAACACTCAATGAGTGATAGCTTGCCTCCGACTAAACAAGCATGAGGTGTTGAAATAGAATCGACACCTCCCTAAACAAGTCCTAAATGATGACAACTTGTATGAACAATAATCAACTATACATGAATGGCTAAGTAATATTAGTAAGCCTAAGTATAGATAAATAAAATAAATACACTAACACCCCCCTTTAAGAATAACTTAAGAGGACAAGATAAAATATGGGTCTTGGATACTAGCCTAGTGTGGTACCCATGTAAAATAAAATCTCTCATAAACAAAAAAAAAAGATAGAAAACCATGTGGGCTATCATCTGCTAGATTGTGTACCTCAATATTGACCTCATGTAAAGAGTGATGTATGGGTGATGCAAAAAAATCAACCTCCAATGGAATCCTTGAACTATATGAAGATAAGTCCACATCACTATCATCATTATAGGAACTAGAATAAGAAGATTCTTCTCTATAACTCTACTACAAATCATCTTAATCATCAGTACTGTCAGGATCTAAAGATTCCACATCAATTTGAGAATACATATGTGTGCAACACTAGAATCTATAAACCATGAAGATAAACATGATGATGATGATGATGATGGTGATGGTGATGGTGATGGTGATGGTGATGGTGATGGTGATGGTGATGGTGATGGTGATTTGAAGAAGATACTTCAACATAATCAATTACCCCAATATTATTCTTTTTTAGTAGAAAAGTAGTTGTTGAATTTTCTATTTCATACACTAGATTTTTGTTGTAATAATGGAAGGGTGTGTACTGAGAGGGGAGGGGTGAATCAGTACCCTTAAAAACTTTTACAAATAAAACCTTAGTACTCATTACTTGCATAACTGACCATTGTAGCTTTTCTACTTCATGCATGCAATATCATAGCATAAATGTAAATGCATGTAAACAAACATTGAAACATTCATGAAACTCATTTACACATGACACAAGTATTTGATAACATAGAAACCCTTGTTAGAAGGTAAAAAATACAGTGGGAATGAAACCCTCAAAGTTTCACTATCTGCAGAATGGAAGGTGCATGTTAGGACTACAAGTTGTGATCACTTCTGATAATCTTACCCTGTTAGGAATAACATGTCAGACTTGTTAAGTTTACTCGGTTAAGAGATTTCAGCAACACAATGTATATATGCACTCGGTTAAGAGATTTACAAAAATACTGTTAATTCTACCTTGTGAAAGGATTTTGCTAATTGCTACAATTGTTAGAGAGTAAGAAAATATATGACCTGATTTCTGCAATCAAAAATTGCTGATTACAGATCCATTAAGTACACAAAATATATATCACCTCATTATGATGGATAATACCTCTGTTCTACTTGGTATCCTTGTACATAGTTCTTTATAAACTGAAGTCTTCTTTATCTATATTTTTGCATGAAACTCTCTGTCTGATCCATAGATTTCCTTGGTGGCTACTATCAATCCATTCTTGATTGATTATTACATCTATATATACAATATTTTCACCTAATTAGGTTTCACAATTTTCTTGAAAATCTCTAAGATCAAAGGTTTACAACTTGGCCTTGATCTCCTAGTTTGAATGAATACAATCAGTTAACTAATTACATCCACAATTAACACTTTTCTTGATCCACAAAAAATAGTTGTCCAGCTAAGCAAAAATCTATTTTAAAGATTAAAGTGCTTTAACTAACATGTAGTTGAGATCTGCTTTTTTCGGTGAAATGTTGTCTCTCGGTGTAGACTGGTGCTCAGTGATGTCTTCATGTACTGGTGCTTAGTGGTGTCGCTAAATTGATATACTGCTTTGTGATTGCACTATTTCTTGGTATTCAAAACATCTCAGTGATCACTGCACTCAGTGAGTGTTGTTTCTCGGTGAGTGTTGTCGCTCGGTAAGTGTTGTTGCTCAATGTGTGTTGTCGCTCGGTGATCATGACCGAGCGACCAAAACTATCTGCTTATATACTAATGACAACTTCTAATTCTTTAGGGATTATAATTCTCCCCCTTTGGCATTAGTATCAAAAACCAATATGTACAGTATATACACCAAGTGTTTTACCTTTACAATTACTCCCCCTATGTGTATGCCTCGATATGTAGATACATTATATACATTGTATGTACATGTTTCCCCCTTTTTTGAAAGTAATGGAAAATATGTAGAGCTTACAGCTTGTCAAATATGTGTGAATGGGATTGTAGAATGGCTGCCATTAGCTTTTCCCATTTCTCCTTTAAGTGCTCTATGGTCATTTTCTCCAAAGTGATTTGAGCATGCATGTCATATATGCTCTTTGTTACTGACATCTCTGGGGTGGCAATTAGAGTCTTTTCTGTAGACATGTGTGTTAACAACAATGTGAGATTCAGTAGTAACATGACTTGTAGCTCGGTTACTTCATCTCTGATTTTGATTTCTGCCTTTTGTATTTCAAGTCTTAACCATTTAGATTCAACAATCTTTTCATAATGCAATTGGATTGCATTGGTTTCGATTGATAGAATTAGTGCACTAGCTTTTAAATCTTCATCTATCTTAGCTATCTATTCACTATGCTCAGTAGTAAAGTGGTCGGAAGTGCACAACTTTGAAGTAAGGCAACTACTTCTGAAATAACAGGTTCTAATGTAGCTACTAGTTCAGAAAGTTTCACCTTATTCTCTACCATTTCTTGGCTGATTTTCTCGGTGAGTTTGTATTGACACTTATCTTCTGCTTGTTCCTCAATGACCTTCTCAGTGTCTACATTCTATGTTGTGATTTCCTTGGGTAGAATGTCAAGTTGGTCAATGATGGGTGTAGTTTGATTAATCTGGGTCTCAGGAACTACTTGCAATAGAATTTCCTTTTTTTTTTTCCAGGACTTGTGAATTTTTGTGTTCCATTTTGAGCTTGTCTTGTAGTGCTTTTCTCTTGCATAGCTCCCCATATCTCGTTAGGGACTCTGGATCAAGTGTTTTTGGATCAGATTTGGGTATGTCTATGATCTCATCGGGTATAACATGGGATTTTCTTCCTTTCTTGTTCTTCTTCTTCATTTGAATGTTGCTTGTAGCAGGGGAATGAAGGACTATAGAAAGAGACTTTTGTTGCTCGGTTTTTGTCGTTGATTTCTTGGGAGGTGTGGTGTTTTTTCTAGGTTACTCAGTCTATACCTATTGTTTGGTAGTAGACATCTCTACTTCAAATTTTTCTTGACCTATAGCCTTGTCTTCCTTCTCAGTGTTCTTGGTGGGTACATCTCTCAATTTTTCCTCTCCATTGGTATTTTTCTTCTCCCCTTGCTCTTCACCTTTGACCATCGGTATGTTTTCTTTGAAGTATTAGGGGGTGTCTGTTGTGATTCAGACATTATATTAATTGCTTGCATCAAGTAAGGCATATTACCTAGTACAAGTGCCTGTGAAACATCAGTATTGTCCTTTTCATTTATTTTCTCAGTGGCATTAGTGACATCTTAATCAGCCTTTGCATCATCATTAGGATCCCCTTGAGTGATATCTTGTACAGTAATGACAGGTGTTTCCCCTAATGATTTCAAGATATCATGAATATCATCCATGACTTTACTTGCTTTTGTGGTTAAGTCAATAGGATTGACATCCTCAGTGTTGTTGATGAATATGTGCTTGGGGCTCGGTGTGGCCTCCTTCTCCTTAGTATGAGTAGTCTCGGTTATAGCTAGTATCTACTTGGGTGGATTAAATATTTGAGTCCAAATCTTATTGCTCTCTATGTCAATATCTTCTAACTTGTTCTGCAATACTTTGTAACCTCTAGATTCTGCAGAAATTTTTTTGGCGTACTCCTTCATGGTTGAGTCAATTTCTTCAACTATGGAGTTGTGCATAAATGTAACTAGGGATCTCTCTCTCATATGTTTCTCCATGTGTAATGCATATGTCCATCTAGTTGATATCTTGTCTTGAATCTCCTGTGGAATATGATTGCCAAATTGTATAGGTACATATTTTTAAGCTACCATCATCTTAATGATTTCCTCTTCTATTTTGTTCTAATCCTTGGTAGACAGAGTTCCCCATTGTCTAATCTTATGATGTTGTATACTGCCTGTGTTGATGATTGATTCTACAATTTCATCAATTGTCTTTGGTATTTTTTCCTTTTCTGCTTGTATTCTTGGTTCTCTTTCATCTACTTTATTATCATCCTTGTCTTCCTTTCCTCTTACATATTTCTTGTGTTGTCTCACTATTGTTTTCTTGGTTGAGGCTTTTATTTTCTGATATGTTCGTACAGTGCCCTTCTTCAATGGTGGTGAGTCTACCTTTGTTGTTTTGCTCCTTGTTCTAGATGCAGTTGTTATTTCAGTAACTTTTGTTTTCTTGTCATGTGGTGGATCTACATCTGATTTGATAGACTCTGAATCACTTAAATCTTTACTTTCATTGATGCATGACTATTCCTTGGTGATGTCTACTAATTGTTCCAATTCTTCATCAGTTACCAAAATTTTCTTCTGAATTGTTTTCACCATTCTTGTTTTCTTCTTTCCTATTTTCTTGACTTCTAAACCAGTCTTAATTCTTGACTTGGCTTCCTCATATGTGCCAAATCTGCTTATAGATCTATCAACCGGTTCATTTATCAGGGCCTCAATAGCTCTTGTAGCTAGATCTATGTCAATTTCATAGTCTAATGGTGGTAACCATGCTATTCTTGGGTTGGCAGGTTTGATGATGTTGTGTCGGTGTCAACTACAAAGCATATCCCATCCTTGTGTTGTTCAACCAACTAGGAAGGGATTCTCATCCTCTTCTTTAATGTAGTAAAGTATGCATCCAATAGTGGTATAAAATTATCTCCTAGTGATTTAATATAATCACTAATCTCTGATGTGATAGGTTGGTTGGTGTCCCAAGTAACATTACTGATGGAAGGAAAGAAATTCTGGAAGTAATCGAATGTGCACATCAGTAGGGAACTAAACTTACATGTATTAGATCGGGCTGATATAATTGTTCTCATGTTTTCTTCCACTTGTTTCAGTAGCACCTTGGCTAGATCAAGTTGTACACGTTTCTTCACTATTGTGTATGTAGTATCGACAACTCTACAAGCAACGTTGTTCAATCTGCTTACTTGAAATTTTTTATATCCAATCACATACGCACCAAATTTCATTTTGGGGTCAATGACTGAATTGACTTTCAGACCTCTGTCATCCCATTCGGCTCCAGTTAACTTTTCAATCTCGGGGCGTCCAGGGTGTCTTAGGGATTTTTATTTCTTGGTTATAGGGTATCTAGTTACTGCATGAATCACATCCTTTGTGATTGGCTTGGGTTCATCTAACCACATCTTTTGGTCATGCACTCGGCTGAGCATAATGCAAATCCATTTTGTTTTGAAGTATTTTGGGAATAGTAGGGCATTGGTTAACCCTTTCACTTTAATTTTCTTTTACTCATCCTTTAGGTTATCGTCCTTGCATATCTTCTGATAAGCTTTCTCAATCTCAAAGTCTCCAATCTCTGCAACCTTGTAGTGGATGTATGCATGGATGTCTTCAACCAATAAAACCCTAGGTGGGATACTCAAAAATGCTCCTTTATCATCGGGTTGAGCAGAAACCTCGGGACAAACCTTGTAGTTAGGTTCTTCACAGGTCAAGTTCTTTATTAAAACCACCTTATTGTCCTTTTCCATCTTGATCTTTGAGGTTTGTGAAGTGGATTCCATTGTTTGTTAATTTAGGGCTTCTTCGCAAATAACCTGTTAACTTGGTAATTCTAGATACTCACTGGATGTTTGTTGTGAATGCTTGAAATCTATTAGAGTAGCTATGAAAGTGTTGTGAATCACCCTGCAATGTAATCGCTCTGAATCATTCTTCTTCACTCTGCAATTTTATCTTTAACATTGGGTGAACGAATGAGTTCCCATTGCCCTTTTTATAGAAAAATACCCTAAGTGATGCATTAAATGCTTCACCTATCACTCGATCGATGAAACAGAGACGCTCGGTCAACACACCAAAGTCTTCAGCTCGGTGAATATACAATGCTCGGTACATAGTGTCAACTCGGTTGTCTTTCACATGTTCACCGACGTGCAGTTTAAGCTCAGTTCATATTGACCGCCCATAATAGATTCACAAAACATAACATGTAATACCTTGGTGCATATTCATTCATGCTAATTTGGCATATTCTTAATGAATATAGAAATTGATGTAAAGTACAACTTTGTAGAGTGTAGTTCCATACTTACTTGTATTGCTTAGGTGGGGGTGGTGGAATCAACTGATCCATTGGATGAGGTGTCACCAACTATAGTGCTTGGTCTAGTATTATCATTGTTTGAAGCTCTCCTTTACATTTGATTTCTCATTCTCATGATGTCTTCAATAGTACTTTCATTTGCAAAAGTGCTTGATTTTGTCACTCGGTCTCTGTAGTCCTTACTTAAGTGACCAACCTTATCACAATGTAAGCATGTCATTCCAATGTTAGTCCAGTTTCTAGATCTTCTTATCCATTTCCTCATACATTTATTAGCTATATGTCCATATCTACCACATTTTGTGCAATTTACCCAAGTGTTGTAATCCCGAACATATGTATTACTGACTCATCTCGGTTGATATGCATTTTCTTGTTCTTTAGGTTTCCAAACTTGCTTTATCTTTTTCTTTCATTCATGAAATGTGTGTCCATGCATGTTGCAAGTAGGACAATGTTTTTCCATGTAAGATTTCTTCTTTGGTTGGTTCAGCTTAGATTTGCATTCATGTGCTTTGTGTCCATTCTTGTTACAGTTATAACAATTACCTATGAATATAGAAGTAGTTTTAGGAATACCTTTTGCTTTTCTCTTGCAAACATTTGATGTATGGCCTAGTTTTCCATAGTGGTTACGTGAATGCTTCTTTGGTCATGGATTTTTGTAGACATTCCTTTGATCATCTCAGTTTGATGATTCTCCATGCTCGGTATAACCTAAACCAGTACTGTTGTTGAGTCTTCTTTGTCCATTCAGAAATTCATCCATTCTTTTTGTACTATCTTCAGCTTTTTTGATCATATCATTATGTTTTTGTTGAATCTTCACTTCATGCTTTAGTTTATCATTTTCTTCTTTTAGTTCACCAATAAATTTCAGTTTTTGTTAAAATAATAACAGAAATACAGAGAGATACAGGAAATGTTTAACTCAATGAGAAAGAGATAGGAGATTTACCATGAATTAATTCGAATACTAGGGGCATGCACCAAAGATCCAAACAACCAGGAGATAAGATTTTGGAAGGGGGAAAAGCATGAAAAAACCCCTGTGAAATAAAGAATGGGCAAAAATGCCTAAGAATGAGAGAGAGAGAGAGAGAGAGAGAGAGCCAAGCTCATACAATAGCATTCAAAAAAAAAAAATAGACTAAAA
>MU226839.1:217942-244676 GCA_018584345.1 Thuja plicata | reverse complement strand
TAGGATTCCTCATAAGGAGGAATAACTAAATAAGAAAATACAATAAAAGGAATTATCCTCACACTTGTAGGGATTCCATAAGAATCTCCTACTAATATTAATACAAGTAAAGATTAAATTCTAACACCCCCCTTTAATCTTTACTTGGGGTTTTACAAAAATTTGCAACTAGATTATCCTTCATGTAGTAGAGGAGGAGAACTTGATTTTCTTCACTTTGAGCTGAGATTAGGTGATGGTGTAGTGATAAATGCTTCGATCTTGAGATAGGAGTCCTTTGAGTGTTGTAATACACAGGTTTAGGTGCTTGTTGAGATAGGCCCAAATGTACAAATACACATGGAGATTGATCATAGTTTCTTCTCCAAGAAATATTACCTGAAAAGGGATAATAACCACAAGTGGATCTCCCATAATTGGGATCTCCCTTTAGATATGAATCAGTAAAGACATATTGAGAATCATTAGATACATCATTCATGTCATAAAGAGATTTTCTAAAACAAATGAAATCATCACTAGATACATAATAAAGAATAGAAGTAGGACAATCACCATTAATAATATCATCAAGAGGATTAGAGTTTAGAGAAGGAGGTTGGTCCTCCATGATAACCATTTGAGTGTCACGAAATTGATAAGCGACTTTGGGGCAAAGAGGAATATAATCTCCTATAATGCATAATGGCAAGGTGACATTGATAAATGTACTAACAAGTTCATCTCCGTGTTCTAAAATATCATCCAAAGCAGAATAGGTATAAGAAATATCATCAATCTGCAACATGTTATCTAGAATGTCACAGTTCGGTGTAGAGTTTTGGTGAGTTTGAAATGTGTTCTCCAAGATATGCCAAGCTTGATGAGCCTCAGTACAATTGGCGATAAGGTAATATAAGTCAGGATTTAAAGAGAATCCGATTAGACCAAACGCTTCCTCATCATTAAACTGCCAGGCATCCTGGTCAACCTGAGGAGCGGTGGATGTCGGTTTCAAAAAAGGTGAAGTCACAATATTCAAAAGGTGTCAAGTTTGTAAAACAACAGACATGTGCGTCCTCCAAACAGAATAATTTGAACTTGTAAGTTTAAAATATGGCATTAGTGTTGTCATGATTAATTATCAAAATTAACTTACACAAAGTGAATAACAGTGAATAAATAATGTGCAAGATTAAGAAAAAGAAGTTTAACTTAATGTTAACTCTTAATAGAAGAGGTAAATAAAGATATTTAAAAATTTAATGCAAATGGTGAAACAAAATTTAAATAAAATGAATTACAAAACCAGTAATAGATTTTGATTAAAAAGATATAAGAAGCTTATAACTGAACCGATTTGAATTAGAATGAAATAGGAAAAAAGTATGAGAGATTTAAACTTTATTTAATTTAAACAAATTTAAAAAACTAAGATTAAAAGAAGCTTGGATTTTAAAAAAAATTAAACCAAAGAATAACAATGTTGGAATTACCAATTTGATGTAAAGAGATGATCGATTAAATCAATGCTTAAGAAAAATTAAAAGAAATGAATTAATAATGATAATGAATGAGACAAAGATAATATATAAAAGATAAGTTTTTTATGAAAATAGAGATTTGACTAAATTTTTTAAAAAATTTAAATGAGTCAAAGAATATAAAATCGTTCAAACTAGATCTTAAATTAGATAAGAGACCAGAATGAATCAGAGAATATGTAGATTTTCTGATGAATCCACACCTCTGCAGAAGTCAGAAAGAATATAACCAGTAAACAATAATTTTCGTAACTCCAGCCTGCCAAAAAAAAATGAATATTTACTGATATAAAAGTTTTGATAATGAAATGAAGAGAGCAGTCAAAACTATGCAGGAAGCTATAATGAATAAAAGGCAGAAAATAAAGAAAAGATCCTGTGAAATGATAAGGAAATGCTCCCAGCCTAGCATGAGAAAAACAACTCCTTAATGCAGCCTTGCGTGAGGAGAAGAAAATTCTTGTTTCCTACGCAAGAGCTGAGAAAGAAATCTAATTTATCTTCTATTACACCAAATCCACAACTAGTCAGCAATTAGCAATATCTAATCCAAATAAAGTAAATCTCACGAATATTGTTTTAGATAAAATAATATTCCTACAGGCTACAACTATTGACAAAAGCTTTGTATACTAACTGCGAATGAAATCTAAGTTAACAAAATTCTCTAAAATGTTAATTAAAGTTTTAAAGGAGCAGCACAATGAAATAGTTAAAAGGATGAGTAAACAAAGAGGATAGTTAGAGCTGAGTTTCTGGTTTTTGATTGTGTGTATTTTTAAGCATCAATGTTTCGGATCACACTCCGTGATATGATGGATCACGGAGTGTGATCCGAAACGTTGATGCTTAAAAACACACACAATCAAAAACCAGAGACTCAGCTCTAATTCAACGAATTGTGGAAATCTGATTGATTTAAAAGAGGATAGTTTTAAAAGATTTAAAGAAGATTTAATAGAATGTGCTGCGCTAAGTTATATAAAGTGGTATTTTAATAGTAATTCAACCAAAGAAAATGTTGCGTAGAGTTATATGATGTTGTTGCACCTTGGGTAATAAACAAGAAGCTGCAAAGTAGAACAAAATACTATATAATTTGCGCAATCTACTATGATGAGAAGGAGTATATGCTGCGAACTGTTAATAGCGTATACACCAAGGTAAGCTAATGTTTAATCCTGTGCAATAAGTAAGAGGGAGCAGCCAAGTTTAAACTATGCAAAAGGTAAGAGGTGGAATGTTAAAGCTGACTTGCAATGGTATTAAACTTAACAATAGGATGCGTAAGCAATGGTATTTGTTGTGCAAGTTAATGAAGATGCCCAAAGTAATGAAAATAGAACCCAAATGTATTAAGTTACACTGGAAAAGAGATACAAATATGATATATTAAATGCAAAGAATTGTAATAATGCTGATTGAGAAAGACCACACGCCTGTAGAGAAATAGGAGAAAGCTGCCAGATGAAAACAACAATGTTAAAATAAATTTAAACAATAAAATTATATAAAAAGAAATATGAATAAACAAGGATCTGAGAAACAACTGTTAGCAGAGATTTAATCAGAAATCTAATGTAGAAAAAGATGAAGCCTGTGAACAAAATGTTAGAAATACAGATTAAATATATAAATCTAGAGCTAATAGTTAGAATGCTGAAATGTAGAAAAAACAAACTAAGAATCCCTTGCGGTTTCCCGACAGAGGGTGAGATTAGTGCTAAAAAAACTTGAAAAGAGAAGAGTAGAGCTTAGATTTTGAAAGAAAGATGAAGAATAGAGCCAAGAACAAAAGTCTCCAAACCTGCACAAAATAATTCAGTACTGTATCTAGTAGATAAACCAATAATGTATGCAAAAGATAAATTGGGTTTGGCAGTAAACCATCCAAACCCAAAAAAAATTTCAAATTTTTCTCAACACTCTCTCAAGAGTCTCTGATATTGGAGTGCTACAAGATATGGTAGCTCCTTCACCTAGAAACTCAATCGAAGATTAAACTAACCTGCTTTGATACCATGTTAAAATAATAACAGAAATACAGAGAGATATAGGAAATGTTTAACTCAATGAGCAAGAGATAGGAGATTTACCATGAATTAATTTGAATACTAGGAGCATGCACCAAAGATCCAAACAACCAGGAGACAAGATTTTGGAAGGGGGAAAAGCATGAAAAAACTCCTGTGAAATAAAGAATGGGCAAAAATGCCTGAGAGAGAGAGAGAGAGAGAGAGAGAGAGAGAGAGAGAGCCAAGCTCATACAATAGCATTTGAAAAAAGAAATTAACCTAAAATCTAGTATGGAGAGAAGGAGAGACATCTCTTTAATAGAGATGTGAGAAAGGAGTTGCATGGTAACTCCCATATCTAGGTATGCCACATTTCAATAGTGTGTGAGACAAGTGTAGGATTCCTCATAAGGAGGAATAACTAAATAAGAGAATACAATAAAAGGAATTATCCTCACACTTGCAGGGATTCCATAAGAATCTCCTACTAATATTAATACAAGTAAAGATTAAATTCTAACAGTTTTCCACCAAGTTCCATGTTCACTTAGTTGGTCTCATGACTCATAAGAACTATTTGATTCGTGATCTCAAGGTGATGTTCAGTAAGTCTCTGTATCTCAGATTCTTTCTCTTGCATCTTTTCAGTAATCTTTCTCCTATAATCAATAGCCAAAGTTATTTCTTGTTCAGCTTGTCTTGCATTATTCATAACATCAATCATTCTTACCATTTATGTCTCTTGACTAAACTGCAGTACTTTTACTTGTTTAGTTAGATGTTGATTGATTCCATTTAGATCTGTAATGGTTCCTTCAGATGTGTCAGATATACTACCAGATCTAGATCTAGATGAATCAAATAGGCCAGGTATCTCTTCTTCATGATAGTCAGTTTCATTGTAGCGAGATGCCATGACTTTTCTTTCAACCAATAACTCTTTCAGTTTTTTTCTTGGCTCTTTGTATTGCTCAAAGAAAATATGTATTTGTAACTTTTGATTCTTGATATTTTTATCAAGCTTATACATTTCCATTGTAAGATCTTTTCTCTCAAGTGATTAAACTTTTCCAAATAATAGAACTAGCTCTGATACTAATTGTTGGAATAATGGAAGGGTGTGTACTAAGAGGGGAGGGGTGAATCAGTACCCTTAAAAAAATTTACAAATAAAACCTTGGTACTCATTACTTATATAACCGACCATTGTAGCTTTTCTACTTCATGCATGCAATATCATAGCATAAATGTAAATGCATGTAAACAAACATTGAAACATTCATGAAACTCATTTACACATGACACAAGTATTTGATAACACAGAAATCCTTGTTAGAAGGTAAAAACTGTGGTGGGGATGAAACCCACAAAGCTTCACTATCTGCAGAATGGAAGGTGATTGTTAGGGCTACAAGTTGTGATCACTTTTGATAATCTTACCCTATTAGGAGTAACATGTCAGACTTTTTAAGTCTACTCAGTTAAGAGATTTTAGCAAAACAATGTATGTGTGAACTCGGTTAAGAGATTTACAAAAAGACTGTTAAGTCTACCTTGTGAAAGGAATTTTCTATTTGCTACAATTGTTAGAGAGTAAAAAAATATATGACCTGATTGCTGCAATCTCAAATTGCTGATTACAGATATATTAAGTACACAAAATATATATCACCTCATTTTGATGGATAATACATATGTTCTTCTCAGCAGCCTTGTATGTAGTTCTTTATAAACTAAATTCTTCTTTATCTATCCTTGTGCATGGAACTCTCTGTCTGATCCATAGATGCCCTTGGTGGCTACTATCAATCCATTCTTGATTGATTATTACATCTATATATACAAAGATTTTGACCTAATTAGGTTTCACGCTTTTCTTGAAAAAATCTAAGATCAAAGGTTTACAACTTGACCTTGATCTCCTAGTTTGCATGAATACAATCAGTTAACTAATTACATCCACAATTAATTCTTTTATTGATCCACAAAAAATGATAGTCCAGCTAAGCAAAAATCTATTTTAAAGATTAAAGTGTTTTAGCTGACGTTTAGTTGAGATCCACTTTTTTCAGTGAAATGTTGTCTCTTAGTGTAGACTGGTGCTCCGTGATGTATTCGTGTATTGGTGCTTGGTGATGTCACTCGGTTGATATACTACTTGGTGATTGCGCTATTGCTCGGTGTTTAAAACATCTTGGTGATCACTATGCTCGGTGAGTATTGTTGCTCGGTGAGTGTTGTCACTCGGTGAGTGTTGTTGCTCGGTGAGTGTTGTCACTTGGTGATCATGACCGACCAACCAAAATTGTCTTCTTATATACTAATGAAAACTTCTAATCCTTTAAGGATTATCACTTTCTTCATGACCAATTTTCTTACAAAAGGAAAATTTAACTCTCTCAATAGTTGATTTACTTTAGAGAGATGAGTTATTATTTTTGAATTTGTCAATCTTATCTTCTTTCTTCCCTCCCTTTTCCTTTTTAGTATTATTCTCTCCTTTAGCATTTTGTTGCTTTTCATTTCTTACAATTAGAACTTGTGCCTTCATAGATTTCAAAATACTCGTTTAAATTAAATTTTCATGCTCCCTTGTAGGATTATAAATTTATTTCTTAGCTCCTTTACATTCTTTTTCTGTTCCCATTATTACCCTAAATAAGCATTTATTTTTAATTATAAGAACTACTTTCAACATTCAATCATGATAATTGAAAGGAGTTAGGAGTCGTATAGTCACTGTTCAAATTAGAATCCATGCTACTAGACTTAGATTGATACTTTGTAGAATGCAGAAATGAAGAACACTTCTTGAAGAAGTGTGAAAAATAGAATATACACAACAACCCCCTTGATTATGTTTTTGTTCCCCCCTTGCTTTTGGCACTTTATAGAAGGATTCCTTTGTAACCAAACTATAAAAAATACTAAAAATGGCACTTTATAATGATAGTGAGTGATTGTGCCCTTTGGATTTGTGGTGAAAATATATGCATGTTGCAGGGAGACAGATTCCATAGTGTCTACTACGATGATTACCACGATGACTCTGCACACACCGATTGTGATGAGCACCACGAATAGACTGCAATCATCGATTGTGATGAGTGTCACCTTCCAAGATCTAAATTGGTACAATATAGGTTTTAAAATATCTCAAATTTTCTCTAATATCATGTAGAATTGTAGAATCTATAAGAGATAGAAACAAGCACAATAACAAAATAAGAGAAAAGACTATCATCTCAATTAGTTGGAGAAGAAAATTACATATATGAAGAGTTATTAGGTTGAATTAGAAGTCGAACACAGTACTCAATGAGTGGTGGTGAGTTGTCTCTCACTAAACTAGCACTAGGTGTCGAAATAGAATCGACACCTCTCTAAATAACTCTTAAATGATGACAAATCGTATGAACAAGTATGAAATATGCATGGACAACTAAGTAGGCTCAATAAGTCTAAGTGTATATAAATAAAATAAATACACTAGAATATTTATATTGTGTGGTATTTTTGAAAATATATTTTATAGAGTAAGAGTACCCTTATGTGCTCAAAAAGATTGGTTCTTTATGGTGTTATGTTGTTATGATTATGAAGGGCTCTTATATTTTTTAAGAAATGGAGGTATGAAAGGATGAATTATATGTTATAAAATAATTTGAGGTTCAATGGTGAACCCTTGTGCTAGTAATTCCTTTATGTTTTACAGTTGTTATATGTAAATTTCTATCTGTTTTCATGTATGGTAAAGTTTGTATGTCTATGATGTTGCTTATATTAATCCCTAGTCACCTTATTATCTCCTCAAGCTTGGGAGTGAGCTAGTTTCCAGCTCTATCATTGAGAGGTGAACTACCTATTGGTCAAAAGAAAATTATTTCCCATGTGTATGCAGATTTAACATTTTTGGTGTGGAGGCTATGGAGATAGAAGGTGAACATAAAGTTGGAGGAGACTTCTAGTGAAACCAAACTCCCTATTGTTTGGGTTTTGAGCAAGAGGTGTGTTGTTGTATCCTAGAGAACCCATCTATTTGTGTTGCAAGAGTACATTATATAAGCCCATTAAGTGTCTTTCTTCCCTCTTGGCTAGAGACTAATGAAGATGGTTTAATACATCCCTAGTATATCTCTACCATTTTGTATGAAAAAAAAGTAGAAGGGATGTCCTATCTTAGTACATATGGGTAGAGGATTTGGTGATAATGTTAGAATACTTCAGAGATAACTGAGAGGGGGGGCAGGTGAATCAGTTATCTGCAACTTTAAATCTTTATCTTATACTTATTAATCTAGATTGATACAAAGTAAATGCACATACAGATAACACTTTACAAAACACATCAATTTGGTTATGGGAAAACCAAATGGTAAAAACCCCGGTGGGAATTAGTACCCACAAAGAACTATACTGTTTATAGTGATCCCTATTAAAAGATCTTCCAACCCTGTTAGGAGTTGTACATTACAATGCAGTAGTATAGTGACCTGGTTAAGGGTCAGAACCTGTTAGGAGTCTTTTACAATAACCTTGTTAGGGGTGGAGGACTCACTATCCAAGGACTCACTTTCCAAGTGGTGAAGGCTACAACCTTCTAGTTATTTGATACACACTGTATCAACAAGATGAACTACTATTTGTGACACTGCTTGTCTAATCAGTTCCTTTTATGTGTCGATGCTTTAACCTCTTGTAAAGAAATATAAAAATCTAATCTATATTCTGAATGCTTCAACATAAGCATCTATATTATCAACATATGATAAATATAGCTCTGCTGCATCAACACTCTGCTCTGCTTGTCAAACTCTGGCTTTCGCAACTCTTATTATCACAAATGACCTTCTATAAGTACATACACCAAGTATGAGATCATGGGACCTATAGGAAAACTCTTCTTAACATCCTTGTTAGCTCTACTAAGCGCACAAGCATAATTACAACCACACAAGTCAATGCTGAGCAGACGCATCGCTTCACAAGTCGACTTCACCAAATTAATCATAACTTTGTAATCTTCTTGAAACATGTCTTGCGCCTCCAGAACAATATCAAAAACACATAACTAATCATAAATATACACACACATATCCTGAAGATAGGTGCAACTCGATCAACACGTTACATACGTCAGCCTTAAACCATTATTCCTCCAGAACTGTAACTGTCAATAATAGAATTACATATCTTTATTGAAACTTCATATCTGAGTCTGCGTGTATGAACATGGCATAGTAAACATGTCAACAAAATGTATCTATCCACGCTGGTATTCATGTCTTCATATTGATAATTACATATAGAAGTACTACTGTGTATTATATGTTGTCATTAATGACAAACATACTATCAATCAACTGTTCAGAATCAAATCTCCAACAGATAAAAAGTATGGAAGATAGAGTATGTTTGAGGATTTTATGTGCTTAAAAGATGTAATGGGTATATTTATATTTAACTGTCAAATAAATAATATACTCTTTACTTACAAGAAGATATTATATTTTCTACATAAATGAATTAGTTGATGTAAATAATTAGAGCTAGAAAATAGAATATTAAAAGAAGATGGTATATATACTAAAAAGAAGGGTACCCAGATGTGTAAATCACCATAAAATTTAACTTCCATGTGAGAAATTTATGTGCCCTTAATTTTGTAAGAGGACAAGGAAAAAGATGTGATAGCTAAGATCTCATATTACATTACACGAATATAGTTAGATGGTTTTAAAAATATATATATACCCCAAAAAAATGATGACCAATGTAGAACCACCCAATTCTGCTACCTTGTGAATTAAGAAGGATGATGAACTCTCTTATTTTTCTTATAGTACCATTTTTGTTTAAATATAACACCCTCACATTTCCTCTAAACAACATAGCGTGAGAACAACTACCTTGAAAACAACAAACCCCATACAATGACCCATCAGGATTCATATATACATTTCAAGCATGCACTCAGCTAAAAAAATAGTAATCAAAGATCTCAATCAAATGTATGTTAGGGAAGCTTGACCATATTAGCCAATTTGGCTCATCCCATATCATACGCATTCAGAGGTTGGACATGAATCCACCTTTTCTCAACATGCCTAACCTAACACCGTAACCAAAAACTAGCTCAAACTAATATAAGTGATACCTTTGGACTAGAAAAGAAGGAATGGAGATTCGTTATAGCTTTGTGTAACCGCATCGGGTGGCCAAACTCTTCCAAGAGCGTTGCCCTAGAACTTATTTTTTGACAACAAAATTGAGTAGAGAACATGATAGTATTATGTTTCAAAGGCATTAAATTGAATTTTAAAAAAATGCAAAATGATTTGGGCGCCCTACTTAGGGACTTGGTCCACTTAAATTAGAGGCCAAACAAATCAAACTCCTCAATTCCAACTAATACCATCCAAAGAAATGCCTATTTTCCCAAAAATAGTAGATCTCATGGGACATAGTCCTACCATGATAGGATAATGATGTCGAGTCCCTTGTTGTACTAAAAAAGGCTTTAACTTCCATGAGTAAACCTTCCAAAATGTATTAACATTGTGAAATTAGAACTTGGGTTTACAATTGTGGATGGACGACTCATGGTATTGGGTTCAACTCTCGCCTAGATTTTCTTGATGAACCTGGATTGCAGGTGGTTTGGTTCATCCTCTGAGGATTAGTCTCAAGTCAGCTTGCCCCTGGTACCCAAGATATGGGATGATGTGTTGTTGGGATGGGTCGCAAGGACACCTTAGGGTTAAAAAAAACATTGTGAAATCAGAACTTGAAATTAGTGCTTTTATTTTCAAGAAAATCCCTTGCAGGTAAGATAGTGCCTTCTTGCCACATGAGCAGCTTCTATTTGGTTATGAGAGTAGCCAAACTAATGGAGTATAAGTGAAGTTTCGCAATGAAGATCATCTCTAGCAAGGAGCTACTTGTAGTCCATCATAGTTTGGATTAAATGTCATACCACCTCAAATTCCATTTGTACCAATGACATAGTTAATATAAGTTTCATTATCAAGAATTATTATTAATGTAATTATGGGTATCATCATAGATATGGTTCCCTCTATTTCCCTTCTTTAGAACATAGACATGGGTGTTGTTATGAATATTGTCAATATGTGTGTATTAGGAAACAACCTACAGTGCAATGGTAAAGTTGTGATTCTGTAATCTGAGAGGTATTGGGTTCAAATCTACTTAATCTTAACAAATAATAATAATTATTTATCTCAGCTTCAGCCTATTACCCATAAAAAAAATAACATGTGTGTATCGTAATGGCTCTAACATACATTACCATCTATGAATATGAGCCTCTTAAAAAAAATCCTTTCTTGTCACAACATTTATTAATAAATAAATCTTCAGGGGTGTATAAAATATACATGAATATCAAGATAGTTGTAAGAAAAATAGCATCATTCCTACCTTTCAACAAAGTGAAGAGGGATTCCACCTTGAAAGCATGCCAAAATTGTTTGAACTTGAAGGGAAGTTGAGGGGAACCGTCGAAAAACATCATATGACAAGAAGAGGGCTCGAGCTAAAATGGATGAAAAAATCATGTATCCATGTCCACAACTATTGAGCTCTTCTAAAAGACTGAAAGAGGTAAATACAATCTTAGGTTACCCACAAAATGGGAAGCGGGGATCTAGCATACCTAGATGTCATAGGCAAGATCCCAAAGGAAAGCCTTGGAATAGAATACACCAAGAAAAGTGAGCTAATTTAGGCTCAACAATGGCAATTCAAATAGTGTGAATCCTTTGACTCCATGTATACTAGGAGGATTGCAAATACCACATGAGATTCAAGGTTGTAAACATAATAAAATATGTAACAAGCCAAAAGTATCCCAACTTGGGCTTGTAGTTACAAAAGGAGGTATTAGAAAACCATCACCAAACCTCCCATCATGGCCTGGATGAGTGGATACCTATTTTGTAAAGAATATTGAGAGGAGTACCAACACAACTAGGGAAGAAGTATGACAATCTAGTTGACCAAGTCAAAACTAGGCATGCAAATATTCTCAAGGACAAAGATTCATAGTAGCTCTAGGAGAAAGATCCAAGGAGCAAAAATACCGTACTTACAAAAGCACAAACCATGAATTCTAGAGATAAGGGCCAAAGGGAACCCTTAAACCTAACTGAGACGTGACCACCATATACTATGTTAGTTAAATAAAGGTCATCTTTGAAACTATCCCCATCCTATTAGAGCCAAGGCTTAACAATTTCCTAATCCTACCATATGCTTATTGCAATAAAAGTGCCTTGAATATACAAGAAATCCTTCATTAAAAGAAGGATTTCAAAGACAATTCCCTTATAGGCCAGGGCATATATGCTAGATAATCTAAAGAAATTGATGTAGGATCATCTAGGGTTCTTGAAGAACTTGCATAATTTAGGAGTTGTTTCCTTTTGGGTTGATGAAGTTCCTGGTTTGAGACACTTTTCTAGAGATCCTACGAGAAGTCAGTCTATTGAGATCTTGGAAAGGAGTGGTCAAGAGGTTTTGTTCCTTATTGTTCATAGATGATATTTATATGATAGCACTTCTTTTGGTGCAGTAGTTTATGAGATACTATTGATTCTTTATCAGGTAGTTATGTTCCTTATAACCGGTAGTGAGTTGTCACCGGTTGCTGTGTTTGATGTCTCAGTTAAGTTTTATGGATCTTTAGAAGGTGTGGTCAATATATGTTGTTCATGTGGTCAAAAGGAAGCTTATCATATGATAGAAACTCATTTGGAGTTACTATGCTCGAGTTATGTTGAATTTTGTGACTGGGTTGAGAAAGAAGTTTCTTGCTTCAGGCAGTCTTTTGAGATTTGGAGATCAGTTGAATTGAGGAGATGTTTGGTAGGAGTGATGAAAAGGGTTTGTTTCTTTCTATTTGTAGAGCTAGATTATTTGATAGCACTTTGTGAGGTGGAAAGGTTTAAGAGATCATGTTATGTCTCTATTGGGTTGTTGTTGTTCTTCATGACACTAGTTCTTGAAGTTAACTGGTCGATTGATTTTGGTTGCGATCATTGATCTGATCATTGGAGATAAATGACAAGATTTCCTAGGTAGGTCTATATGTGCATGACTTGATTTTTTGGATAGGTCCTTGAGAAATGAATTACATGTTGTATTTAATTTGGGTTTAGGCTGACTGGGTCTAACACATTTCTTGGGATATGTAAAGTTGTTTGAGGGTGGCCTATTTGTGTTTGTGTATAAATTTGGGGCTTACGATCATTTGGGTAGCAAGAAAAAGTGTGAAAGAAGTTTGGTACTGAAGGGTTGAATAGCAGAGAGGTTTCTAGAGGATTCATCTGAGACTTATGAAGATCTAGAATAGGTTTGACTTGGGTTTTGTTGTTAGGTTTTATTTGTACTTGTCCTAAACCAGGCAGGCCTTATAGCCCAACATGTATAGAGAAATTTTGATTATTAAAACTTGTTTGGATGAAAATCATGTTGTTGTTGATTTTATCTTATTGTTTTCTAGTGTGTTGATAACTACTAAAAGTATTTGACATCTCCTTTGGGGATTCTCTTTCCTTGACTGCATCAATTGGTATCAGAGCATGGTTTGATCTTGTTGTGGTGGATACCGATCTAAATTTTGGACTTGTGGTGTGTTGCTACTTTTCAATCCACGTGTAAGGAGGATGCTTGCAATGGTTGTGTAATTTGGCATTACACCTGCCAATGCATTTGCATGAATGTTTTAAAGTGGTGCATAGCAAAGAAAATGTTGGTCTCTTGTACGCCCACTGCAACCTCTTCTGCTCCTTCCTCTGCATGCAAGTTGTTCTTTAATTCATACATGAGCCCCTCCTAACATGACGACTCCATCTTTGAAATTCCTCATTCCAAAGCTTCTATCAGATGGTTTCTCAGAAACTACACTCCCACTTATATCCAACAACACTGATGCATCACAAGACTCAACCATGCAATCATGGAAAATAGCTCTGAGCCAGGAAACAACAGTATTGCCATGTTTGTGATGGAGATTAAAGACTTGTTCCTTCACAATCTCCTTTTCTCTTAGGCAGGATGTTGCATAATAGTTTCTCTTTAGACCACTGGTCTGAGCCCATGAAGGCTTGAAAAGATTCTGAATGTTGTCTCAATTCACCATCATGTGTCACATTTTTCTTGGAATCATGAGCTCTAACAGATGAAGAAGAGGCATCTAACTGATGAGAATTCCTCGCAAGATTAGAAATAGATGTAGTATATTTGGAAGAACTAGAGAAGAGTAACCAATTTGAAATTCCATTACTATTACTGTATGCATCTTTTCTTGGGGTTCCATCATTGTTTCCACGTGTAGAAAGTCCAAGGGATGCCAAAAGTTTTGTCTAGTCATCTGGCAAGGGCTTTGCAACCCTCTTCCTAATGCTAGAAAACTTAACCAATGCCACTTTTGATTCTATCAAATGAGTTTTTATTTATTTTCCAAGAAATGTAATTTTGATCTCTAGTAACTTGAAGGCATCCAACACTAACTGGTATTTTGAATTCTCCTCATTTACTAAACAGACTCCTTGCGAGGCTTGAAAAGATGCTGAACAAACAGGTGCCATGACTCTCTCCCCTATGAATGAATGGTTGATTGAAAAAATTAAAACACCTTATGTATCCACACATACTATTACTTAAATCATAAAATGATTAAAAATAATAATATTCTCTAAAACCACATAAACTGAGCATTGAACTTCAAAAATAGAAGTTGTGTCCCTGAGCTCATGGTTTGAGAATTGTCCTTATTGAAATTTATTTTCATCTTCAAAATAACAAACATGTACTTCATTGCAATTGGACCACAAATCATTGAGTTTGCGTCCATTAGAAACAAATTTTTATATCTCAGCAATATTCCCCCAAAAAATGACAAGTAGCCTCTGGAACAGACTTCAAAAACTAATCAAACGACTGCCCGAATGATTCAAATCTGGAAGACTAGGAGATATCCATGTTTATCATTACCCCATAAAGAAAAATCTCCATGATTCCTTTTGAGGAAAGATATTTTAATCTTCAAATTTGAGCACTTTTTTCAAATTGCAAAGGCACTTGTTGAAATGATGGAAACTCATTTTGGAATCGGCTTTGAAAGAAAATCAAGCAATGACTTGAGAATTTTCTACTGATCCTACTAGAAGAATTTCATAGAATGAGTATAGATCCACAACTAGTATCTCAAAACAACAGCTTGATACAAATTTACGATCCTTTGAAAATGATTGTTCTGCAAATTTAACTCTATCAACATTGGCAATCTGCATAAATTGCTTTTGATTTTGATTTCACAAACCCATCATTTGAAACCCCTATGGTATGAAACTTGGGAATGGATTCACTTAAACACAAAGAGAATGAGGTTTCAACTAGCTTGTTCCAATTGTCAGCTGGTCAATTGACATTGCTTCTAAAATTTAGCCTTCTGATAACTTTTTGAATTCAAATTCAGTAACACTGCGCAAGTTGGATTTAAAATTGCCTGAGAAAATCGATCAGATGGATTGACCATGGTCTAAAATTATTCATGATGGAACATTTCCATGATTAAAACATAGGGGAACATTCAATTACTCGTGACCTAAAACTAGGTGTAATCTGTAGGACCCCAAAGTAGGGCACTTTATACTTCTGCATTTCTCGCCTAGAAAATCAGAATAAATTGCAAACAGAATGGCCCTAGAAAACTTGTCATACGAAGTCACAAGGACTTGAAAATGAATATGTAGACTCAATTTCATGCCTACAATGTCTCAGAATAATCCTTATGTCATGAATATTAATCTTCCTTAAAATTCAAAACTCCAAAGTAGGTCACTTAGTAAAATTTGGAAATGTGCAAAGTGCGGATTCGGGTTAACACCTATAAAGCTGAAACCCACTACAATTACTCCATGATAGGTGATGAAAACATTCCCAAAATTAATTTTCAGGAAAATCTTCGGGTCTCATCTTTACTCACACACAAACTAGCCCTTTTCAAAAAAAATTCAGGGGCACTAACTTTGTGTCTTAGAAATTTCAACTTGGTCACTCCAAATTTCTCCAAAATTTGATAGCGCCAACATGGTGACCCTGTGGTGTTTTTGTGAGGTGGCAGAGGTTGGATCTGACTTGCATCAGTGAAGGATTTGTACAAGGTGGTTGGAAAGGAGATTTGTTTCTACTTGTTGAGTTATTCTTGTGAACTAGGGTTTTGTTTGGGTTAGGGTATCATCTTTGGTGAATCGGATCGTTGATTGGAGTTAGTTGCACCTTAGATCTAGAAGGATGCCGAGGAGGATGAAATCTAGGTTGCTTTAACTGATGGAGGATGAAATCAGGACTAAGATGGCTGATTTGAAAAATGAGGTTACTGGTTTGAAGACTGAGGTCTTGGAAGAGATTAGGGTTGTTTTTGTTGGATTGCATCAGAACCCTCAATCTGTTGTTGCTATTGAAATTTTAGCAAAGATTCTGATGGCTTTGTTGATGGAAAAGTTTCACATGGTAGAGGAAAGGATCATGTGCAGACTTGAGAGAAATCTTGAGGAGTTTTCCAATAAGTTTGAAGAGCTGTGTATGTGCAATGTCAGTGGGCATTTACCGATCAGACATAGGTTTGATTGGCTTGTGAAGAGGCTTTCTCATAGGAGGAAATGATGAGTTGATGGTTTTTTTGAAAAGTTATACACTGATCTTTCTGAGGTTGGGGTGGTAGATGATTTTCATGATCAGATGTGGAAATTCTAGAGCATCTTGTTTTGAGTAATGAGATTGTTGATGAGGTGGAAGAGTTACCTTTTCCTAAAGGTGATGACCTTGTTGATAGGGTTTTAATTACAAATTTTGATACTATTATTATGCATGAGGAATTGCAAATTGGGTATGTTGTTACTTGTGTTGCTAAGTTTCAAAATGATGTAGAGTTGGTTGATGGTGAGGTTGAGCATCTTGAGTTCCTTGTTGCTGATGACAATATTTTATGTGAAGAGTTGCATGATTTGTCTATGAAGGAGAGAACATATTTGATGCATTGTGTTGAGGATGTTGATCAGTTTTTTCTTGTTGGGAGGTGTGTTGACTGGTTAGTTGCAGTGTAGAGGAAGTAGAGGTTGCTTGTGGGCAGATTTGTGTTCTTAACCTTGAAGATTGGGAAATCGATGGTTAAGATGAAGTGGTTGAGTTTGGATTTTCTTGTGGAGTCTAAGTATGAGACATAATTTTTTATTTACCCTGGGTGTCTGATGCAAGAGCATCTAGGGTTCTTGGAGAACTTGCATCATTCAGGAATTGTTTCCTTTTGGATTGATGAAGTTCCTGGTTTGAGACAATTTTCTAGAGATCATATGAGCAATCAATATATTGAGATCTTGGAAATGAGTGGTCAAGAGGGTTTTCTCCTTATTGTTCATAGATTCTATGTCTATGATAGTGCTTCTTTTGGTGAATTAGTTAGTGAGATATTTTTGATTCTTTATCGGGGAATTATGTTCCTAATAACTAGTTGCAATGAATTGTCATTGGTTGGTGTGTTTGATGTCTCAGTTGATTTCTATGGATCTTCAGAAGGTGCGGTCATGATATGTTTTTCATGGGTCATAAGGAATCTTATCCTATTATAGAAACTCATTTGGAGTTAACGTGCTCAAGTTATGGTGAATTTTGTGACTGGGTTGAGAAAGAAGTTTCTTGCTTCAGGCAGTCTTTTGAGATTCTGAGATCGGTTGAACTGGGGAGATGTTTGGCAGGAGTAATGAAAAGGGTTTGTTTCTTTCTATTTATAGATTTTTATTCTTTCATAGCACTTCATCAGGTGGCATGGTTTGAGAGATCATGTTGTTTCTCTATCGATTTGTTGTTGTTCTTCATGACACTGTTCTTGAAGTTAACCGATCGATTGATTGTGGTTGTGGTCGTTGATTTGATCATTGGAGATGAATGAAATGATTTCCTAGGTGGACCTATATGTGGATGACTTGATTTATTGGATAGGTCCTTGAGAAATAAATTAAATATTGTATTTAATTTGGTTTAATTCTGACTGGGTCTAACACGTTTCTTGGGATATGTAAAGTTGGTTGAGGCCAACCTATTTGTATTTGAGTATAAATTTAGGGATTGTGATCATTTGGGTAGCAAGAAATAGTGTGGAAGAAGTCTGGTGAAGGAATGAATAGCAAAGAATTTGCTAGAGGATTTCTCTGAGACTTAAGAAGATCTGGAATAGGTTTAAGTTGGGTTTTGTTGTTAGGTTTTCTTTGTACTTGGCCGAAACTAGGAAGGCCTTACAATCCGACATGTATAAAGAAATTCTGATTAATAAAACTTGTTTTTTGGATGCAAATCATGTTTTTGTTGATTGTATCTTATTTTTTCCACTATGTTGATAACTGTTGCAAGGATTTGACATCTCCTTTGGGAATTCCATGTCCTTGACTACATCAGAAATATATTGCATGCAAAGATTTTTTCAATCCTCATTGCTTGAAATGGAATGAATAACTTATTTAGCACACAAGGAAAGACCTTGTTTCTAGGTTTAAATAAAACCAAGACCTCCAAAGTCTCTAGGATGAGAATAATACTCCGAAACAACACTATTAAACCATTATGGTAAGCTCTTGAAGCCCACAAAAAGTCTCGCAAGAGCTTTTCCAATTTTTTCGTTTGAAGCCTTTGAAGGTGCCCAATGAGAAGAATAATATACATGAGTTCCAACCAACACTTTAGAGAAAATATGGAATTTACCAGGAGGCCTTGTAATCTAGTATGCAATTTATTTCCCAATCTTTGCAAGAACTTCATTCCAAAGGTCCACTGCAAAACCTTGAAAGGAAAAAGGAATGCCTATCTAAACTAAAAGATCTCCCCATGATAAATCCACTTCCATCTATATTAAACAATCTATGGAGGAGATAGAAGGAAGGATTACATGTAACACTCAATTTTGTATCATTGAAATGTTGACCTAGAAGCCAAACAGAAGGTGTCAAGGCATTGAAGTGTCACATGTACATTGTGCTTGTTCTTAATAGTGAGGAAATAATTATTTGTGAAATACTTGTTGAGAATATGAGAAGGTGACTTAGGAAATTAAATGGCCCTAACTCATCTTGCAAAAATAGAATAAGCGATAAGGTAACCAAAACCCTCAACAATCAAGAGATACAATGAATAGTTTTTTTATCCTTAATAGCCTCACACTTTAAACATGAGAGTTAGGAAGTTCTCTATATGAGGGACCTTATGCACTATATAGAGCAACCTCTAAGATTTAAGAAGATGGATCTTCAAGTTTATCTTTTCTCTTTTGGAGAGAGAGAGAGAGAGAGAGAGAGAGAGAGGAAATGACCGATCCAAGGTGATTCACCAGAACTTTCCAAATCTCTTCGAGATTCCCATTAGAGGTTAAAAAATATAGGAACCCCACTACCATAGGAAGAGAATGTTGTAGACTCTTCATTTCTGAAGAGAGAACAAATGACAAATTTAGATAGAAATGAGAATACTACGAGAACATTCTAATTTCTACTTGTTAAGGCCTGCAAGAGTTTTTCCTATGTCTACTAAAAATAGTTATTCAAGAGAGTTTCTCTCACTAAGACGACATAGTATAACTCAGATAAAAAATATTGAAAGAGCACATGACATGTTTCAATGACTTGGGCATCTATGATAAAATTATAAAATCCTGAAAAAGAAAATGATAGTTGTCTCCCTCTAGGACACAAAGCCTAAGATTATCCACAAATTTAGAGTAAAACAAAAAGTAAAATAAAATTGGGCATAGTCCAATGTGTCTTCTCTATTAATTATCTGATTACAAAACTAAGGTCATGAAATAATGATACAACAACTATTTTTAGTATTCTTCAAAGAATAGTGAGCAACTCTAAAGAAAAATCCCCCCCTAAGGAAGATCTAGTAGAACTCTCTAAAACATGTTATTACAATGCACCCCCTAGGATTATATAGGAAATATTCCCTAGCCAAACCTCATAAACGTGATTGAAAAATTCCTTTATAAGTTTGGCACCTACAAAAAAGTGATGCTTTTACAAGGATTCCGCCAAGGTGGTTGAAGACTTGAAAAGGGGAAGCATTCTTTTTTAGAAAATGAAATGCCTCAAAGCACCCAAATGAATAGAAAATTTTCACCTTCTCATGAAGGATGTGGGCCCCATGGATGTGACCAAAGTTGGGACACGTGTTGTGTGGGCACCAACACTCAAAAAGTCATTGCTTGAAGCTAGGTGAGAGATGCACGGTGTTGACATGTGGTGAACTAATGTGGGAATCTATCGGGCTTTTACGCCATCCTGAGAATATCAATTTTGGGAGCATAATCAATCTCTCTTCTCACATCGCATCTGAACTTCGTCTTAGGATTGATCATGGAGCTGTAGTAGATATTATCTATAGAGGCCAAAGGGAAACCCCAATGAATTGACCTATACAGGCCAAAGGATAAGGACTTTTTCCCATTGATGGTGATGCAAGTCAAAGCGTCTTCAAAAATAATTTGTGTAGACTAAATAAAACAAGAACTAAACCCTAATGTGTTGAGAATCACAAGAATCAAGGGTGATTCGACATAGTCACAAGCCTTAGCAAAATCAAATTTGACAAAAATGACATTTTTCTTAGAGAATTGAGCACATTCCATGCCTTCATACATGAAAATAACATCATCCAAGATGAAACTGGATTTGATGAAGCCAGTTTGCTCAGGGCAACAATTTGCAGAAGAAGATGTCTAATCTTTAGGGCAAGAGATTTGGCAATAATTTTGTAAACTACATTGAGCAAATTAATAGGTCTCTAGTTATAAATATACATTAGACCATCAGCCTTAGAAATGAATTTAATATTGCCTTTGTTAATGAGTTAACCCAAAGATTGAGTATGAAATGCTTTAAGATAAACTTAATGAAGGTCAAGGCCAACATAGGGTCATAATACCTTATAGAATTATAGGGGAAACCATCACAACCAAGTTCTTTGTCATATTCCATGGAAAAAATGGCCTCTATGAGATCCTCAAGGATAAACATTTGATCACAAAATACATTTTGAGACTCGGAGAGATGATAAGGAATCACAAAGAGACATTCTTTCAAAGCTTGATCTCTTTCAAGGGAATTTTCTTACATAGTGAACACCTTCTCATAATATCTAACGAAGGCTTGGAGAGTATCTAAAAGATTAGAGAGAACCGTTTGGCCATCTTTGATGATTTTTATGCTAGGTGATGAATGACATGTTCTAAGATCCAAAAAGAACTCTTTAGACGCATGTAGTCTCCCACCTTAAACCTATGTAAGCTAGCTTTGATTTGAGCTACTCGAGCATCATAACTATCAACAACCTTCTTCTGATAGAAAAGTTGAGAAACTTGGACCTATAACTCATGGAAAAAGGGTTGTCTTCTAGAGCCTCTATGGTATTACCCAAGTCTATGGTGGTTTCCTCATAGAATTTTGAATGGTACATGCCCAACTACCTACCATTAGTCAAAAAAAATAAGTAATGCATTGGATAACATCACTCCACCATGTAATCTAGCTAGTAAGCTGAATAAGCCAACTCTCAAGATTCTAAACCTTTTGAATGTGGGCCACTGTGAGCTGATGATTTAGAAAATAAGTATTCAAAATAGACATGATGTCTGATGGTAGGAGAGTTAGATAGACAAAACATTTTTGTTGACACAATCAAGGTTCTGATATTTTAATTGCCAAGATTGCTCACTTAAGTTTCCCAAAATCTAGACACATGCCAGAACCCTTCCAAACCTTGTAAACTTGATGCTTTGAAAAATTATCAAACTTTGTTCTCGGAAGCCACCACTAATTAGATAGGTTCATTGAGGTGCAATGAGAAAGTGTACCAAGTAGATCTTTCCAAGTCCACCTTCTCTGCAAGATATTAATAAAGAAAAATAGTCAAAGACATCAAAACTCTGCAAATTCTTTTTTCTTCAAGCCTTGAAAAAGTATCATTTACTAAACTTTGAAGTTCTATAATTATGCACTTTGCAAATTTATTTTACTTCAGGCCTTGAAAAAATATCAAACTTAACTTTGAAGTTCCGCAATTGTGCACAAGAGTGCATGAACATGGGGAGAATCACAAGAAGCAATTCATTTCATCTGACTTTCAATTGGTTTCAAAATGTGAACCTCCAAAGTAGGAAACCTAATAAACTTACATTGTGCAAATAAAAAATTACAATAATCTGCATTTTCTTTTAAGCTTGTAAAAATATCCAACGAAGTGTTAGGACCTTAAAAATAATCATGTGAGTACATTAAGATGAGCACAATTGCAAAAAACAATTGGATTTTACATGAAAAACATCAGGTTCTAAAATATTGACCTTTGAGGATGACTACTTGGAAGATTTACAATGTGCAGACTCCAAACCTATTTCAAAATCCTGCAACATGTCACTTCAAAAACCTATCAAATCTGACTATGAGAGGCTAAAAATAAACATGTGGACTCACTCATGGAAGATGAACACGATCTCAAAGTGGTTATGCATGATTATTACAGGACATCAAATTATTCACCATCGAACTAGGATACTTAGTAAAATTTTGCATGGACATTTCTTGGTGTTGTAACTGATGTTTTACAACATAGGCACTTCAAATTGTGTAAAAGCTTTGGGGTGCTAAAAAAACATACTATGAATGAAATACTATTATCTATATATGAATTATAATGATAATTACATTCACATGTTAATCTAGAACAATATTATTCCATCTACATAAACCTCACACCAATTTTTTAATAGGCTCACTCCAGAATCCAACACATTACTCTAGGAGAAGGTGCACACTATATCTTGCCCAAAAATAACTCTACTTCATTTGTAGGAACCAACCTACAAGAGACATAAAATGCCTCCTACAAGATCTAACCATGAATTCAACATATGAGAGACAAATCCTAGTAGAATGTAAGAGATGAGAAATGAGTACCTTTTGGACTAGATACTCATTTTTTTTCAAATTTGATCAATTTCAGGACTTTCTTGCAAAACGCATATGATCTTCAACTAGAACCACACACAATGATTAAGACACTACTAACATAGCATCACCCACATACTCACATATTAACTATGTCATTTGAACGCATACATAAGAAACCCACTGCAAATGAACCTAGATCAACTATATATTTGAATTACAATGATAATTAAATTCACATGTTAGACTAGAACAAGATTATTGCAAGACAATCACAAGAATAAGCCTTTCATCAAACGTTTAATAGGCTCACTCAAAAATCCCACACATTTCTCTAGAAGAAGGGACATGTTATATATATTATCTAATAATAACTCTACTTATGAATGTATGCATAAACAACACAATATGAATGAAATTATATCGACTATATAATATGAAAATGATAATTAAGACAAAAGGTTTCTTATAATGACAACAAAAGTATTAGTAGACATTTAGATTTTTGAATAAATTTGACGTTTATTTAACTGTCATGGAAAAAATGGTTGGCAAGTAAGATGTGAAGAATAAATGGATGGTAGTGGAAATGGTGGGCATGAATAAATCAAATCAAGAATAATGAAACAAACTATGCTTAGCAGTTACTTGAAGACATGACAATAGACCAATCAAGAGCGAAAGCGTCATAGTCGATGGTAGTGGAAGACTAAGCAGTCGAAGTTACCTGATTTGTGCTTATAACATTGGCATCTTCAACCAGCATTTTTTCTATCTTTTGGCAAATAACATTTGTTTTTTTCATGGATATTTGGTTGTACAACTAATTGTAATTGAGGAGAATAATAGATCTTGATCCCTCATCTTCTAGATTTACTTGTTATTGCTTCAATTCATTTACTTCTTTAAAAATGACATAAAATACTTATAGGTATCCATAACTTCAATCTCACTTCCATTGTTTTATGTTAACCAAAAACTTTGGTTAGAGCTTCATATTAAGCATGATAGAAAGAATAAGTGACAAGTGACAATTTTTAGTTTGTTTTATTTTAAGGGAAATGATTCTGTATATGTCATCAAGTAATTAAAAATATATTAAAAATTTAATATTTTTAAAATATATTATTTGGATTCTCAATTATAAATATATATTTGAATTTAACTATTTGGATAAAAGAATTTTTATTTTAAAGTGAATTAAACGTATGAAATTTTAATTCTTGTTTAAGATACTCTTTTTCCATTAAAATTTTATTTTGGATCACTTTACTCATAAACAAGTTCTTTGATATGTTTTTAAAATATACTTTAGTTTTTATTTAAATTTTATATTAAAAATTCAAAATTATAAAAATATCTAATTAGTATTTTAGTTATTTATTTATGTTTCAATTTAATTATTTTTTTAGAATTTTTTAAGTTTATAATTGTATGCAAAATAGATGTCAACTATGATAAACGAAATACTACTATTAACAAGCTAATAAATCTATCTAAATGTAACCCAATGAAGAATACAAATAATCAAATGAAGTAAAATAACAAGTTTTACCTTCACCTACCCTTTGGAGCTTGTCTTCATTGTCCTCCTAGCTTTTATTTCTTGGATGTTGAGCTCTCGGATTTCCTATGAAGCTCCTTGTCCAAGATGTCATCAAAGTGTGGAGATTTGAGTGAATATATGCAAAATGCAACTAAATGGATGATGGAATGGTGTAGAAATGCTTGGATGCTTGAATGTGATTGCTTGAATGCTTGATGACTTGAATGCTTGATTACTTGAATGCTCACTACTAGATCACAAAGGGGGAGTGAGGCTCCTTTTATAGGATTTTGAAGGACCTAAGCCTAGGTGGCACGATCCTAGAGTGGAGATTGAAAGGTGGAAGATCCTAGGGTTGCTATTGACTTGGTTGAAGGGGTTGAGAGAAAGGGGGATATAGTTGGAATGTGAGAAGAAGAATAGGGAAGGGGGATATAGTTGGATTCATTATTTAATTAATTAATTACTGAAGCCATTTTTTAGTGTATACAATAATATCAAAAAATTATGATAAAAATATTATTATTTAAATGATATCTCTCCACTTTTTTAAATAGATTTAAAAATATATATGTATGCTACTTACATTCACATGTGAACCTATAACAAGATTATTGCATCTAAATGTTGGTCACAAAGATAATTCTTACACCATCAAACAAAATCATAATTTTATTTTTCAAAACAAATAAATTATTATTATTTAAATCAAACATCATCAATGCATGTTTAAAGAAGATGCATATTACATCACAGACATTTATGTTATTGCTATAACCTATATTTTCCAAAATCTAAACTCTTGAATATAATAAATATCATGCAATTGATTGTACAATGTCTTTTAAATTTCAAATAACAACCCTACATTGGATTTGTCGCATATTACATTCATCCTAAAAATATATTCAAGAACTTTAAGTTATCTTTGAAAAAAGATAATATTGCATGCACAAAAGTAATGTATTGTAAAGGTTTATTTTAAAAAGTGAACATACACTTTTATGGCACATCTAAATTTAAGAATCTCGCGCATGGGAAAAAGAATAGATAGGAGTCTAAATGAAATTTAAGTATTTTTAAATCAAATTTGTTGCTCTTTTAAACTGAGTGGGCATTTTCATGTGACCATGGAACCCTTCTTTCACTCTTTGAGCCTGGTCCATAACACTTATACTCTCCAAATGTCACCAACCTGCACCAAAAATACAAAATTAATTCAATAAAACAAGATCCCAGAATGTCTCATTCATATTGTTTTTCAAATTTTTCTCTTATATATAATTTTTCTCTTTTTCATAATTTCTTTTTCCAAAGTTTTCTCTTTTATATGAGACTAAATGGATATTAATATTTAAATTCATTCTTAAGCACCATAATAAAATTCATAACAATTATGTTTCAAACCATATCTTTTTTCATATTTTACATAAATTTTGTAAAACACAAAAATATTATTTCATTAGCCGATAGGCTTTCATTGGGGAGAAAGCTTTGACCGGCAAATTGTCTCACACAAATTGCCGGCTACTAGAAATGTATCGTCGGCGGTGCGTACAGCAGATTTGTCGTTGGCAGTTACAGTGGATTTTTTGAGCGGCTTAACGGATGATATTGAATGTTGGAATGAAGTCTTGAGCCAATCGCATAGCATCCCCTCCCATTTATCGCTGCCATGGACGACTCTCCATTCCTCCTCGGCCATTGGTGTATGTGCCTTGAAAAGTTAGTGTTTTGGTGTTGTTGACTGACATTTCATTTGTTAAAGGGTGCGCGATGTAAATAGATAGTGTCGTTGCGGTATGGCTTCTTTTTCCACTACGCTTAGCACAATAATTCTTCGGGTGGGACACCGGGCGGAATGTCGGGACAGATACGTTGTCCTTTTATACTTAAAAAAATGGAGCTTTTTTTAAAGAATGGTAACAAATATTGTAAAATTTTACATAAATATTTCAGATGTTAAATTTTTGAATTAAAAAGGTATTGTATATTATACTGATTGCAAAAATTTTGAATTAAAAAGGTATTGTGTATTATACTGATTGCAAGATTTCATTCCATTTTAAGGGCTTAAATTGTTTGAAATATATAAGTATTATGATATTGATATAAGATTTTGTTGTGTAGTTAAATGTGTTTGAGTTGGAGTAGTATTGGGATGGGTCAATGACATATTATTATCAAGTGGCTCATGCTTCTTTAGTTTGCATACATGAAATTGACCAATAATAACATATAATGCTTTAATAGATATCAATAACCTATTTTATTGGTGCAGGAGCACACCTAGAGCAGCAGCAAGTCCTTGAAAGGCCTATAACATTTGCTTTGTGATGGGTAGGCATAAGCTAGAAATAGAATTTGTTACGGAAGCTACTAATGGTCACATTCATTCTATGAAGAGGGTGAAAGGACTTTTTAAGAAAGCACAAAAATTACTTTGTGTGGATTCCATTGTGCTTTACGTCGTCACACTCAGTTTGGCAACTCAAGATGAGCACATGAATTACTATTACTATGAAGGGACTATCAATAGCTTCTCTCAAATTCACCCAAATCTTTTAAATATCATTAACCATTTGATGGTTTATGATAGTGGAACAAATGAATTTGTAGAGATTCAATTAGTTA
>MU226839.1:189236-205297 GCA_018584345.1 Thuja plicata | reverse complement strand
GTTTGTGTTCTAATTGCACTACTTTGTTGGGCCATATATATATTGTCATGAGGACTACAAGACTTATTTAATATCGAGCAATTCAATGACTATTTATATTTTTATGCAAACACTTGTATGTCTCAATATGTCTCAATTCGAACTCATCCTTACAATATCATTGTGCATTCCTAATTTTATTTGGTATATAGTCTCGATGTCATATAGCTTTACAATCAGCATGTTTGTTTCCATATCAAATAAAAACAAAATATGATGTATTTGTCATTTGTGAAAGATTAAATATGATATTTTATATAAATTTTAAAAAATGAACATCACAATATAAATTAAACATTATTCAATAATAATAAAAATAAAAAAAATTAAAAAATTAAAAAATGGACAAAATCAATCACAATATAAGTTAAGCATTATTCAATAAAAATAAAAAATTATAAAGTCTTTGTCGAATTCCAATTCCAATTCAAAATTGTGAACCAAATGCGGAAGTTGGAATTTGTCAATTCCAATTCCAATTTTGAAATTGGCAACCAAACGCAGAAGATGGATTGACTAATCCATCTTCCAGGTCAACCAAACTGTCCAAATTATAACCCGAAGATGCAAAACCAGGATTTCAAAACCTGGTTTTGTGATAATAAGGTTTTGACTCAATTCCAATTCCGCGAAACAAACGGGGCCTTAGTGACCTTGAAAGTGAAAAAATGAGTAAAGAGTGATGTATGGTGACGACAGAAACCAAAGAAACCGGTAAATTGTTTTACTGAAAATTTAATGGCTACCAACGTTTGAATCATCTTGCAAACATTATCTTCCATTGCACAACGTTGATTGGCAAAGCCAGGTCATTCCATTCAAATAAGGATCGCCTACTGCATAATTAATAGTTCCCTTTAAAGTACACAATAATAATTTATAAAATATAATTAAACTATGTTATTAAACAATTAGACGATATTGTAAAGGAAAGTAAAATTTTTTCTTAAAGGTAATTTTGGGTATGATCAAATATGATAGATATATAGAAATTATACTTTATTTGGGTAAATAAAAGAAAAGCAAATATTAATAATTGTTTACAAGTGAATATGAAAAATATGTCTGATAATCTTCAAATTATAAATAATGAAAATATGGTATCATTAGATTTTAAAATTACAAATTCTTAATTCAGATTAAGACAAATTTATTTAAGAGGAACAAATCTATGATTGTAATATTGTTTTATACATAAAAAATTGATCTATATAATCTATAGAGTTCTCATCTTCACCTTTCTCAAGGTTCCTTATTTTTTCAAAGCTACAAGACCGTGTTGTTGAGGCATACAATAACCTCTCTCCATTATGGGAGATTCAATTTCATTTTAATTTGGCAAGGCAATCTTGCTTGATGCCAAAACTTGTAATGGTGCTAAGTTGAAAGTTGCACTATTGGGTATCTTTCAAACTGTTCATCTTGACATCAAACCGTTTGCTCCATTAGCTCCGGTTGGTTGGGTAAAGCTAGTGGCAACCCCATTTCGCCCACGGAGTCACTAGAATGTTTGTGACCATGCCAGATCAAAGTGTCCCCAAGGTGCACTAAGCACGATTGGGCACAGATCTTCTGATGCTCGTATCTTGGATCTTATGAGACGTATTAGTGAACCATCAACTGCTACATGACCATTTTTTCGAGGCCTACAATAACCTCTCTCTATTTTGGGAGATTCGACTTCGTTTCAATTTGGCAGGACAATCTCGCTTGATGCCAAAACTTGTAGTGGTGCTCAATTGAAAGATGCACCATTGGGTATCTTTCAAACCATTCATCTTGGCATCGAATCACCTGTTCCATTAGCTCTAGTTGGCCGAGTAAATGCTAGTGACAACCCCGTTTCACCCATGGAGTCACTAGAGCGTTCGTGACCATGTCGGACCAAAGTGTCCCCAAGGTGCACTAAGCACGATTGGGAAGTGATCTTTTGAGGCTCGTATCTCGGTCCTCATGAGACGTATCAGCGAACCAAAAAATGTTACAGGATCGTGTTGTCGAGGCCTACAATAACCTCTCTCCGTTCTGGGAGATTCAACTTTGTTTCAATTTGGAAAGGAAATCTCGCTTGATGCAAAAACTTGTAGTGGTGCTCAGTTGAAAGTTGCACTTTTGGGTATCTTTCAAACCATTCATCTTGGCATCAAAATATCTACGCTATTAGCTCTAGTTGGCCAGGTAAATGCTAGTGACAACCCCATTTCGCTAATGGAGTCACTAGAGAGTTTGCGACCATGGCGGACCAAAGTTTCCTCAAGGTGCATTAAGCAACATTGGGTCAAGCGAGCATTCCCAGGGTATGTGGGAAAAATGGGACCATTCCTAGGGTAAACTTGCCCAACCAGATGGAATGAAAGCATCAGTTTGTGTCCACCATGAACAAAAATGTTGCTCCTCCAAGGATGATTTAGGATCATAATGTATCCCAACTTGTTTTTATCATATTTCAAGCAAACGAAGGGTGCCCACAAATATATGTAAGACATGAATCGTACAGACAAACACTCGTAAGGCATTATTATAGTCATGAATGTACGCAAGGCATGAATTCTAATACACATGAGGCAATGATCATATGCTCAAGGCATGAATCAGACATTTAGACATCCATAAAGCATGAATCACACATGTGGATATGTATGAATGCATGAATCATACACATGAAGCATGCATGTGAATAATGCATAAAGCATGATTTTTCTTAAGCCAAATAGAATACTCGTAACATATGAATTCACTTGTCATGAAACATACAAATGAATATTTGTAGCACATAGCACATGAAGCATATACATAATTCATTTAAGTCAACAAGCATATATGTGAATACACAACATGAAGTATATATATGAATTTACTGAAGTCATGAAGCATACATATATGACATGAAGGATACACATGAATTCAATTAAATTATGAAGTACATGTATACACATGAGTACAATGTAGCATACATGGAGGACATAGATTATGAAGCATACACATGAATCCATTTAAGTCATGCACGAAGCCCGTACACATGAATTTAGGTTATGAAGCATATACATGAATATGTGAATTAAATCATTAAGTACACTTGTGAACACATGCAACACATAAAGCGTACACATAAATTTTCTTAAGTCATGAAGCATACATGTAGGACATAGATTATGAAGCGTACACATGAATTTACTTAAGTCATGCACGAAGCCCATACACATGAATTTAGGTTATGAAGCATATACATGAATACCCATGAAGTACATACATAAGTACATTAAGTTATAAAGCAGACACATGAATATATGCAAGTCATGAAACAAGAATATACACTTAAGGCATAAATCCTACACATGACTACACACACACAAATGTATTTACATACTAACAATCAACAAATGAACACACAATGAACAAATTGGATTGAATACCAAGTTTCATATATATCAAAATGAACAATAATCATGTACATATCAAAAACTGGCCTACATGCCAAATCAATAATAGAGTTACAAAAATGTGGCATCAACTATGTCAAGGTCGATATATACAATACAAATTTTAAATATATATAAAAAAATGGTCATTCAATGACAACAATTAGATCAATATGTCTCTAGCAATATCTACGACTATGATGGATCATCAAAATTGAGCCTCTTCAAAGAAGTACATGGCTCACTAGGTGTTTGTACAAGAATAATTCAAATGCTAAATCAAGTATCTTTTCTTAAAATAACAAAATACTGGGCTGTAATTTGTTGGCAGTTGAATTTTTTATTACCTCATCTCTTTCTTCTACACTTGGGTTGTTCCCTAAAGCTGATGGGCCCCTTCTTGGGCAAGCTGGACTTCTAACAAAATGTAAAGGCTAAGGATCCGTGGGAAGTTGTAAAGGGAGTTGTAAGAGGTAAAACAACATTAATACAAGTTAATAACATATATGTCAAAAAATACTAAATAACTGAAAAATACATGGACTAAAAACAAAATGCATACCAGAGCCTCAGATGGATCTCCTATGCTCGTAGGAGGCAAAGTCACTGATGAATCAGTTATGATAATTTCCTATATGGTAAGTGATAAAAGATATTATAGTCATACAGGAAGGAAGAGAGTTTTCAAGTTCAAACATGAAAGCAATCTGAAAGGAGTTAACAAGAGAGTTTCAACTCCATTGTGCACTTAGTAAAAAGGAGTTAAGAAGACAAAAATACCTCTTCCCTCTGTTGTGCTGGAACCCATATTTGACGAGTAGGACTTCTAATGAAATGGAATAGTAGAACATCGGTGAGAATATTCAAAGGGAGTTGTAATAGGTAAAAGACAATTAACACAAGTTAATAACCCAAAGTTGTTGACAAACACAAAAAAGCTAAAAATGCATGTACTAATATCTAAACACATATGTGTAACACATATATAGAACAAATGCATAGCATAACCTTAGATGGCTCTCCTATACTCTTAGGAGGCATCATCGCTGATGAGGCAGCTATGAACATTTCCTGTCTAAAAAATCATAACATATGTCAGTGTCATAGAGGAAGGATTTCTAAGAGATTTCAAACAAACAAGAATGCAATTGAAAATAAATATAAAAATGTTAGCTCTTCCCTCTCCCGAACATCAACACGTCGACATCAGGTGGATTCATTAATTCTGTAAAACACAATTATTTCTATATATAGAACAAATAAGTCAGGTGCATTAATCAATATAGACTACAAGTACATGTTTAATCATAATACATTTCAACAAATAAACTTAAATTCTACTGAATTACCTTTTTTCATTTGGGTGTCCTCGATGATTTCTTTCTGCGTTCTAGTGTCCTCAACTCAGGTGGGGTACCCTAGAAAAGCCAAAATTAACATAAGAGAAATGAATATGATACCGCATGGGTTTAATTCAAACTGTAAACAAGAGATGTGCAAAATATTATACCACAAAGCTTTGAAGGCCAAAGTCAATGGCAGAAAGCGTGATATCATCAACTTCAAAAATCTGAGCAGCCGACAAGCCCTATAAAACACCAAATAAATATAGATATATTAACAAAATATATTTTGAAACCAAGATATTATTCTATTTTTATGACTATTCAAAAAACTTTACCTCAGGTGTTGAAACTACGCATGCACGTCTACTTGAATGAACACTATGTGGTGTGCTCGTATCGCCTGTTGCACCCTGCAATGTATATTATTCATGTATGGTGCAAGAGCACCTAGGCTAAATCCTATCCCTACATATTTTTTTGTGGCTTGTACTAACCCTAGACAAGTCATTGGTTTTTATTTTGACCTTAGATGGTCTTGCAAGTGTGTGACTAGGTGGATTTGACTAGGATCAATCCAACCTAGTAGATTTTAGTTTATTTTGTTTAGTGCTAGTTTTAGCAAAAAGTGGGAAATTGGGTCTAAATACCTTCTAGGCTTAGGAAAGGTTGGAAAAATTCCTAAAAAGGCCTCTATGATGTTTATACATCATTTAGTATGAGTTAGAGGTCATAAAATTTAGTTTGGAGCAATACTGCAAAAGTTGTCATAATGTTGTCATGACAACATTTGCAACTTTGCAAAGTTGCATGACAACATCAAAAAAATTTGATTCCTTTCAAAGTTGAGGAGGGATATTAATGTTCGTGGCCTAAAAAAATGGATAATTCATATTTAGAGATGTAAGATCCCATTTCCCGAGGTAATGGTGATGGAATGCAAGTTTTTGAATAGCAAGAACTCTATTTTCTGGTTACATGCACAATCGACTATTTTTGTGTTTGATCATTAGTAGATGGATTGAATAATAAGAGTTAGTGTTGGATTTTATTTGTAGAGGTAGATTTGAGTAAATTTTGTTCAGTGTGCAATTTTCTGTGAGATCATTAGATTAGATTTGTAAAATATTTTGTAAGTAGACTAGTTACTAGAGTTGACAGGGTGGTTTTGAGAAAAATGGCTCCTCCATAATTCTCCACCGTGCATCTCATCATGGAATGGGGGAATATGGAAGGGGAGACTCTGTACAATGTGTATATAGAAGGAGAGGGTCAGGAAATTTGTTTAGCTAATTTTCATGGCAAGCCCTAGGCGAGACTGGAGTACTTGGCTAGGAGATTGCTAGAGATAAGTTGTGTTTGATTGCAGGGACATTGCGATTTGTGGGAAACCAAGTATGGTTTTGGAAACCTAGGGGATATAAAAAAACCTCCTAGAAAGGATAAGACTCTGGCAATCCAGTTTGATACATTTCCAAGCATAAGTCATCTGACTATACTTATCTAGCCCAATCAGCCCTAGTTGTCCTTAATTCTAGGGATTTAGTGTATGGACACCCTAGGACCCTAAGACCTACAAAATCCTTTGAGTCTTGAAAAAGGGTATCAAGATCCCCACTTTTTTTTGGGGTTGTTTGAGATTATTTTTCAAGAATTGGGAAAAACCTGTCAGATAAGGGTACTAGAAGAAATAGGCCTAAAAGACAAATTTGAAGGTGAATTGGGAGATCATTTGGAACAGTTATGATACCTTGTTACAAATGGGATCATATGGAGTCTAAAAAGTTGTTAAACATGAAAAATTTCCTTGCAGACACTTGTGGAGTTGAAAGGTTGAGAATGCACTTGGAATTGTCTAAGGAAGGGTGAAAGAGTGAAGTACAAGCTAGTGGTAGTTTTCCCCTTGTGAAGTAAAATTTACACCAACTCTTAGAGTGAGAGTGAAGTAGTCCTAGAATGATATAGTGAGGGCTAGTGAGATCCTAAAAAGGATGCATGGGGTCTTGTGAAGACTATTAATAGTGGAGGTCCTGGTAGGCTTGTGCGAGCACACTGAGGAACATCTATTAGATTGGTATTAGAGCCTATAAGATCTGGATTGTGGTGAATGTTCCAACCAGAAAAGTCAGTAGGAGAGTCTAGAATGGTGACAAATACAAAGTTGGAAAAGAAGGTGGATGAGAAAAAAGAAGATAATATATTGCTCAGAGAAAGATTGGCACAATTGGAACAAAAAGTGGACCAAGTAGAAGAAAAGAGTGAGGAAGTGAAGGGCAAGGTTGAAGGAAAGAGTAAAGAGATTGCATTAGATGATGAGGTCCCTGAAGCTGAACCTATCCTCACTGGAGAACCATTCTTGAAGGCATTAAAAACTTTGAGTGGTAAGGCATTGGAAGGAGTTCCTATCTTTAGTGGAAAGATGGAACCTGAGATAGTCCTAGATTGGATAGAAGGACTAGAGAATAACTTTGAGTGTGATGGAATAACAGAAGCTCAAAAAGTAAAGGTAGCTAAGGCAAGACTTAGAGGGTCTGCACTCACTTGGTGGAAGTTTATCTAATATGAGAGAGAGAAGGAAGGAAAGAATACCATTGCCACATGGAAGGCTATGGTAACAAAAATCAGAGATGCATATGTACCTGAAGACTATGAGATTCAGTTGCATAAAAGGAGACAAAGTCTAAGACATAAAGACTTGGATGTGAACTCTTATACTGAAGAGTTTCAAAGGCTATGCATGAGGTCTCAAGTTGAAAAATATGAGAAGGTGAAGGTAGCTAGATACCTTAATGGTGTCAAGTGGACTATTCAAGATGAGATGAGTCTCTTGACCCCTGATACTATTCAGAGATGCCACCAAATTGTAGTTAAGGTTGAAGAGAAGTTAAGAAATAAGCAACACTCAAGCACTACCAGAGGTAGAGGAAAAGGGAGAGATAATAGAGGATAGAAAGGTGGATATAGTGGTAGAAGTTTAGAGACAAAGGCTCAAGGAGAGGCCAAACTTACTGAATAACAAGAAGGGAGCTCAAGTAGAGGAGGCTTCAACAGAGGGAGAGGCTCTAATAACAATGGAAGAGGAAGGAACAATAGTCAAGGGAGAGGTTCCTACTTTACAAACATGAATGCTATCACTGCAACCAAATGGGACACCTTGCATATAAGTATCCAGAGAAAGGCTCTACTTCTCATGGAAATGACAAGAGGGTAAAATTTGTTCAAGAGGAGTCTAGTGGTGGAAAAAAACACCCTAAGGTACACTTAGAGTTTGAAGGAGAGAACTTGATGATGAGAAGAACATTAATCAAGGATCCAGTCAAAGAGGAACCAAGCCAGAGAAGGTCACTGTTTAGAGTGAAATGTAAAATGATGGGAAAATTATGTAGAGTCATCATAGACTCAAGGTCTACTAACAACATAGTGTCAGAGGAGGCAGTTAGCAAGTTAAAGATGAAGATAATTCCACATAGTAACCCATACAAGGTTACTTGGTTGAACAAAGGACAACATGTCCTTGTGAATGAGAAATCATGGATGAACTTCTCCATTGGAAGGTATAAAGATAAGGTGTTGTGTGAAATCCTACCTATGGATTCATGTCACCTTCTACTTGGTAGATCGTGGAAATTTGACAGACAGACCATGCATGATGGAGCAAAGAATGCATATTCTTTCAAGAATGACAATGTGACTTTTAAGATAGTCCCTATTAGAAGAAGGAGAAAAGAAGTCCCCAGGCCCTAATGTCCTTATGGTCAGTGAAAAAGAGTTTATAGAAGCCTTAGAGGAAGGAGAAGGAGTAGGATTTTCACTGGTGTTGAAACCTAAAGAAGAAAACGCAGACAAGTCAATTAAGAAGACATAGATACCAAAAGAAGTGCAAGAGTTGCTGCAAGAGTACAAGAACATAGTAAGTGATGGACAACCATCAACCCCCTAAGAGATTTTTTATTCACCAAATTGAATTTATCCCAGGAGCTACCCTTCAAAACAAGGTAGCCTATAAGATGACCCCTCAACAAAATGAGGAAATAGCCAAGAAAATACAAGAACTCCTAAGCCAAGGTTTCATTAGGAAAAGCATTAGTCCTTGTGTTGTCCCCACTGTTTAGCACCCAAAAAGGGAGGAACTTGGAGGCTCTATACTGATTCAAGGGCCATAAACTGAATTACTATTAGGTATAGGTTTCCTATCCCTAGGATAGAAGACCTAATTGAGTTTTTAGGAGAGACAAAGTATTTTACCAAGATTGACCTAAAGAGTGGGTATCACCAAATTAGGGTCAATGAAGGGGATGAATGGAAGACAAACTTAAAAACTACATAATGTTTATATGAATGGATTGTGATGCCATTTGGGCTATCTAATGACCCATCTAAATTCATGAGACTCATGAATGAAGTCCTAAAAGACTACATTGGAAAATTTGTGGTAGTGTATCTAGATGATATACTAATCTATAAAAAGACTAAAGAGGAACATGTGAGACATCTGTAGATTATTTTCAAGAAGTTGCATGAGGAGGAGCTAATGATAAAATTAGAAAAGTGTGAATTCATGAAGTAGGAGCTTGTGTAACTTGGGTTTATATTGTCTCAAGGTGACCTAAAAATGGATCCAAGCAAGGTAGAAGCCATTCTTAAATGGCCTAGTCCAAGGACTGCAACAAAGGTGAGAAGTTTTCATGGTTTGGACCAATACTATAGAAATTTCATTAAGAAATTCAGTGTTATTTGTGCTCCTATGTTGGATACTATTAAAGGAGGGATGAAAACTAAATTTGTTTGGAATGAACAAGCTAACCATGGATTTTAATTTCTGAAGAAGAAGATTGCCGCTCAACCAATTCTAACACTACCAAGTTTTGAAAAGTTATTCACAGTTGAGTGTGATGCTAGTAATGTGGCCATTGGGGATGGCTTGAGCGAAGAGTGAAGACCAGTGGATTTTCATAGTGAGAAGCTCAGTGATACTAAGAGGAAGTACTCTTCTTATGACTTAGAGGTGTATACTCTAGTCCAAGCACTAAGGAAATGGAGGCACTACTTGCTTCCTAAGGAGTTTGTGGTGTACTCATACAACCAGGCTCTTAGTTTTCTAAACTCCCAAGAAAAGATTAGTCACAAGCACATGAAATGGGTGGAGTACTTTCATGCTTCCACCTTCAATATCAAGAACAACAAAGGAGTAAAAAACAAAGTAGCATATGCATTAAGTAGAAGACTACTGACAGTACAAGAAGTACAATTGCAGAGCATGGGTATTGAAAATTTTAAGGACCTATATGCTGAGGATGAAGACTTTGCAGAGATCTACAAGGTATGTAAGGAACATAAGAACCACTTCCATGGTGAGTTTTCTGATTACACTTTTCAAAGTGAATTATTGTTTAAAGGGAGTCAATTATGTGTCCCTAGAGGATCAATTAGGGAAAATTTGATTCAAGAGAAACATAATGGTGCACTTAGTGGTCATTTTGGAGTCAATAAGACCCAAGAGCTAGTGCAAAGGTTTTAATTTTGGCCAAAGATGAACTTAGACATCAGGAAGTATGTGGAGTTTTGTGTAATATGTCAAAAAGATAAAGGCACATCCTCCAATGTAGGCCTTTACCAACCCCTTCCCATCCCAATTAGACCATGGGAATGCTTAAGTATGGAATTTATTGTAGGGTTACCAAGGACTAAACAATGATTTGATAGTATATATGTCATAGTAGACAGGTTTAGCAAGATGGTTCATTTTGTCCCCTGCAAGACAGTCCATGATGCAAGTCAGATAGCTCACCAATTATTCAAGGAGGTAGTAAGAATTCATGGATTACCATTGAGCATAGTGTCAAACATGGATACAAAGTTCATGAACCATTTTTGGAAGACACTTTGGAAAAAGATGGGAACCAATCTGTCCTTTGGGTCTGCATATCACCCTTAGAAAGATGGTCAAACTAAGGTGGTTAATAGGAGTCTAGGTAACCTCCTAAGGTTATTAACTAAGGAGTATGGTCAAGCTTGGGACCAACTCATTGGATACGCAGAGTATGCCTATAATGACACTGTCAACAAGACCACAGGGAGAAGCCCCTTTGAAATCATCTATGGACTACATCCAAGAGGGATATTTGAACTTGGGGAGTTGAAAGATGGAGCCAATGGAAGTGGCTATGCAAAATATTTTGCACATTCTATGAAAGAAGTGCATGAGACAGTAAGGAAGACATTGACTAAGAATACAGAGAAGATAAAGCACAAAGTCGATGAAAGAAAAAGGGATGCCCAATTCCAAGTAGGGGATCTTGTCATTGTACATCTGAATAAGGAAAGATTGTAGAAGGGAGTGCCTAATAAGCTACAAATGAGAAGGATTGGCCCATGTACCATTCTGGCCAAATATAGCACCAATGCATATAAGGTGGAACTTCCAGAGGATGTTGGTTTATCTCATGTGTTCAATGTAGCAGACTTGGTCTTATACAAAGGACCTATACCAGATCCAAATCAAATTTTAATTGAGGTAATACATGAGGTGGAGGAACTAAACTTACCCTATACACCATCCAAGAAAGTAGAGAAAATACTGGATTCAAGAGTCTACAAACATACTAGGAAAAAGGACTACAAAGAACATCTGGTGAAGTGGCATGGAAATGCTGATGTAGAGGCTACATGGATCAGAGAGGAAGAGTTTAAGAAATTGGGCATTGAATCCAAATTACTCAATCCAAGGGTGGATTGAAATCTTTCCATTTGGGGAGGATGGTGCAGGAGAACCTAGGCTAAATCCTATCCCTACATATTTTGTTGTGGCTTGTATTGACACTATCCAAGTCAGTGGTTTTTATTTTTACCTTAGATTCTCTTGCAAGTGTGTGACTAGATGGATTTGACTAGGATCAATCCAACCTAGTAGATTTTAGTTTATTTTGTTTAGTGCTAGATTTAGCAAAAAGCGGGAAATTGGGTCTAAATACCTTCTAGGGTTATGGAAGGTTGGAAAAATGCCTAAAAAGGCCTCTATGATGTTTATACATAATTTAGTATGAGTTAGAGGTCATAAAAGTTAGTTTGGAGCAATAATGCAAAAGTTGTTATAATGTTGTCATGACAACATTTGCAACTTTACAAAGTTGCATGACAACATTGACAACATTTGATTCCTTTCAAAGTTGAGGAAGAATATTAATGGTCATGGCCTAAAAACATGGAGAAGGCATATTTAGAGATATAAGATCCCATTTCCTAAGGTAATGGTGATGGAATGCAAGTTTTTGAATAGCAAGAAGAGCTCTGTTTTTTGGTTACATGCACAGTCGAATATGTTTGTGTTTGATCATTAGTAGATGGATTGAATAGTATGAGTTAGTGTTGGATTTGAGTTTTAGAGGTAGATTTGAGTAACTTTTGTTCAGTGTGCAAGTTTCTGTGAGTTCATTAGATTAGATTTGTAAAATATTTTGTAAGTAGACTAGTTGCTAGAGTTGACAAGGTGGTTTTGAGCAAAATGGCTCCTCCATAATTATCCACCGTGCATATCATCATGGAATGGGGGATTATGGAAGGGGAGCCTCTGTAAAGTGTGTATATAGAGGGAGAGGGTCAGGAAATTTTTTTAGCTAATTTTCATGGCAAGCCCTAGGCGAGATTGGAGTGCTTGGCTAGAAGATTACTAGAGATAAGTTGTGTTTGATTGTAGGGACATTGTGAGTTTTGGGAAACAAAGCATGGTTTTGGAAACCTAGGGGATATAAAAACACCTCCTAGAAAGGATAAGACTCTGGAAATCCATTTTGATACATTTCCAAGCATAAGTCATCAGACTGCACTTATCTAGCCCAATTAGCCATAGTTGTCCTTAATTCTAGGGATCTGGTATACGAACACCCTAGGACCCTAAGACCTACAAAATCCTTTGGGTATTGAAAAAGGGTATCTTTATCCCCACTTTTTTTTTGGGGTTGTTTGGTATTATTCTAAAAGAATTGGGAAAAACCTGTCAAATAGGGGTACTAGAAGAAATAGGCCTAAAAGCCAAATTTGAAGGTGAATTGGAAGATCATTTGGAATAGTTATGATACCTGCTAGAAATTTGACTTTACTAAGATTATATGACTAATTTTTGTGTTTTTATTATGGCAACAAAGTCATATGAAGTTTTGATAGTTAGCTCATAAAATTTAAAGATCAGTATTTGGCTAAGTATAGAGGACAGTGCAGACAGAGATATACCCGTTGATCAAAGCACCAACGCATGTATGAATGAACTCATCTTGATCTGCACCTTCATATATAATATTTTGGATATATCATTATACTAATTCTATACACGTAGCATCAGATATGTCCGTATGATGAAGTTACAGGAAAAGTAAGTGTCACAAGCAATTCAACAGAACAGAGCATAGAGCCGACTATAGATTTTGATTAGCGCATATTAATTTGTTTTGTTATGGCTATTGGAATATTTTAATATGTTTTTAATAATTTTATTATCACTCATGTAAACAGGCTTTAGCCAATTAACCTGGAAGCATTGTGTAAGTTGATTTTGGGCTGACTAAGTCTTAAGTTTCGGTCATGTCTATTAAAGTATGTATATATACTTAAACATGTATTTTGTATTGTGAAGTCAAATGTTTTTAAAAAAGAGAATTATGAGAATTAAGATAGCAGAGAAAGAGGAATAATCAGTATGAGATAAAGCTCTACCAGTGATTAGAGTTTCAACGCACAAAAGGAATTGATCAGACAAGCAGTGTCATAACAAAAGTTCAACTTTCAAATATTGTCAGTATCTGTTTGTTACTAATAACTGAGGGGGGGGGGGGGGNCTTTCAAATATTGTCAGTATCTGTTTGTTACTAATAACTGAGGGGGGGGGGGGTGAATCAGTGGCTTCAAAAATTATCCTTTAAACTTTAACCACCAATCAATAAACCTCAGATTATTAAGTCCCTACAAGATGCATGCCATGAAATACTAATAATGATTTAACTATCTTTCGATTTTCCTTGTCTGTCCTTATTCTCCTTGATTACTGATAAGCAGTAAAACTATTTACCGACACTCAGTAAATATGCAGAGTATACCAATCAATATAGAAATGCATATGTGAACTATAAAATAGTAAAGTAATAACCATACACACATAACACATGGATTTTAACGTGGAAACCCTGTTAAGGAAAAAACCACTGGGACTGGTACCCCAAATTTTCACTCTTTTGAAGTGAGCCCTGTTAGGAGCCAACCCTGTTAAAGGTTACAAGCACAGTGTTAGGTGTGACCTTGTTAGAGGATCTTATACATAGAGGTTGCCACTTAGTATCGGGCAACTCAGTTTACTACCATCCTTGAATCAGCCTCCTTCTTAGACTGTTAATAGGCTTTTGGAAAATCTAGTGCTACTTTCATGAATCAACCTTTTTGGCACTCCTTGGGATGTACCTCAATATATAGAAGACTGTTAAGTCCTGCTTTGTTAAGAGACTTGATGCTTCAATGGTTAAACTGAAATACTATGACCTGTTTCTAATGCAACTTGAATTGCATATTTTCATATCTATTTAAGTACATTACCTCTCTGATCAATGTATCAATTCAATTCTTTGTGCTCCACACTTTCTACTCTATGATGCTGTGCTTCACTGTTCGTCGGTGTCTGTAGAATTCTTTATCTCTTCTTCAACTTGATTGATCAGGACTGAATGAATTTCTTCTTCATCAGTTTCTCTTCAACATCCTCTTTCTATTCACTCCCCTTCCCGTGTATGTGATTACAGAAATTAATTATGCTTGTCTCTTATATAGACATGATATTCCTTAATTCTTGATTCTTGATTCTTGGCGTGAAAAACAATCCAACCAATTTGATTTAAAGCTGTAACTCCTGATTTATCTCATAGTTATCTTCTTGCCAACTGTACAAATATTCTTTAAATCAATTACTTAACTCTGGTTGAATAAAACAAATAAAACAACCAGTTAAGTCTATCCTTAAGCTTTGCTAGCTAGATATTTTGTCATTTTCTGAACTCTCTGTTCTGTCAGTCAACTCTGCAGGTAGTCATCGATGATAACTGTCAGTTTCATCGAGGTGACTTCAGTGAGCTTCAGGATCTCCGTTCGTCGGGCATCATTGGATTTTGCTCGTCGAGCATCCTATGATTTTGCTTCATCGGGCAACACTATCTTCTTCTCGTCAGGTATCACTATGACTTTTGTTCTTTGCCTTTACCGATGGTGTGCACTCCGTCGGTGTTTTCTGTCACTTAGTGAATACTTAAATTTTATGCATTGCTCAAAGCATAATCTCTGTTCCATTAATTCTCTGAAGTCTTTGGCATTATGTATATGACCGTATAGATTAGATCAAGTTGACATCAATGACAATACAAACCATTAACTAATTTAATGCCTTTCATTATCTTCAACTTAACATTATCAAACATTCAATCAGTTACATATCATCAATCTCTCCCTTTGGCATTGATGGCAACATACTATATTATCACACTATACTATTTCTAATACAATATGAAATATAACAGTTGAGATTCATCAGATTACCAAATAATTTGTTTTGATAACCGATAAAAATGTCTGACTGCTGGTAAGCTCTGTGTTAGCTTAGATTTGATTCTTGCAGCTTTCTATGTTTCTTGTTCTGATGTGTTGCGTCCTTTTCTTGTGTCAATTTCTCTCTTTTGACTGTTCTTCTTCTTTGATGTCTATGTCTCTTGTCAGCAACTTTCCCTTTGTATATGATTCCTTCATACAAATTCTCTCCCTATGGATATGATCTCTCCCTGTTTGGAGTAATCTGATAATTAATAATTTCTTGTGATAATATGGATACATTCTCTCCCTTTGACAACAATGCCAAACAAATATTTTACAAATATCTGACATTCATGTCAAACAATTATTTTCTTCTGATCCATAATATATTCCTTGAATTTCCCTTATCCATCAACAATACATCAATATGATCTGGTGCTCGGTTCTGATATATACCTTTCTGTTTATAGATGTAGCTTTGAAGTTCATTTTTTTGCTTGCATCAACATGAATGATATTCTGATAATATATAGGCTGATGTAGCCTTCATTATTTTACTGACTGGTAGACAAGGGGTTGACCCCTAGTCTCTTTCTCAAGTACTCAAATGTATCCTTGGGCAGTGGCTTGGTGAAGATATCAGCCAATTATTCTTTTGATTGCACATACTCAAGTATCACCTCTTTTTCTTGAACTTGTTCTC
>MU226839.1:175467-185723 GCA_018584345.1 Thuja plicata | reverse complement strand
TCTAGCCATAAGTGCTTCTATTTCATCTAGATCTTCTTCTTCACTTTCACTTTCACTGTCCCTTCTAGATGAGTATTTATGATTGGATTTGCTTATTTTCATAGAAGACTTAAATGTAGACTCTAAATTGGTAAGACACTATTGTCAAATTTATTCATCTCAAATGAAATCAGTTTACCAATTAAACTATCAAGAGTAACTATATTGTTTGCTACTGCTCTCATTTCTTGAATAGAAGAAACTCTAATAGCATATACAGGCAGATAGGTTCTTAAGATTTTACTTACCACTGTGTCCTCTTCAAGTGTACCTCCAACACCTCTCATAGCATTGACTACTTCTATTATTCTTGTGTTGTATCGTGTGATATTTTCTCCTTTCATTTTGAGATCATCAAACTTTCCTCTAAGGCTTTCTGCCTTGGCTCTCAGAACATTTGTATCACCTCCATGTACAAGCTTCAATTTGTCCCACATTTTCTTTGTAGTTTTGCAGTCCTTGACATCTTCAAATTCAGCATCAAAGAGTGAGGAAGAAAGCTCTATAACCATACATTTATGTTCATGCTTCTCTCTCAATTGATCTACTATCAATACTCCTATAGGCAACACATATTCAGTATCTAAGTATTGAGTAACATCATTACCAATACCTGAAAAGTGGAGTCTTATCCTGCTTTGCCATAAAGCAAAGTTATCTTTGTTCAACTTAGGCACATATCGTCTATTCATCTTGTGATCTTTACTTAGGTCTTGAAACCTTCCTTCTAAGCACACAAGCTCTGATACCAATATTTAGTAATAACTAAGAGGAGGGGGGGGGGGGGGGGNGGGTTGAATCAGTGGCTTCAAAAATTATCCTTTAAAATTTAACCACCAATCAATAAACCTCAAATTATTAAGTCCCTACAAGATGCATGCCATGAAATACTAATAATGATTTAACTGTCTGTCGGCTTTCCTTGTTTGTCCTTATTCTCCTTGATTACCAATAAGTAGTAAAACTATTTACCGACACTCAGTAAATATGCAGAGTATACCAATCAATCTATAAATGCATATGTGAAATGTAAAATAGTAAAGTAACAACCATACACACATAACACATGGATTTTAATATGGAAACCCTGTTAAGGGAAAAACCACTAGGAGCGGTACCCCAAATTTTCACTCTTTTGAAGTGAGCCCTGTTAGGAGCCAACCCTGTAAAAGGTTACAAACACACTGCTAGGTGTGACCTTGTTAGAGGATTTTATACATAGAGATTCTCACTTAGTATCGGGAAACTCAGTTTGCTACCATCCTTGAATCAGCCTCCTTCTTAGACTGTTAATAGGCGTTAGGCAAATCTAGTGCTACTTTCATGAATCAACCTTTTTGGCACTCTTTGGGATGTACCTCAATATATAGAAGACTGTTAAGTCCTGCTTTGTTAAGAGACTTGATGCTTCAATGGTTAAACTGAAACACTATGACCTATTTCTAATGCAACTTGAATTGCAGATTTTCATATCTATTTAAGTACATTACCTCTTTGATCAATGTATCAATTCAATTCTTTGTGCTCCACACTTTCTGCTATGTGATGTTGTGCTTCACTATTTATCGGTGTCTACAGAATTCTTTATCTCTTCTTTAGCTTGATTGATCAGGACTGAATGAAGTTCTTCTTCATCAGTTTCTCTTCGGCATCCTCTTTCTATTCACTCCCCTTCCCGTGTATGTGATTATGGAAATTAATTATGCTTGTCTCTTATATAGACATGATATTCCTTAATTCTTGATTCTTGGCGTGAAAAACAATCCAACCAATTTGATTTAAAGATTTAACTCCTGATTTATATCATAGTTATCTTCTTGCCAACTGTACAAATCTTCTTTAAATCAATTACTTAACTTTGGTCAAATAAAACAAATAAAACAACCAGTTAAGTCTATCCTTAAGCTCTGCCAGCTAGATATTTTGTCATTTTCTGAACTCTCTGTTCTGTCGAACAACTCTATAGTTAGTCGTTGGTGATAACTGTCAGTTTTGTCGGTGTGACTCCAGCCAGCTTTGGGATCTCCGTCCATTGGGCATCATTGGATTTTTCTCATCGGGCAGCTCTATTTTCATCTCGTCGGGCATCCTATGATTTTGCTTCTTCGAGCAACACTGTCTTCTGCTTGTCAAGTATTACTATGACTTTTGTTCTTTGCCTTTACTGATGGTGTGCACTCCATTAGTGTTGTCTGTCACTTAGTGAATAATTTACTTTTATGCATTGTTGAAAGCATAATCTATGTTCCATTGATTCTCTGAAGTCTTTGACATTATATATATGACCGTACAGATTAGATCAAGTTGACATCAATGATAATACAAACCATTAACTGATTTAATGCCTTGCATTATCTTCAACTTAACATTATCAAACATTCAATCAGTTACATGTCATCACTATTATTAGGAGGTTGTAGCCTTCTTCTTATTGAGTAGTGAGCTCTGGCAGTGTGCTATCCACCTTTAATAGGGTTTGTAAAAGACTCCTAATAGGTTCATTGTACTCAACATTGTAATGACTGTTCTTAACAAGGAAAAGGAACTCTAAACAAGTTCATAAAACTAGTGCAATATTTGTGGGTACTAATTCCCACCAGGGTTTTCCTCTAATCAAGGTTTCCCCGTAAATATATCTTGTGTTATGTGTTATATGCTTTGATTATTGAATTCATTATCTAATTATTGGGTTAAGTTTCAAGTTTCTAAAATCTAATAAATTATAGAACACCGATTCACCCTCCCTCTCAATGTTCCATTCCTAACAATTGGTATCAGAGCTTTGGTCCTCTGAGAGAAGTTTAATCACTTGAGGAGATCATGGAATCAGAAGAAGTGAAACATCCAAAAAAGAATCTTGAAGCAGCTCTTGAAGATCTTGATAAATCTAAAAAATAAAATGAAGAACTGAAATTGAAATTTGATGGCTCGCAATTACTCATCAAAAAATTAAGAAAAGATTTGAAAGATCGCTCTACGAATGATTTGGGAAAAATGGTCAAAAATATGAATGAAGAAAACATGTCTCTGAAGGATAAGATTGAAGATTTGAATGAACAACTAATAGATAGCCTAAAAAATATTGAAGAAAAGACTAAATAAAGTAAACAATTAGACGAAGAACTTATGCAAGTAAATATTAAGATCTTGGAGTTGGAGAACATCAAGAAAAAGATAGAATCCGAGTTGACGGAAGCCAAGAATCATATTGAGAAATTACACACAAGTTTTGATCTATTACAATCATAGCTTTATGCACAAAATTTAAGAGGTGATACCACTGGTGTTGGATATAATGAAGCACAAATTCAAATCAAATCAATGAAAGAAAGAAAGAAAGCACAAGAAGAAACTACAGAAGCAAAGGGAAATGAGAATCTTGTAGAGGCTAAAGCAGAACCACCTAAAGATGAACGCAAACCAATTAGCCATACTTGTTATGCCTATAAAAAACAAGGACATATGGAAAGGGATTGTAAAGAGGTAAGACCTTTCAATGGTTATTGTTATTCATGCAATAAATTTGGTCATAGAGCCATACACTGTAGATCAAATTTAAGAAATCAATCACAATAAAATTGAAGAAGTTAGACTCAGTACAATCAGAGAAATCAATCACAACAAAATTATCAAAACATTACATGTCAGATATGCAGTTACAAAGGACACACAACCAAACAGTGCAACATGGTTAATCATATCAACAAGCCTCCAATGATTTGTCATTCTTGTAACAAAGTTGGACACAACTCAAGGTTTTGCAGATCTAGAGTGCAAAGACAAGAAAGACGTAATAAGTCTCAAGGACCTCTATTTTAAGAATATGGAGAAGTCAAGTTTGTGAAAGCTACAAAAGATTCAGGAAAAATATGGGTTGAAATAAAAAAAGATGATGGTGTTGACAAAGTGGTAGATGCATCCATAGTGGACGCAACTTCTACCTCTGGTTAGATGACCCTCATGGTCATAGGGGGAGTTAGTCAAGCTCTAAACCCCTACGTGGTAGGTATACTCACCTCTGAGTATGCACCTTCAGTTTTATGCTCTTTGTAACATTTTGATATAGTATGCAAGAGCACAAGGTTCTAAGAATAGCAGGAACTAAAATTGGAATTCACAGTGGAAACCATGTTATGACAACAAGAATTAAAAGAAGTAACTCATTTATAAGTCGGTAAAAGATCTCATATCTTCACTTTTACATTTGAGATCAAGAATTTGGAGAGAATGGGAGATTCAAGCGTCTTAGCATTGACTAATTACCATTGGTTGGTTAGAAAAGTGGATTGTAGTTGTAACGAAACCTTAGCGCGGACACGCCATTTCAAAATCTTTGTGAAACCCTATTTAAGAAAGTTACAAGTAAGTAATGGCAACTCCTATAGTGTTTGACATCTTTGAGAAGAAGAGATATGTGTTTAAGAAGCATCCTTTCAAGTCAGTTTTGGATGATGTTGAGGGAGAATTTTCCAAGACTCCGTTAGGAGTCGTGCATGTTGAGGACATACACGCTTACATTTACTATAAGAAGGAGTCTATTGGTGATAACAGCATAATGATGCTCATGGAATCTTTGATGAACCCATATTACTCATTCAAGGATGAATTTTCACATCTCTCAGATAACCCTATTTTTGAGTATACAAATGCGCATGAGTTCTATGAACCAGATTGGGTTAAAATGCTACTCAGTAGGACTCATGATGATCTATTTTCGATTGGTGAAGTTCCTCTCTGTATTACTGTTAATCTCATTCATGAGATGCCTGGGCTCTCTAAGGTTGGTCCCATTCTTCCCACTGGAAAGGATGTCAAAAAATAGGTTGAGAAGGCATGCTTATCTAGAAGCGATAGGCATGGAACAACTGTTGATCCTATTGTGGAAAAAGACATCAAACTCATCACCATGATACTTGGTTACAAGTTTTATCATGCAAGCAGAACTAATAGTGTATCTATGGCTATAGTTCTGGCAGTAATAAGGATGGCAAGAGATAACACTCAATATAACCTTTGTGAGATATTGCGTGCACAACTAATTGAGAATATTAAATCTATCAAGCATGACAAGGGAAAAATATTTAGATTTGGTTCCTTGATTATATACATGTACTTCCACATTGTTGGTAAGGTTTCTAATCTTTACCTAGACAAAAGAAAACCTACCTTGTCTCAAATTTCGTTGAAAGCTACATCAGAAAGCAGTATAAATGATTCTATTGATATGGAGATCAAGACATTCAGAATTAAGTTGCAGAAGAGGTTCAGAATACCTAAGAAGGTAGTTGAAAAATACAAGGACACCATATGCTTTATGGTAGAAATAGATTGTACATGCATGCATGGAAGAAATTGAGCCAAGAACCAAATGGATTCACCCACTTGGTTATGAAGTAGAAGAACATATTCTTGAAGGATATGCACAAGTCCTTCTATCTGCGCCTAAAGATCCAAATGAGCCTAGATGGGGCACATATAGAGAAAAGACAAATCAAGTTGATTATGTCCTATAAAGTGCAGACAATAAGAGGAAAGCATCAAGGATTACCTCTAACATTCTGAAAGTTCATGGTGTCACCCAAGAAGACCTAGATAAATCTAGGGAAGCTAAAATTTCTAGAGAACTTAAGCAAACACATGTAGAAGTCAAAATAGAAAAATCTGATGATATCCACAAGAAGAAAAAGAAGAAGTCTGATGAGAGCATATCTACGCCCTCTACTACTATTTACTTGGAATCCTCTCCACCTTTTGTACCAAGAAAGATGACTAGAAGAAGGAAGAAAGTCCCCACAAGCCACCCATCCTCAAGGATAACTCGAAGCAAAGTAAAGAATACTCAAGCCCCTCCTGAGGTAGGATTCAGACCTAGTCTTGAAATCTTGAGAAATAGAATAATCAATGAAGGATGACTAGATTCAATTGAAAATTTCTATGATAAATATCAAGATATTAATAAATCAGAGATACATTCTATGATTATCTCACACATGATCAAGTTCAAAAGGTTAGTTTTGGAACTTAAGACAGTCATTTCAGACAGATTATGGAACATACTTGACTTATTAAAAAGACAAGCCATAGAAGAAGATATGAGGATTAGAGAAGAAACACTAGATAATCTTCTTCCTATTTTCTCACATGATGAGAAGGCAATACAGTTAGACCTAGTAAAACCTCATCTAAGAACCAAGACAAGAACTCTTCACATTATGAATAAAGAGTATGAGTTGGTTCAAAAAGAGATTGAAAAATCATTCGAGCAAGTGTTTTTGGATAGACACATGTATCCATAAATGATGCCTACAACTAAAGTGACTCCAGTTCCCTCCAAGCAAGAAAAAGAATCAAAGATTCTAAATGTACCCATGACAGGTCCACAGGATTCTACGCCCAAAGTCTTGTCACCTTCTGATACAGTCAAAGATTCAAATGAAACCATTGTGATAAATGATGTTGAGATAACCATGTCAGCCTCAGATAATGACTTGAATAAGTTTGAGGAAGCCTTTGTGAGTACCAAAGAAGCTGAGACATTATGCATTGATAAATCTTCTTTGTAGCAAGAACAAGTTCCAACAGGAGAAACAATAGGTCATGAAAAAGATAGAAGGGATGAACCTAATGAACTACCCTCTGTTGAGATGCTAGTGAAAAGTGAATGTATGGATTTAAGTCAAAATTCTATATTCACTCCATCTATCAAACCAAAAATATCATTGTTTTCAAGTTTAAACCCTGACTCAACAAACCTAGATGCATGGGGAGAAGAAGATTTGATCAAAATAAGTGTATTGGCCATGGAGAAAGAAAAAGAGAAACAAGTAATGAGAAATACTCTCTTTCTTGAGTCAGTGAACATTTTGAACAACCTAGTGCCATCAGAGAAGAAATTGGAAAATATTCAATTAGTTGATGATGTCGATAGCATTTTGACAAGCTTCAAAGAAAACTTCACAAGTCTAGTAGACTCAACTACTAAAATTGTAGAAGACAAGTACACAAAGGAAAGGTTGGATGAACTAATAAAGAAACTCTCATTAGATCTTAACTCATTGAATATTGGTCAAGAAATTCTGAAAGAGCTAGCAGAAAAAGGTAGAAATGTGATAGCTAACTGTATGGACAGAGGCAATTTCACTTCAGAACATACAAAGAAGATTGAGGAAGCAAACATCTTGATTGAAACCATAAGAAAATCAGTTGAAGTCTCTTCTCAAGACATCAATATCTGTAACAACATCTATTAAGGGAAGATAGATAAAATTGAGAAAGCCAAGATAGAGATCAACAAGATAAGGACCAGACAAACACAACTAAGAAATGCACTTGCGCCCTCCTTAGCTGTACTAAATGAGAACATCAAGAAGATTGATGCAAATATTGTTAGATATGATCAAGGTCCCTACATGGATCTGATAAAGATGGAGAAACTCACCTATGCATTGTGCGCCCATTTTTAGACGGTTGATGCACTCAAGGTGTTTTGGAAGCAAGAAGTCAGGAACCTGCAAATTGCATATCTAGATGTGTAATCTGAGTAAGTACTTAGAGATTTTCAATTTTTGGCACCTTTGTCATTAACGTCAAAGGGGGAGTATAGTGTATAAAAGAGCTTAGTGTGTATAGCCAAAAGTTAAAATAATATGAGGAGATATATCAGTATAAGTATAGTTTTGTATGAAGTCAAAGTTTAGTAACTTGGCCACATTCCTTTGTTGCCATTAATGACAAAGGGGGAGATTGTTAGAAAGTTGACTTTACTAAGATTATATGACCAAGTTTTGTGTTTTCATTATGGCAACAAAGTCATATGAAGTTTTGATAGTCAGTTCATAAACTTTGAAGATCAAAATTTGGCTAAGTATAGAAGACAATGCAGACAGAGATATACCCATTGATCAGAGCACTAGTGCACATGCAAATGAAATCATCTTGATCTGTGCCTTCAGATATAAGATTATAGATACATCATTATACTAAGTCTATACACACAACATCAGATATGTCCGTATGATGAAGTTATAAGAAAAGTAAGTGTCACAAGCAGTTCAGCAGAACAAAGCATAGAGCCGACTACAATTTTTGATTAGCGCATATTAATTTGTTTTGTTATGGCTATGTACCTATTTTAATATGTTTTTAATAATGTTATTGTAAAGGAAGAAATTTTTGATTATATATGTTTGATTGATTAGGGCTGTATTTCGTTAACCTTTACATTTAATTTAGTTTAGTTTTGAATGTGTATTGAAATGTGATTAAGCATGTAGGGGGAAGGAAGATAATATGTTCCTCTTTTAACCCCAAATGCACAAATGAAAGATCCAAGTTGATTAACCCAAAAGAAGGGTCAATGCACAAGTGAATCAATCATTTGGAAATGAGAGAAAGGAAGAAGATCTTAAATTTTGTTTTATAATTAAAGAGATATGATATATAACAGTAATTGAAAAGGATGAGAGGAAGTATGAACCTTAAAGAATTTCACATCAAAGAATGTTGTTTTCTGGGGTCTGTACTCTATTTCTGGAAAATCTGAAGTATGATCCAGAACTAGAACATAGAGACAAACAAAACCCAGAAATATTTTTTTAATCTGACACCGTCTTATGAAAATGGTCAACCTTGACCTGCATAGGTCTGACAGAAAATCTATTTGTGGATCCCAATAGTTTTCTGAAAAGGGTATCCAAATCCGAGTTCAAATCTTCAATCCTGAACTTGTACCTACAAGAAAAAGAGATTGGTTTGTTGGGGGGGAGGGGTTTGCCTTAGTCAAACCCCGATTTAGGAATTAACCTTGAAATCAATAAATTATAGAATGCTAGCAAGTAGTAGAATTGAATCTAAGAATGAAGCTATGATATTCAAATAGATATGCAATGTAATTCAAATATAGTAAGTATGTAAATATGAAAGCTTGGACTCAATAGAGACCATAAACCTCCATGATTGTATGCTTGGAATCCACCTTGAAGAGAAGGAATGAGTGTTTGAGGATGCACAAAGGATCTTGAAGGAAGATCACACCACCATGATGGCTAGATCTAGGGTTTTAATGATGAATCTTGAATGTTTGAACCTAATCCCTTCAAAGGCTTGGAAGCTTGAATCCTTGATCTTCAATGGAGAGCTTGAATTCTTGAGAGGAAGACTTGAGCACCTTGAAATCTTGAGAACATATAGAACAATGGATTGTTGAACCTTTTTTTTGATGACCTCTTACTTGATTTCACCTAGAAAGACTCCTTATTGCTCAATATCTCTTATTGTATCACTTAGAGAAAATGAGAAAGAAAGGCTTCCTTTTATATGAAATTAGGGAACAATCTTCTAAGGAGGCCAACATAGGAGAATTAAATTCTAATTAGACCCATGCCCCTAGAAGAGGACCTATATTAAATACAATTTAGGATTTGCCGCTTTGGAACCCAAAACAACTGACCCGGAAGCGGGAAAAATGAATCTTTGATGACCTTCGGTAGCCGAAAAGTTTCCAGATTTGGAAGGGGGACCCAGGCAAGGTTGAGGTTGATCCTAACCTAGGTCAAGGTTGAGGTTGACCTTGACCCAGGGGGTCAGAACCCCTGGAAAAAGTGCCAGGTGGGATAAAAGGTGCCCAGAGAGGCCCAATTAGGGTCCTAAACAGGCACAGAAGTAGGGGATGATGCATAAACGAGGGGAAAATATGATGGTGGTCAAAAAAATCCCCTAAGGATGGCTAAACATTCTTAACATGGAAGTGCTTCCATTTTAAGATGATACATTAAGCCCCCACTTTAGCGGAAGTATGGAAATCAGACATGCTTTTGGTAAAGTTAGAAGAAAGACTATGGTGGATCGCAATGAGGTAGAAAATCACTAAGTCAAGGACATAAGTCCTTAGAACAAGGATTCTAACCCAACATACATGCATAAAAGATATGAAAAATAAAGAGAAATCAATCATAGAAGACATACATGATTACATAAGTAGGACAAGAGCAACACTATATATAGCATAGCTTCATGATCTAATCCCACTAACATGAAAGAAAAAGAGAGAAAAGAGATAGTGATTACCTCACCTAGTAATATTCCCACCTTCCTATGAATCACCAAGGAGGGAGAGCCCAACAGGTTCACCCATAAATTGTGCTTGTAATTGTAATGCGTCTTCTGACAGCTTTTGAAAATATCCATAGATCCACATTCTTGTATCACTATGAATATAA
>MU226839.1:147938-165739 GCA_018584345.1 Thuja plicata | reverse complement strand
TTGGCAGATATTTTCACAAAGCCCTTATCAAAGGATACTTTTGAGTATCTCAGGGAAAAGTTGGGAGTAATTCCCTCTCCTGAGTCTATTTAGAAGAAGCAATAAGAACATCAGTCATTAAGTGACTGATGAATGGTTGACTACTCTACTTCTGGAGTAGTACCTGTGCCTAAAGATCTATGGCACCCTTTGCCATTGATTTCAAAGGAGGAGTATGTACTAAGGGGGAGCATATACTCTGGGGGAGTATATACATGGAACAAAAACTCAGTCAGAGGAACTACAGTAGTGTAGAGAAATATTTGATGAGGATATTGAGAAGATTGTAAAAGAAAGAGGACACCATGAACATAAGATGTTTTTGATATCATATGTTGCCATCAATGTCAAAGGGGGAGATTGTTGGAGATTTGATTTTGTTTAGTTGATTGATTGTATGTTTGTCATTGATGACTACATATAATACACAGTAGTAATTCTATATATACTTATCAGAATGATGACATGAAGACACGTGTGGTTAGATACATGTTTTTGACATGTTTATTATGTTATGTTCATACACGTAGATCTAGATATGATTTTTCAGTCAAGTTGTGTAATTCTGTTATTGGCAGTTACAGTTCTGGAAGTGTATCTGTATAGAGCTGACGTATTTGATGTGTTTCTTGAGTTGCACCTATCTTTAGGATATGCATGAATATATTCATGGTTAGTTATGAGTTAACTATCTTTGGTTAAACATGCCTATCATATTACATCAAGATTGTGTTGTTTGAGTTGATTTGGTGAAGCCGACTTAGTGAAGTGTCGTGTCTATTCAGTTTATACTTGCGCGGTTGTAATTATGCTTGCGTGCTTAGTAGAGTCGACAAGGATGTCATGAAGAGTTGTCTTACAGGTCCCGTGATCTCATACTTTGAGAAAGATACTTATAGTAAGTCAATTGTGATACGCTAAGTGTGAATGATACGAAAGAGACAGAAGATGTACAGAGCAGAATATCAGATGTGGTTCATTCATCAAGAGTCTATGTTAAGAAGAAGTGAAATATTGTAATACACTAGAACTGATCAAGATAGCAGGTCTTCTCTATAGTTCATCATCAGATATAGTGCATATCTGTTATGCAGAAGGTTGTAGCCTTCACCATTAAGCAGTGAGCTTTTGGAAAGTGAGTCCACCACCCCTAATAGGGTTATTTGTAAAAGACTCCTAATAGGGTCCGACCCTTAACCAGGTCACTATACTTATTGCATTGTAAAGTACAACTCCTAATAGCGTTGAAATAACTTCTAACAAGGATTACTATAAACAAGTATAGTTCATTGTGGGTGCTAATTCCAACTAGGGTTTTTACCATTTCATTTCCCTGTAATCAAATTATGTGTTGTGTACTATGTTATCTGATTAAGAATTTACTTTTTTTTATTCTAAAGTTAAAGAGGAAAAATAATTAAAGTTATTGATAACTGATTCACCCCCCCCCTCTTAGTTATCCTTTGGGAATATTCTAACAGCTTGTGTGAGCACACTTGGGAACATCTATCAATGTATCAATTTAAATTTTTCTCTAAATATAAATTTATTTACTTTTAATAGGATTGAGGCGATTAATTACTAAAATGTCAAAAAAACCTGTGTTTTCTCTAGAGAAAGCACAATCGTCATAAATTCATCTATGAGTCCAAAATCGTCAATAGTGAATGTATGGTATCTACCCCTATAATGTGTACAGGAATGGGATGTTGAACCATCCTCATCCATGTTAGTATCTACCCCAACACATATACCCTCACAACTAGGGCGCATATGCTCAATGGGTTGGCTTGAGCCAAAAGGTGCATATGATGGTGATGGTGGTGAGGCAGGTTCTGATCCACCCTCTGCTTTGACAAACTGTGTGCCATGCTCAATAATGACATTAGTCAATGATGTGGCTTTATGAAGAGTCTTTAAATCCATAGACTCCTTCAATACTATTGGGATCGCAACATGAAACATGGGTTTTTTAGTTAGAGGCCTCCTATATTGTGGTTGTACCACCCTACGGGACCCAAATCTATCCTGCACACAACCTCTCCCTCTACCTTGGAACTTTCAGATGTCAAAGTAAATCGACATCTCACTAAAGAAAAACTCACAATATAGCTATCTCAAAAAATATAGAGGCACCTCCCAATTATTATAGGGTGGTTGGTCAAAGACCATATACCACCTATCCCAAAAAGATGCTTTCATCCTATTGTGAACACACCAATGTATATGAAACAAAGTCATATTTTCTTCTAGGCTGTTACTAGTAATAGGATTGGTGAAAAGAGCACATATGTCACTTTTAAGTATGCCCTTCTTTTTCACTTGATCATATGACAACCCATCTACATAAAATTCTTGACATCTATCCCTCTATGAACCCAATTTGGTAACCTCCCTAGATACCTCATTTTCACTATTGGCCATTCTTTCTAGCATCGAGGCGAGGGTTGAGTGGTGATGAAGACTAGAGGACCTCAACCTATTGACCAATATAGAATTTTGAGTACTATTTTGTGCAAGGCGTTTGATCAGTTCATCTTGTGTGGCATCCACATGATCTAATGGAGGACATGGAGGGTTTATAGGGTGGTGGTTGTTGAGGATCCGTATTTGAGTTTTTGGAGCTGCATTTTGTGGTTGTGCTTGTTGCTCATGTGATTTTTTTTTTGGTTTTCTTGTGTTGCTTGTGCATGAGTTCTTTGTTTTCTTTATTGTTTTGGGGGATTTTTTATAAAATCTGACATCAAATTAATAAAGAAAAACATAAATCAATTAAAAAACCCTACCTCAATTAAAACACAAACAAACGCAATAAAAAAAATCAAAACACTAAAATCTTACCTCTTCGACACAATGTCATTGTTGCAAATTGATCAAAAATAAAATTGGATACAAAACACACTTGGGTTCTGATGAAATTTGTCTTCTAACCCCTGTTGTTCATCCTCTTTTGGCATTGGAATGGCCCAATGCTGCGATTTTTGGGGAATATAATGTTCCTCAAAATCCGTACATGTTTTGAGGAACATGTTCCTCAAAACCCATACGGGATCTGAGGATATTTTTGTTCCTCAAAACCCGTACAGGTTTTGAGGTTTATTTTGTTTTTTGTTAGTTTTTGCTAGGCTTGGTAAAGCCAAGTCTAACACGTTTTTGAATTTTTCATAACATGCACGGGTTATGAGATTTTTTTTGGCATGTGGCCACTTTTCTGTTCATTATCTTGGTGCACTTACACCTCACTAAGATGGCATAGTATAAATTAGATTACAAATATTGAAAGAGCACATGGCATGATTCAGTGACTTGGGCATCTATGATAAAATTATAAAAGCCTGAAAAAGCAAATGGTAGTTGTGTCCCTATAGGACACAAAGCCTAAGATTATCCACAAAATCAGAGTAAAATACAAAGTAAAAGAAATTCGGGCATAGTCCAATATGTCTTCTCTATTAATTACTTGATTACAAAACTAAGGTCAAAGAATGATACAAAAACTATTTTTAGTGTTCTTCAAAGAATATTGAGCAACAACTCTAAAGAAAAACTCCTCCCTAAGGAAAATTTGATGGAACTCTCTAAAACATGCTATTACAATGGACCTCTTGGGCCTATATAGGAAAAATTCCCTAGCCAAACCTCATAAATGTGTCTAAAGAAGTCCTCTATAAGTTTGGTTCCTACAAAAAAGTGATGCTTTGGCAAGGCTTCTGCCAAGGTGGTCGTAGACTTGAAAAGGGGAAGCGTGCCTTTTTAGAAAATGAAATGTGTAAAAGCACCCAAATGAAAAGAAAATTTCCACCTTCTCATGAAGGATGTGGGACCCATGGATATGACCGGATATGGGACACATGTCATGTGGGTGCCAACTATCAGAAAGTCATTTCTTGAAGTTGGGTGAGAGATGCACAGTGTTGACATGTAGTGAACTGATGTGTGAATTTATCAAGCTTTTACACCATCATGAGAATATCAATTTTGGGAACACGGTCTATCTCTCCTCTCACATCCCATCTGAACTCCTTATTAGGACCACTCACGGAGTTTTGGTAGATATTATCTATAGAGTCCAAAGGGAAACCCATCAAATTGACCTATACAGGACAAAGGTTGAGGAGTTTTGTCCATTAATGGTGATGCAAGCCAAAGTGTCTCCAAATACAATTTGAGTAGACTAATTGAAACAATGACTAAACCAATAGGGCTTTGAGAATTGCTAGAATGAAGGGCCATTCAATATATTCATAAGCCTTAGAAAAATCAATTTTGACAAAAAATACATTTTTCTTAGAGCATTGAGCACATTACATGCCTTCGTAGATGAAAATAACATCATCCAAGATAAAATGGAATTTGATGAAACCAGTTTTCTTAGGGTTACAATTTGCAGAAGAGGATGTCTAACCTTGATGGCAAGAGATTTGGCAATGATTTTGTAAAATACATTGAGCATAGTAATAGGTCACTAGGTATAAATATCCATTAGATAAGTAGCCTTAGAAATGAATTTAATATTTCCTTTGTTAATGAGTTAACCCAAATATTGAGTTAATGAGTTAACCCAAATATTGAGTATGAAATGCTTCAAGATAAACTTAATGAAGGTCAGGGTCAACATAGGGCCATAAGACCTTATAGAATTCACAGGGGAAACCATCAAAACCAACTTCTTTGTCAACTTCCATAGAAAAAATGGCCTCTTTAAGATCCTCAAGGGTAAGAATTTGATCATAAAATACATTTTGAGACTTGGAGAGATGAGAAGGATTAACAAAGAGACACTCTTTCAAAGCTTGATCTCTTTTAAGGGAATTTTATTACGTAGTGAACACCTTCTCATAATGTTTGACAAAGGCTTGGAGACTATCTGAAAGCTTAGAGAAAACCATTTGGCCATCTTTAATAATTTTTATACTAGGTGAAGAATGACATGCTCTAAGATCCAAAAAGAACTCTTTAGACTCATAGTCTCCAACCTTAAACCAATGTAATATAGATTTGATTTGAGCTACTCAAGCGTCATAACTATCAACAACCCTTTTTTGATAGAAAAGTTGAGAAACTTGGCCCTGTAACTCATGGAAAAAAAGTGTTGTCTTCTATAGCCTCTATAGTAGTACCCAAATCTATGGTGGTTGGCTCATAGAATCGCAAATTGTACATAACCAACTACCTACCATAAGTTAAAGAAAACAAGTCATGCATTGGATAACATCATTCCACCATGTAATCTAGCTAGTAAGCTGAGTGGGCCAACTCTCAAGATTCCAAACCTTTTGAATGTGGGCCAATGTGGGTTGAAGATTTAGCAAATAAGTATTCAAAAAATTATGTTTTAGATGGGTGGATATGAACCACTTGCCATTATGGATTGAAATTGATGTACTTCTTTTTGTATCTACCTTGTTTCTAACCTTGGAATATGTGTGATTGCATGTAAAACATTTTCGAAGCAGTGAAATATGTGTTAAGATATATTTCTAGGTCCTCTCTAGCTCCTAGACTGGATAGCCTTCACCACAATTATGTTTTGGTGGCCGAATTCAAAGAACCTATGTTTGTCCTCTTCTTTGGCCAACATAAATGATCTTTGTAATAATGATGAGGGTAGATAGAGAATATCAAAATGATGATGAAAAGTGTACAAGAGTATGTTGATTAGATGAAATACTACAAAATAAAGAGGTATAGACTAATGGAATAAATACTGGGTAGTGATGGCATTATGAATTTGGTTGTTTGAGGCAAAGATTCAAGGACAAATTCATGTTTTTATATTATCTATAGGTGGTGTGTTGGAGGCTTGATCATCTTGATTCATATCTTCATGTGTATTTCGTAGAGATATTGTGTCTTCCTTTCAAGTTTTGTATCTTTGCCTAAGGTAGTGCATCTCAATATACAAGTGCTTTTGTATCTTGTCCTAGGCCAGAGTGCCTTAGTCTAAAAGTTTACGAATTAGGGTGATTTTTTTTGTAGCAGACCTAAAACAAATATTGTAATATAATTCTTGTTTCATATATTGTTCTATAAATCTCACCATGGTTCTTTTCCTTCTCAAGTTTTCCATGTAAATCTTCTAGTTCTCTTGTGCATGGTCTTAATGTTGCTTTATCTTCTTCATCTTAGTACACATAATAAGGATTAATTGGCTTTTGAAATTGCAATAAGAGTTAAAGAGTTTTTGTTTAAGTCTAATTCACCCCCCTCTGGTTTAGCCTCAAGGTGTGTTCAATAATATGTCTTCAAATGAAATCACACAAAATGATTGAGATGCAACTGTTGTTGCATCACACACATATTGGTACATCAACCATACTTTTTGAATGTATGCATGAATAACACACTATGAATATACCTACATATCAACTATATATGAATTAAAATGATAATTGTATTCACATGTTATCCAAGAAAAATATTATTTCATATCTACAAGTTCCAAAGGAAACCATTGCATTCTGAAAGGTATAAGCAATTTAATTTCATTGGCATTTCTGGATACCCAAATGCATTTCCAAAAGATGTGGGTGATGTGGGAGAAAAGCTCCCAAAATTTTTAGGTAATAATTTCATCTCTTGTGAAGTACATTTAAGAAAAATCATTGATTTTGTTGATGATTTGAATATCATTCATGAAGATGTGTTAATGAAGCTTTTTGTTCAGTCTCTAGTAGAAGATGCTAGAGAATGGTTTAGAAGTCTTTCTAAGGGATCTATTTCTTCCATGGATGAATTAATTGAGTTATTTAAAGATAAATATGGTGATAAGACAAATAAGGGATTCTTACTAAATGAGTTCAATAACATCAAAAAGAACTATAATGAAGAGGGCATTGAGTTCAATACCAGATTCCAAAAAGCTATGCATAAACTATTTCAAAAAATAAGTTTGGATGAAGAGGTATGTCTAGCAACCTATTTAAATGCTTTTGATTCTAAAATGGGTTATGCTCTTAGGGATAAAAATCCTAGAACCCCCACTGATGCTTACAAGATAGTAGTAAATATTAAGATGAATAGAAGGGTGTATGGTAAATTGAATAGGAGAGGTGATGCATGGTTTAGTAGGAGTAACCTAAAGGAACTAGAATATAAAGAGTATAGGGCTCCTCAAAATAATAGGCCTTCCTATAATAACACTTATAATCCTCAAAATAGAATGCAAAATAATCCTTATGGAACTCAGTTTAAGGATGGGAAGCCTATTGCTCCACCTAGAAAAGAAAAACCTGAGAACAGAACTCTAGACCCTTTGCATTAAAATGTTGTCCATTTGTGCAATGGTGATTTCTGGTGTGAGGTTTGTGAAGCCCCATACAATCTTGATTTTTGCATTGTTTCCTTAGATCTGAAAGAAAATGAAGAACAAGGGAATGATGAAAGTGAACAATGTGATTATAATATGAAAAGTGCCTATTCATGTCATGATGTAGACTCAGATAATGAAATTGAAAATCATGATTCATATGGTTCACAAGGAAATGTAGACATTCATCATCAACAAATTTTACGAGATAGTGAAATTGAAGAAATAGATGACCATATAAGATATTATGCACAAAACAATCAAGACTTGTCATTGGTTAGAAAAGCTTCAGATGAAGAAAAATCAAGAATTACTACAGATTTGGTGAACAAAGCTAGAAGAAATTATCATTTAAGGAATAGAACGATTGGTGGAACCGGTAGTCAACCATCTGGTGTATTTATAAAAGAAAATAAAACACACACCAAATATGTACAAAAGAAAGATGGACCTGGGGAAAATGCAAACAAACCTAAGTTCAAGATTGTAACTAAAGCCATAGAGCCTATTGTTGTACAAGAAGGAAAAGAAAAGGTACAAGAAACAAGTACTTCTTCTCTTAAGATAGAAAACAAAAAATATAAGAAAGAAGAACCAACTCTGAACATACAGATTGAGGAAAATAATATTATTGTTGAAAAACCAAAGTCCTCAGATATAAAGTATACTCCAGTAGACATGGGCCACTGTTTGTCTCAAATGACTATAAAAGTTCCATTCTTAGAAATGACGAGAATCAAGGAACATAAAGATAAGGTTCTATAATTATTGAATAGTGTGCCTACAATGAAAGTTCAAAGTCCTGAAAAATGTTGATAAGAGACCAAATAACAAAGGGAAGGAAGCCAAAGTAATGACTTCTGAGATTCCTCATATTTTCTTAAACACAACTACTTCTCCTAAGGTTGTTGACCCATTCTTTCGGACACTAGTAATTAATATAAGGATGCTTAAAAATTGTATGATTGATTCAGGAGCATCAAACACTGTCATGCAAGTTGAAATTATGAAGTCTATGGGATTAAAAGTGGACATTCCTCATGGGAGATGTCAAGAAATGGATTCTAGGGAAGTCCCTGTTATTGGTACTATTGAAGTCATGCCTTACAAATTAGCAGTGTGTCCTGATGTGGTTTTAACTATGAATGTTTTTTTTTTTGACATACCACCACATTATGGGATGTTACTATCCAGAAAATGGAGTGATTCAATGGGAGGTAGCATACAAAGTGATTTATCATATGCTACTTTTAAAATTAATGGAAATAATGTTAAAGTGTCAAGAGAAGGTAGGACTCCTCACATGATTGAGTGGTATAAAGTCACTAACATTAACTACTATGTTGACATGGATATGGAGAACTTCAGAGTACAGAGGAGTGATCATCATCATTAGTCTGAAAACATAGATCCTTTGGTTAAAGAATTGAATGTACAAGGTGATGGTTTACGGAAAAAGTATTTTCATAGAGCTTGCTCAAAAGAAGGATCAAGAGCTGGTGTATTACTTGTATCTCCATCAAGTACAACTTTCAAATATTCTTTTTGCTAGCCTTTCAATGTACAAATAATACGACAGAGTATGAGGCTTTTTATTTAGGGCTAGAAATTGCCATTAAACATGGAATAAAATGTTTAAAAGTTTATGGTGATTCTGAATTGGTAGTAGCCCAAATAAGATCCAAATATGCAGTGAAAAATGATATATTAAAGATGTATAAATATGCTATTTGGAATCAAACTGAAATGTTTGATGCCTTTGATATAAGTTGGATAGAAAGGTCCAAAAATATAATGGCAGATTTCTTAGCAAATGTTGCTCTGAAAATTGATGATCAGACCTTACTTGGGGTATCAATACTTGAAGTTAAGACAAGACCAGTTGTTCCAGATAATATATACAACTAGCAAGTTTTTCAGGATGACCAAGATATTTTGAGATTCATTCAGTGTCTGGACCATTATGAGAATCAGTGCATAGATTGCAATACTTTACTTGAGAACAATAATGGTAAAGATTATGTCTTGAAATGAGGTTGTCCAATTGAGTTCCAATCATATTCCTAAGGGTCTAGTTGAACTTGAAGCATTTTTCAGTAGTCAAAATGATCACTCAACAAAGATAAGCAATGCTAAGATTGAAGACTTGGAGGAAATTAACTTAGAATCAGAAACCAGTCCTCAAGTTGTTTACATTGGAAAAGGTTTAGATTCTCATATAAGGACAAATTTGATTAAATTGTTGAGAAAATATAAGCATGTTTTTGCATGGTCATATGAGGACTTAAAAGCTTATAGGGAAGACCTTTTCCAACATGAGATCCCACTAAAGTCAGAGGTGAAACCATTTAGGCAAAAATAGAGGCCTATTAATCCTTTGTTGGCTCCTAAGATGCAGCAAGAGTTGATGAAGTTAAATGATGCTGGGATTATCCAGCCTATCAGACACTCAACATGGGTTTCAAATTTGGTACCAGTAAGAAAAAATAATGGTGACATTAGACTATGTGTGGATTTTAGAAATTTGAATATTGCCTCACTGAAAGATAACTATTATTTACCTAACATGAAGGAAATGTTACATAAAGTGACTGGTTGTGAGCTGCTATCAATGATGGATGTTTTTTTAGGCTACAACCAAGTTTTAGTGAAGGAATCAGAGAAGTACAAGACTGCATTTACCACTCCTTGGGGAACTTATGTCTATATCAGAATGCCATTTGGACTGATAAATGCAGGAGCAACTTTTCAAAAGGCCATGGATTTTTCTTTTGAGGAATTTATTGACTTATTCATGGTCATTTATCAATATGATCTAACTACATACTCTAAAAGGGTTGAAGATCGTTGTGAACACCTGGGTAAAATTTTTAATAAAGCTTTAGATTATGGTGTTTCATTAAATCCTAAGAAATGTCACTTTGCAGTACAGGAGGGAAAGTTGCTGGGACACATAGTCTCTAAAGATGGAGTGAGAATAGACCCAAAAAGAATAGAAGCAATCTAGAAGGTCATTGATCCAAAAAATTTAAAGGGAGTTCAATCTTTCATATGAAAGATCAATTTTGTCAGAAGATTTATAGAAAACTTTGCAGAAATTGCCAAACCTATCATAAAGTTGTTGAAAAAAGATGCAAAATTTAATTGGAATGAAGAAACTCAAATGGCATTTGAGAAAATAAAGAAGGCAGTGCAAGAGGCTCCTGTTCTAAAATCACCTGATTATAGCAAGCCCTTTTCTCTATTTTCATTTGCATCCTATCATACAATTGTTGTTTTTTTACTACAAAAGGATGAAGAAGGATTTGAGCATCCAATAGCCTTTTATAGTAAATCTCTCCAGGTTGTAGAGCTAAACTATGAGATGATGGAGAAGCAAGCATATGCTTTAGTGAAAGTAGTAAAATATTTTAGACCATATTTTGTCTGTGCTAAGGTGAAAGCATATGTCCCTCACTCAGAAGTAAAGGATATTCTTACTCAGTCAGAAGTGACTAGTAGGAGGTGTAATTGGATCAATAGAATTCAGGAATTTAATCTTGAAATCCATATTACAAAGTTGATAAGAGGTCAGGGTTTGGCCAAACTCATGACAGAGGATAAATTGGATTTAGTACAAGTGAATGATATAGAGACACATGATCAGACAGTTACAAGTATAGAAAGACAACCATTTTATGTTGATATTGTGTACTTTTTAAAGAATGCCAAGTGTCCTGATATTATGACTGAAAATCAAAAGAGAAGTCTCAAATTGCAGGCTCAAAAATACACCTTAGCCAAAGGAAATTTGTACTGGAAAGAAAGAAATGGTGTATTATTGTTATGTTTGGATCAGAGCCAATCTGAGAAAGTTTTAAGTGAAATGCATGCAGGGGAGTGTAGAGGTCACTTTTTTGCCAAGACCACTACCCACAAGATTTTAAGGGCTGGATACTATTGGCCTTGTTTATTTAAAGATACATATGTATATGTTAGAAAATGTGAACCTTGTCTAAGGTTCTCAAATAAGCTCAAATTTTTAGGAGCCCTATTGTTAAACCTAATGAGTGTTGAAGCCCCTTTTTCTATGTGGAGAATTGATTTTATTGGTGAGTTTGCAAAAAAATCCAGTGGAGGACACAGTTGGATACTAGTGGCTACTGATTATTTTACTAAATGGATTGAAGTCATTCCTACAAAAAAGGCAACAAGTAAAGTAGTCACTGAATTTTTAATGGAGAATATTTTGACTAGATTTGGTGTACCTTAAAAGTTAATAATGGATAATGCCATGTGCTTTAGATCAGATGGGATGAAAGAGTTCTATGAGAAATATGGGATCATAATGTCATATTCATCCCCATATCACCCACAAGAAAATGGACAAGTTGGATCCAATAATAAAAGCATACTGAAGATATTGAAAAAGATTCTTGAAAAGAATAAGAGAGCATGGCATACCAAACTAAAGCTAGCACTCTAGGCTGATAGAATAATAGTTAAGAAGGACACTGGTAAGTCACCATCTGAATTGGTATATGGTTTACAGTAAAAAATGCCTATAAACAATGTGTTACCAGTGTATTAGTTCAATGCAAGAAGAGAAGTTAGATGTTTCTGATAGCATGCAGAATAGAATGATTCAATTGGCAGAGTTGGATGAAACAAGAAGAGATAGCCAGAAGGAAAAAATTAAATTATAACAGAAGATGAAATATTTGTTTGAAAGAAGGGCTACTGATAGAAAATTCCAACCAGATGACTTAGTTCTTCAATGGAATGTGAGATCGGAAGATAAAGGAAAGCATAAAAAATTTGAGTCCTTATGGCTTGGGCCATTTGTTATTTCACAAAGCTTTGGAAAAGATTCCTATTTACTCACGAACATGGATGGAGAATATTTTGAGTTGCCAGTGCATGGGCAGTTTCTAAAACCCTTCTTCAATTAAAAAACAAATTTTTATGCACATGTATTATATTGTATATAGTTTCTTTCAGTTGTGTGTTTTCCTTAAGCAGTAGTTTAGTCTGCATCAAATAAGAAGTCTGCAACCAGAGATTCTGAGATTCTTTGCCATAAACTTGTGTTTAGCCAGCCTTAGATAGAACCACTGTTGGTTGTATTTCCTATTTTGGAGTTTGCCCTATAAAATTTTTGAATTCCTTATGCCCAGAAGGTTAAAATTTGTGTCTGAAATTGTTTACATACCTCTGCAAATAATGCTTTAGGTCAAAACCTAGTTGAAAATGTCAAAAACCTAAGCCCTTGAGTAATTTTTGTTCGAAATTGCAGAAAATCCCTAAAATTCCCAAGCTGGTTCTATTTCTACGTTACCTTTTTCATGACTTAATTTTAAGTTTATTTGCATTTGTTTATTTCTTAGTTGCCAAGTCTCTTAAGAAGAAATGAATATTCCTTATGATCTAGAGACTTGGCGAAAAGCTTTGGTCTCATAGTTTCTTCATAAAATAGAATATGCTGAAATGAATTGAGACTTAGCACAGACCATTGATTTTATGATAAGATCTGATGGTAGTCGCATTGTCTCCTGATGAAAGCAGAGTTAGTTATTTTATTTGGCGACTTCAAGATTGCTCAGTCGCGTTATCTCCTGATGAAACCCATGGTTATGAGTTAAGTTCATGAGTTAAAGTTTCATTGTTGTCGCCAAGTCTCGTGATCAAAATTGAGTTAACTAAAAAAACTAGGGATTTGGTGACAACCGTTGATTTCAGATGTAATCTAATGGCAATCGAGAAGTCTCCTGATTGTAACTGTGGTTTAGAAATTATCATGCGACATGGAGATTCAATGGTCGTTAAGTCTCTGGATAGACCAAGGGTTAGATGTTAGATTAAAAATAGTGTTGTCACCAAGTCTCGGGGTGAAAGATGAGTTAAGTTAAAGATTCAGAGATTCAATGACAACCGTTAGATAAAGGTAAGATCTGACGGTAGTCGCGCAGTCACGATACAAAGTTGAAAAGTCAAGCATGATCAAGCGATCAGGAGACAAGAGGAAAAGGTATGACATGCATCTGTTTGTCACTAAGTCTCATGAAAGATTAGGGTTTTTAATAAGGATTGTGAGGCTTAACGACAATCGTCATATGTAGAGAAAAGAGAGATTGATGGTAGTCACGTTGTCTCCAGATGTAGATTATAAAGGTAAAATAATCACGAGATTAAAAGATTAAAATGGGAGTCGCGTAGTCTCCTGATGAAACATGAGTTAAGGAAATTATCTAGTGACATAGAGATTCCACAGTCGCTGAGTCTCCAGATGCAACCCAAGGTAAAGAACAGTTGAGAAAGTGCTTTGTCGCAATGTCTCCATAAGATGAAGGGTTAAGTTAAAAGATTAAACGACATCGCAAAAACCGTTGATCTAATGATTGATCTTACGATAGTCGCTAATTCTCTTGAGGGAACTGCAGTTATCAGAAACATCAAGTGACAAGGAGATCACTCAGTTGCTGAGTCGCTAGAAGTTAACAAGAGTTTTTAAAAAAGAATTTTCAGCGGCACCATCATGGATAGTTGCTAACCAATCAAAATTTAGAGATTTTGATAGATGGGAAAGTAGCCATAATATGAGTTAAATGCAGCCAATCAGATTTGATCTCAATTTCATTTTTAATTTTATAAGGTTTTATATGCAAATGCACTCATCAGAAATTGATTACCTGACAGTTTGAATGTCATAGCTAGAACCAGAAATTGATGTCACAGTGTGTGAAACTAATGGCAGAAATGACTGAATTGTAAGTATACCAGCTCGAAGATACATCTGCATTGAATTATCAGTTATAAGTATACTTTCCTGTTATCATTTCATTTTTACCAAGCTTCTAATTTCTCAGAGCGAAGAGTTTATAGAAATTTTAGTGTTTTCTGAGAAAGGTTGAAATTTCCAGTAGCAAGTGATTCAGAAAGGTGTTTTCCTGATTCACAATTCAATAGAGATTATAATTTGTAGTATATTCAGTGATCAGGATTGCATATTTCAAAAGAATTCACAGTTGGTGGTGAGGGTTTTTAGTAGATTTGTTTCAATATCGGTGATAAGGGTTGAGAATATAACAGAAAGGAAAGATGAGCCAAGCACAAAGTATGGCATCCACCAGTGGGAGAAGTGAAGATGTCGATGATGAGTCAAAGGGAAAGAGGAACTACTCAAATGAGTTTCTCACTTTTCTTCCAAGCTCTAGTCAAAATCAAAAGGTTGGTGCTGAGGTCTTAATTGATGATATGGCTTACATTAGAGATGCAAAAACACCATGTTCATCAGGATATTCACTGTTTAATTACTTCTTTAATAATAGTGATGATCCCATGCCTATCTCAAACCATTGGACCTATGGGTTAGCCAGGTTGATAGTTTCTGACATCTTTATTGATGTCAGATTCATTTTAGAATTGGCCAGTAGATATGATCCCCTGACCAAAACCATTAAGAGGGATGATGGAAAGCCCCTACTCACCTTGGACCAGAATACCTTCATGAAAGCCTTCAACATATACTACCCCATGGCTATTGAAATAAATCTGAAGAGCCTAGAGAATAGATACACCAAAGAATCTGGCATTGTTGCTAAGTTAATCAGGGATCATCATGTCCCTAAGAAAATGAAAACCTATATAGCCCCCATGCCAGGAGAAACCCCATATTGGTACAAAGACCTTAATTTATACATTAAATACATATCATATGAACTATGTAGAGTGCTTGGAAAGGATTTTGGGGCAGAAAGGATCACCTCAGATATTCTTATGATGGTGTTGGATATCCAGAACCTCCATACCACTTCAAATTATGACTACATCCAATATATCATTGACCAGATGCATCAAGGGTTTGTAGACATACATTGTAAGAAGGATCATCCAATATTTATGCATTATTCAATCCTCGTGCATTTGATCCTGTACTACAATTTCCCAGTTATGAATTGTCAGTTTCTACAACCACAAAGGTTCCACTATAACCAGCCTTATAACCCTGTTCAGTTTTGGCTCAGAGTATGGAATTATACATCTAGAGAGAAAGAGCTACGTGCTTTTGAAAATTGGATAATCTATCCACTTCTTAAGTGCATAGGTGTTGATAAACTTAGATTTCCTATTAAGGTAATACAATTATTAAGGCCTTGCCAATATCTTGACAAATGGCTAGGAGACCACAATTGGGGGGATTTCTATGTTGATAAGATTTTTTCAATAATGAGAGTTTATGGTTGCTCCCACCCTCCAAACATCTTGCCATACCATGTACCATGAAGGATAGCTGCAATGGAGTTCATCAGGCAGCTCATTTTGACAGACAAGGAGCACCTAGCATCACACAGAAAGGGTACATTTACCCCTAGGCAATTCAGGATTTAGAATTTCACTATTGGAAAAGGAGCTTTGGACATAGTAAATGCCTGGATGAACCATTAAAAAATTAATGTGGCCCTGCACAGACATGTTGATACAGAGGGTTTTATCTTGAGTGAAAAGAAATTACTAACACCAACCATCCCCTACACAAAAGAACGTGAAGAGTGTATGGAGGAAGATTTAATAAGAAACATCTTGGAGGATGAGGAGGTGGACAAAAGAGAAATTAAGTTCAATGAACTTATGGAACTAGAGAGGTAGGTGAAGAGAAAAGGAATGAAGTTTGGAGGTTTCTTCCCTGATATACCTTATCTGAAAAGGCTAGATGAAATGATTAAATCCCATACTCTTTTGTGCAATCAATTAGAAGAAGCACTAGTGGTTCCTGAGAAAGACCATAGGGAGCACTCAAAGTTAGAATATGATGATGATAGTGATCAGGGCTATCCTTAACCTGCTGCCTATCCAAATTATCAAGCAGTTGCATTGGAGCATGCAGTTGAGGGGGAAGATATCATTGACCTAACAGAGGTCCCAGAGAAGGAAGTAACAAATGAGCCCCCACCAAAAAGATAAAAAATAGAAACATGGGAGCCTTCTAAGAAAATGAAGACAGACACAGTTGGAGCTCTAATAACTAGAAATAGGCCCTATGATCATTTATTAAGAAAACAAATCAGGGTAGGGAAGAAACTACAAAAATATGTAGAAGAGGAGGAAGAATTACCTCTTAGGTCATGTATAGATGAGAGGTTGATGCATCAAGAGGAATTCCTCAAGGATGAAAACTTCATTAAAAAAAGAGAATTCAAGGATTTCCTCATATGGAATAAGGAGAAACAAATTGGAAAATAGTTGCAATTGGCTGGTGGTGATCTAGTCACTCAGGAAGCCTTAAAAACATTGCAGGATTATGATCCTGAATTTGAGGAAATAACACCAGAACAGGAAAGGAAACTGGTCAAGGCCAGTAGGATATTATTTGTGGAAGGCTGGGATTTGTCCTCAGCATTTATAATAGATCAGATAAGAAGGAAACCTGATGTAAAATTATCATCAGAGACTCAGGTTGGAGATATGATCAGAGGGTTTGGGTATAACCCTAAATCTCAGGCACTTGCAATGTGGAGCTTAGCTCCTAATGATCAAAAGTCATCTATTTTAAATATTAAAGAGAAGATGGAGGGGAATAAGATCATATGGACACTATAAAATACAAAGGATTTGGAAATATCCCAAGTGATGACTCACTTTTCTCAGCTTAATGAGGCAAAGACAGCCCAACTATCAGAGAAATTGCAGAAGCTAGCTAGTGATAATAGTGACATTGTTAAGGATAGGGAGCTAGAATTAATAAAGATCAAAGAATAGGAGAAGCTCATAGATGAGCTTACTAGACAATTTCTAGAAATAACAGAGCCTGCCCCTGTTGAGCCTAAATAGGTAAAACATATAAAGATCCAAACAGAGGATACAAGGGAGATACCTGCTGAAACAGAGCTAGGAGTTATAGAGCATAACAATGTTGTTTTGGAAGCATTGAATTCAATTTTGTAGCATAGAATTGACACCATCAAAGATAAGATTGATGTGGTGTATGCGGCTTATGGCAGGTTGCCAGGCCTACTAGTAGAAGTGGCTAATTTTTTAACAATTTTGAATCCTTATTATGCAACTTGGTCTAGAAGAACATCACTTTTTGAGAGATTGGCATCAGTACAACCATTAAGGTCAGATCTACAAGAAATAGTAACCATGGTTGGTACAAAAATAGAGAAGATTGGGGATACCTTGTGTACACACAAAAGTAGTGCACTTCTATGAATCCTTACATGCAAGGAAACTCAAGAATGAGCCCTCACAAATTGATCCATAGCTCTTTATGCATGGAGTTGCAAGATTTGTAAAATTGCTCTCAGCTAGAGCTATAAACTCATGACCTTGTCAATAAACCATACAACTAGAGATTCAATGAAGACAAGGGCAAGAATGCCAATATCCTCAAGAATCAAAAATGTATGCAATGCAATGCAAATCTAAATGATAATGCAAGCTAAACTATGAAAAAGAAAGTACAATGCAACTAATC
>MU226839.1:125019-147171 GCA_018584345.1 Thuja plicata | reverse complement strand
AAAGTCTAGGCGACCATTTTAGGGTGCATACATTTGCCCCTCTTTGAAAAATGTGTGGTCGACACAGGAACACATGTAGTCAAAGAATGCAGTTGAAGTGTGAGGTCGAAATGGGATCACAAAACAATCCAGATGTGTGGTCAAAACGGGAACACATCAGGACAAAAATAAATAAAGGATTCTGGATATGAGGTCAATTCAGGATCATATCCAAAATAAGAAATAAGAATCTCAAGCTTGAGCGAAAGCTCAGAGAAAAATGGCTGAATCAAGAAAATCAAGGAATCAAGGATTAAAATCCAATAGGTACTGTCCCCTCAGAATTGAAATTGAAATCAGATAGAGAGGAACAACAAACTGATAAATATTTGATCAAATCATAAGGAATCATAATCGAGAATAAAGGTCAATAGGTCTACCATTAGGCAGTGAAAACATGCCCTAGTGATGAATTAGAAGAAAAGAAGGGTGAATGAAAGACTAGAAGTTTGAAAGACATGAAAAAGGAAGAAATTCCATCAAAGATCAAAAAATTATGCCTCAAAAGGTCAGTCAACTGTATATAAGAGAATGAAATGTGAATTTGATGATCAAGGTGAATGCGGATTTCAGTTTCGATCCCGAAATGAATAGAAAATGACATGATATGAAAGACCAAAAATGAAAGATATGATCAAGAAGAATCAGAAAATGAGTACAGTTGACCAACTAGTCCGTAGATGATAAAAAAAAAGAGAGCTCTCTCCATATGCAAGATGCAAAAACTAAACTAACATGAACCTAAGAATGCAAGCTACTATGAAAATTGGTTTACTTACAAGGTCACAACGTTTATAGACATCTAATTATCATCATTGAGCATTATTGGTAGTGTTGCAAGATCATACAATACACACTAGCATAACTATGTGAATCTGAATATGATCTATATCAGATAAAAATGTGGAAATTATTGACGGGGTTTTGCTGACCAGGTCCGCCAACAGTCATAAGTTGTCACCGGGTTTCAGGGAACTCGGCCAACTCCGCCTGCAAAGGTTGTCTAGGGAAATGAATCCTCTAGGCCTTCAAGCACCTGGGTGTCGGGTCACGACGGTGCAGGGCTCGGTTGGGAGAGGTGACTATTTTCGAGGGGGATAGCTGGTTTCTTCAACTCATCTTCTCCAAAGATTCAATATGGTAAGGGTTTTCGAGCGTTTTATACTTAGCAAATAAAACAGAAAAGATCCTGCAGGGTTAGAAGTATTTCATCTAACTATAGTCATGCCAAAATGTCCGAAACATCAACAATACTCTGAAAAAATACACTAAATACCGAAGAAATACACAACCATCAGCTAGCATTTTATCTATAGCGAGAGTAAAGAGGTCGTTAATCTACTTAACATATCAGAGCAAAGGACATAGAGAACATTAAAACATGAAATACCATTAACTCAGAAGCAGGAATGCCAACAACATCATTGCCGAGAATTCTTCCTTCTTTATTAATATTCCTTCTAGCAAGCACTGGTGCGTGATACAATGATGACTCCAGGGGAGCATCTAACTATTTTGAGAACAAAATAATGGAGCATTGAGCTCTGCAACTTAAACTCAGAAATTACTTTTTCTATTGCTATGGACAACAAAAACATCAATTTCGCCGACCCTTGGAACTGGGCCGGTTTGCCTATTTATACAACTTCCTTCTAACCCTAACCCTATTTACATTATGTTTCAATAAAATACAATATCCGGGGGCCGGTACTACCTGCGCCACCCTACAAAAGACCTGAAGACAGAATAGGTCTATCATGTCAGAAGAATAAGATAAGAATATACATCGGAAGAATCGGTCTCGAGAAGAGAGCAGGATAGAAAAAGGAAGAAAGTAGGTCCCCCGGGGACCGAGGCTACATACCTCATAAATGGGAAATGTAGCGCCCTGTCTCCAATGTGCCAGATATACCTCTGAATGGCACCTCGAGAAGACCACCCTGTCAGAAAACCAACTGCCAAGCCAATGTCTCTTGATGTGCCCAACTACCTTCTGACAGTCTTTATTAACCGCCTCTGAAAGTGACCGATCGGCCTCGGGGACCGGGACGCAGATCACTTTAAAGAATACAAAATTCTTGGATCCTGGACTCCAGGATCTGGGAACTTTCATCCCAAAAGAATAAAGAACACTCAAAAAAAAGAATGTTCAACACTTGAGTTCTCTCCGGCCCCCGGAGAAAGCTCAAGGTTGCCTATTGTCATTGAAGGCCTGGAGGAGGCGAGAAATGTCGTCCTCATCTACATTCTTCAGGCTGGTCCTTTTGTGCTTGGCGACCTCAACTTGTTCCCCTAGGTTCAGAACATTTTCTTTAAATTCATCCACCATCCTCGCCGCATCACGACCCTTAAGTATCATTTTGGTTAATTTTGCCATTTGGGCCCCATCTACCCCCTCCAGGGATTGATATCAGGATTGCATTATTTCATCAAAACTCCCCAAAACTAAATCTTCAGTGGTGTACGTATCTGTACCAAGGGGATCAGCCCCGAAAATCTTTATTACATAAGAATTGAATAAATTAGAAGGATATTTTACGTTGTGTACTTTTTCTTGCAAGGACTCTACTAGTTGCTTGGTTACCTCCAATGTGAGGTCAAGTCTGGCGTGCTGAATCCTTACAAAATCAAATGATTCCTTACCCAGAATTTTAGATTCAAAAATCATGTCCTCTCCCAAGGTTTGGAGCTCTTCGAGCTCTGCCTTCCACACCTGGTAATTTTCGGCGTCACTCTCCCACTGCTCAATAAGTGTGTCTGCCTGGTGAATAACTTGTCGGGCCGTGTACAAGTCCAGGAGAGTGGACGCAAGGAAATGTCGGGTGTTTCCTCTACTGCCCTTGCTACTTCCTTCAGCAAATCTACCTCACCTTGCTTTCCCCTTTTTCCCAGGGATACCTCTGCAACATTATAATCTATGGGGTCTGCGATTGCTTCATCGACATCTGGGGGAGGTGTTGCCACAATAGCAACTGTCTCTCTGCCTGGCCCAGTTCGTAGAGTATGAACTGTCTGGGCCCTCTTTGCCTTCGGCGGGGTCTGAGCTAGGGCCATCATTTCGGCAAGGGAGGGAGGAATCACTGGTGCGGACCGGGATTTTCTCTTTTTGCTCTCTACCAGCCACTAAGGTGTGAGAGGTGGCCTTCCTTCCAGAATTTGTTCTCCTGATTCTCTCTCGGTGTCCGGTGGCTGTTGCTCCTCTTTAATGTGAACCTCATCCATTCCCCTCCCTGCCTCAACTTCTTCTGCAGCAGTAATTTCTTTGTCGACCTCCATCTCCTCAGCCTTGTCCTGTATGTCTATTGCTGGGTCCGGATGTTGGTAGGCTTCTTCAAGGATTTCTTCTTCATGCTTCTCTTCTCCCTTTTCTTCTTCTCCTGCCAGAGTTTCTTCTTCTTTCGGCAGTAGGGGAGGTATCGGGCCAAGATTTAGAGTTTGGGCCGCCGTGATAAGCTGCCCGAAGGTTGCTCCCGGGAGTGGTCTTGGGAATGTGGCGGCTGGGTTTACGGTTATTCCCAAAGGTCCGGTTCCCCCAGCGGATGCCATTTGTTCACCTAGCTTTAGTTGGTCCACTCCCTGACCTTGCATCTCTTGAGCCCCAGAGATAATCTTCGGCTCTGGCTCTTCTTCCACCTGCTGCTCCTGTTCTTGTGCAGGTTCTGGTTCCAATTCCTCTTGGTCCGCCGCCTCTTGTTCTTTCTCTGGGAATTTTGTCCCTGTCTGTGTATCGTCCCCCTACAAATTCTCAAATTCATCGGTTGCAAATAAATCAAACTCCTCTTCCGGAGGGGGACTGGCTGGGACCTCTACCGGTTCTGTTTCTTTCTCGGGCTCCAGAGAAATGGAAGAAAGGATCTCTACCTCTTGGGGGAGGGATACCCTTGGCGCTGGTTCTGCCTTGGGCTATTTTATGTGCTTCCTCTTTCTCCGGGTCACCAGAGGGGGGCCCGCATCTTTTATTGCCGCTGCTTCCAGCGGATCCACCACTGTCGCCTTAACCATTAAGGTTGCTAATGACGGGGAGGAAGGAGGATGAAGTGGCTCGGTCATTAATGGTGGGGTGGCCAGCTTCGTAATTAACTGTTCCCTCATTTTCTGGGAAGCTGCCACTGATTGTTTTATTTTCTCGGCTATGGGGACTTCTTGCGCGGAAGGGGTTATAGCTATTTTCTTCCCTTTTTCTGCACCTTGCGAAGAAGTCCAGGCCCCCGGGGTCAATCTTGGTACTGGTGGTGGAGTTAGCTTTGGTGCCGGCTGGGCTGTCCGGCGAGTACTCCCGGGGCACACTTTCTTGAAGTAGGTGTGGCTTCGCTCTACTACTTCCCGGGTGAAGTCTTTAATTGTGGGCTCTTCTTGGGCTGCCCAATTTACCGGAGGAAGAGCTCTTTTGTCGATCCCTTTTTCTTTGTACTAGGGATCTTCGGTGGGGGCAGTGTCTGAGAAGTCGGCTGGAAATTTCCAGAGTCGAAGCTTCTGCATCATTCCGGCTGTCATCCTGACATAGTGCCTGCTCTGCACCTCCACATCATCTTGGCAATCTGCCCAGAAATCCTCCATATGTATTCGATGGGGCTCTGAAGCCCGGGGCAGTGTCGCTACAATTCGGCCATGCAGATCAAAATTCTTCTACGCCAGATAGAACTCTTGTAAGTTGTATCTTTTTAACTCATCGTCTGCCTCCTTTGCGGCGGCTAGACTGCATGTGTAGTTCCCACATGAGATTGGGAATGAGACGTTGGGGACCTTCTTAAGTGCAAAGAAGGTATGCAACTCCATCATTTTCCAGCAATATTCCAACAGCACAATCTTTCCCCCAAAGTGCCTGGGCAATAAGTAGGGTTTCCCAGAGAATCCGGTGACCCTAATGTATGAGTGCTGTTGGAATTGAAAATAGTAGTGTCCATAACTACTGACCAATTTCATCGCCTCGGTGGACAGGCGGTATCTGGCATGCCAGGTTGGTGTAAGCAGATGGTAGTAAACGAACACGTCGTTTACTCGGCAGAAACTGGAGAAACTAGCTTCCCATTGAATTTGTGGGAAATGGTCCCACGGTGCCTTTTGTCCCGGGCCAATCTCGAGTACTCCATTAGTGAGCAGGCTGTAAGAGTGGGGCTATTGTTGCGCTAGGGCCCAAAAAATGTAAGAAGACATATAGAACTTCTTCTTTTGGTTCAGTTGCCGGAACCCAGAATCGACGTGATTGGAAATTATGGTGGCCCAGTCGAAGAATCCTTCCTTGGTGGCAATGCCAAGGAGGAAATAATACATCCATTTTGCAAATTCCTGGGCGGAGGGTTTCCCAAAGACCCGGGCCAATGCTATCATCCCCATCTGGATGCTCTCCTTGAATTCAGAGTGAGGAATCTCTATCTTCATTCTTTTTGGGTCCCTCTTTGGGACCTTGAGCCAATGGGTATTCATGTATACCCGGGCAGCATCCTCCAGTTGTGTAAACTATTTTAAGGCATCAGTTCGTGTGACCACTAAGGCCTTGGCAAATTGTGGGATTCCCAGGCCTGCTTGGAAGGTGACTGGGTCGAGAGACACCAATGGAGTGGGGTATCCTGTGGGCTCCGCGGGTGCGAGCATGACGGCCCAGACAAAAGAGTTGTAGTGGCTCGCCAATGTTAGGATAAGCTCCAGAGATTGCACGGAGCACAAGAAATAAGCTGCCCGGAGAATTTTGGAGTTCCCGAAGTTTATCACCAATGGATCTCCAGCCTGTCGTTGGATGTGCATGATCTTTACCAGGGCCTGCATTTCTGCCCAAGTCCCGACACTGGTGTCGGTCATCAGTTTTACCTTGGACTCAATCTTTGAGCCCACAATCTCATTATCTTGTACAAACTTCATGGTGAGGGGCAGATTTTCTAGGGCCCTCTCCATCTTTTACTTTGCAGTGGCCCTAGTCTCTGTTACGGTTGGCAGTTCTGGGCTTCCGGGCGGAGACGATGCGGATGCTTCAGACATGTTTGGAATATGAAGTCCGAGAACCTGTAAGACAGGACGACCGTCAGAACATTTTTATCAAAAATAATTTATCCCAAAGTCTGGAGAACCCACCACCGTGATGTTTGCTTTTCAGAAAAGTTAGTATCATGCAAAGGTAACCGAAAAGAAAAAGTGTAAACTTTAGGTATCACACATCCGGGTCAGGGGAGTTTATCACACTTGGTAAAGACACAGGATGGGTGGTGGTAAAAGACCCGATGTCCAGAGAAATGACCGTTAGTAAAGAAGTATGAAAAGGCAAGTTTTCAAGCCCACGTGGATGGCATGTGCATTGGCATTAAATAGATGTGATGGCGATGATGGCGGAGCCAACTATCCGAACACGCGAAAAGGGAAAGCCACTTGGCTAGAATTGATTGCGCGAATGGGACATAAATAAGGTTTTGACAGCCTTGATGGAGGAGAGAGAAAATTTCCTGTTTGAAACCGGTCGAGAGCCGAGTTTCAAGCAGGTGGTTTTCTGCCTCGAGAGCGAGTTCGAAGGTGAAAACCAGAAGCAAAGGTGACTCAACCAGCCTGTCGAGTTACCTAGAAGGATATACATGAGGCCGAGGGGTATATACAGAGGATGAAAGGAGATATATAGGGGATTCTTACAACTATAAACATATATACATGAATAAACAATGGGAAGACTCCCGCGGGAAAACCAGACAAGGCGGAAACAAATATACAGCGTATCTACATATATACAAACAGACCACTTATTTACACTATTTACAGGAACAACTTCTGCATAGAGGGTGGACAACCCTCTGGAAAAGCCGACCCACCAATGGGCGGCGAAACCAAAAGACAAAAGACCAGACGAGACAGGGAAGCAAAACAAAGTGAAACAAACAGAAACCAAACAAAAACCAAGAAAACCAGAGAGGAGGGAAAGCAGAAAAACCAACCTGAAAATGTAGAAGGCAGAAGAAAAGGAAGATTACCATGGGAGCTTGAGTTGTCGAACTGTCAGAATCACCGCCATGAAGCACTCGCAATTTCCTGAGAACGCAGAAGGTGCTAAGCTTTGATTACTACTAACTCTCTGCAAATGCTCTGCTAATCACTTTAAGATTTCTCTAATTTTCTCTAAGTGCTCGAAGGTTTTAATCGCGGTAAGTGTGAAAGTGATAGATAAAACCTATTTATACTCGCGGTAAACACTAATCCTCCTCCTTCCGACGATCTCCGGACAGGCAAAACCTCTGGACAATAGGCCCGGGGATACCTCGTGATGATATCCCTAAGAACATCACGACAAAGAATCCCGGAGTCTGAAATCCGGTTCCCAACAAAAGGCAACCTCTGGGACCGGAGTCCCGGAAGAGAAAACCAAAACAACAAAACGACACGCTGGGGAAGAAAACACTGGAGAAAGAAAACAAAAGGGAAGAAAACAAGGCAAAACTCGCAAAGCAAAAAGGGGGACCCAATATTTTACACACAAAATGTAGGGACGGGGATGTAGGGCATAACAAATGGCGACTATCTGGGACGAATGCCTTAGCGCATTTGAGAACCATAGAATCTCTGGTTAGCACAACTGGAACAAGCCGCCGACCGAAGCGTTTGACAAGCAAAGAGAAGCATATATGAGAGAACCCGACCACATAGGAGTTAGTATGTAGCCTTTTTTCAACGGTGTCGTGTGTTCTTAGGAAGGAATTCAAGCCGATGACCTTTGGGAGGAATAGAGAAAGAGGCACTAATTACATTGAACCAGTCATCAATTTGTTCGTTTCCCCCCGGAGACCAGAGTTTTATCCCGCCCTTCTCTGATTATTTTATTTATTTCTGGGTGGGGAAGGCGGTACTTCTTTCACCATTAAGCTTAAGCTTAGCTAATTTTAATGGTGGTGCTTCTTTCACCTATCCACCTGCGTTTAGATATTTAGAAGAGGGGATAAAGGTCTGAACCCGGGAGGAATTTCTTTTAGATTTTCAGACGTGGGTCAACCAATCAGTACAGCCGATCTACCCTCAGTGTGTCCGATTACTTGTTCCTTGTATTATTATTTATGTTCACTGACTACCAGATTCCAGGAAAGAACGCCCAATGGAGATTCTTCAAAATGTGTCATATCCTACGAAACAAACCCCGAAGACTGGGTCGATTCCACCGTGCTAAAGATAGATTCTAAAGTTCACCATGTCATAGACATTGCCCCAGAGGCCAGAGTTATGCGAAGCATTCCAATTCCTACAAGACGGAACAAAACACCGGGACCAAAAGAAAACCGAAAATGAAAACAAAAGATAACAAAAGAGGACCACCCCGGAGGACGGTCGACAAGGCTATTTACAAGGCAGGGTACCTCGCAATGAGGCACCTGGAAGAGATATTTACAAGCAGATATTTACATAGAATACAACTTTGGACAAACTTACCCTTACTCGAAATAGTGTTTGAGGAACTTCCCATTAACAGGCAATGTGACAGGTTCTCCAGTCAGGGTGTTAAGGCGGTAAGTATTTGCCCCGCGGATTTTTGAGATCAAGTACGGTCTGAGCCAGAGCCATTGGAACTTGGTGTGCTTTCCTTTCTTCTCCCGGGCCTTGTCCCACAACAGGACCAGGTCCAAAATCTGAAAAGCCTTATATTGGGCTCTTCAGTCAAACCATCTTTTTACCACTGCTTGATGACGCGCGAAATGTTTGAGGGCCGCATCTCGCTGTTCTTCCATTCGCACCAGATTCAAGAGCCGCACCTCCATAATGTTGTCCCTGTTGTTGAATTCCTACATAAACTGTAAGACTGGGATCTATAAATTAACCAGGAATATAGGGTTTTAACCATAAACCAGGTGGAATGGTGACGTTCCCAGGGCGGCCTTGATGCGAATGCGATCCGCCCAGAGGGTGAAATTCAATTTTTGATGCCAATCCCGGGGATTCTGTTCTAACATTTGTTTGATCACTTCAAGCAGATTCTTATTTATTGATTCAGCAACGCCATTCCCCTGGGGGTAATAGTTGCTGGAGAACTTTAGTGTGATCTTCCGATTGTAGGTCCATTCAAGTAACTGCGCTGAAGAAAATTCTGGACCATTGTCACATACTAAAGCAAAGGGAATTCTAAATCTTGTGACAATGTTTTCTTCCAAAAACTTGATAACTACGTCTGCCATGTTGTTTTTACAAGGTATAGCTTCAGACCACCGAGTGCAGTAATCAGTAGCAGTCAGAATGTATCGGTGGTTGGCAGACGAGTTGGGGTTAATTTCCCTGATGAAATCAAATGCCCACTGGGCAAAGGGTCTAGCCTCGTAGACTGGTTGCAGAGGCATCGCGGGGTTACGCTCACGATGCGTTATGGTTTGGAAAGTATGGCATTTTCTGACATGAGCGTAAACGTCCTTGAAGATACAGGGCCAATAGCATCTAGCCTAAAGGATTTGATGGGCAGTGGCATCGGCTGAGCCATGCCTGATTCCAAACTGTCCATGGAATTCATCAATTATTCTTACAGCTTGGTCTCTATCGATGCACCGGAGGTACACTCCTTCGTAGTTTTTACGGTAAAGTGCAAATTTTTTTATCATGAAGTGGGCGCTTTTCATCCGCAAAGCGCGGCATTTATGGGGAGGTAACCCCTCCGGGCATTTGTTATTTAGTAACAAATATACCAAATTGGTATACCATGGGTCTTGGGTGATGGACTCCACTGTGTAAGTCTGACATTCTATGCGGGGAGTCTCTTCTGCCATCGCCCGACTTAGTCCTTGGCCCCGGACAATTTTCATGGGCTGCATTTCTAAGTCATATTCCTGGAGGATGGCCATCTATTTCCCTCGTCTCTTTCCCAATTCACTCTGCATCAGCAAAGATTTGACGGCCTGGTCTAGGATAATAGCATACACTTTGCTTCGGAGAATATAATGTCAGAATTTCTTCATGGTGCGAACTAGAGAAAAGGCCTATTTCTCTAGTGACGAATACCAGACTTCAGCATTTTTAAAGGGGGAACTCATGAAGGTTATTGGTCATTCCTCTCCTTCAACCTTTTGGGTCAACACCATCACGGCAGAATGCAGCGAAGCGAATGAGTAGATATAAAACGGGAGGGAATAGTCCGGACTAGCCAGGACAAGGGCCTCCATTATGGTTTGTTTGATCTGGGCAAATGCCCGCTTTTCTTCAGGACTCCACTCAATTTTGGTATCTTTCTTCATCATTTCATTGAGAGGTTTAACTATTTCTGTGAATCCTGTGATGAATCATCGTACGAAGTTGATTTTTCTGAAAAAGGATCGCATTTCTTTCTTTCTGCCAGGCATCTGTAAATTTAGCAATGCCTCAACTCTATCAGGGTCAATGGATATACCCTTCTCAGAGACAATATGCCCAAGAAAATTCCCCTCGGTGACCCCGAATATGCACTTCTTAGGGTTGAGGGATATTCCATACCGGTGACACCTCTCGCAGATCTGAGTGAGGTGGGCGGGGTGATCACGCCTGTCCCGAGAAAAGATGATCAAATCATCCATGTAGATGATTATGAACCGATTTACGAGGCCCTCGAACGCAATGTCCATGGCCTTTTGAAATGTAGCCCCTACTTTAATCAAGCCGAAGGGCATTCTCCTATACGCAAACATTCCCCACTTGGTGGTGAACGTTGTTTTCTCTCTGTCTTCATACTTGACCATAACTTGGTTTGACCCTAAATATCTGTCCAAGAAAGACATCATCTGGGATCCATTTACTATCTGTAACACCTCATCCAGCGAGGGGAGAGGATGATTGTCCTTCTTGGAGGCCTTGTTCAAATTTCAAAAATCCACGCAAAGGCTGATCTCACCATTTTTCTTCCTGACAGGAACCAAGTTGGCCACCCACATAGTGTGCCAGATTGGGAAGATTATCCGGGCTGACAGCAGTTTTTCTACCTCTTAACGAATTAGAGGTTCTATTAGGGGGTTGACTAGTCTTTGCTTTTGCTGAAAGGGCTTAGCGTCTGGTTTCAGGGGAATAGTGTGGGTCATGATAGATGTATCATACGTTTTCAAGTCTTCATATCCCCAAGCGATCACATCGATGTATTCTCGGAGAACCGTGAGAATCTTCTACTTTGCCTCAGGGGAGCAAGAGGTACCAATGTGGATGATCTTTTCCTCACCAGGCTTGCCGATGTTAACCTTTTCAAACTTTTCTCCCTCAGAGGAGGATGGCACCTTCTCACGGGCCCGAGGGTCCGAGTCAAAGATTCGTTCTAGTGCAACCATTCCCTTCGGGATGGTGTTAGTAGGAAAATCTATGATGCCATCATCTTCATCACCCTGCCCAGTGTCATCATGGTCTCGTTCCTCCACTATCTGATCCTCAAAGACACCAACATTCGCCATGAAGGCCAAGATATGCTGATCGTCCTCAAAAACCTGAAAGTGTGTGACATTGTCTGGAATGGATGGGGTGGGGACCATTTCAACTGAAAATCTCCAGAGTCATGAACCGACCATTGGCTCAAGTGTGCTAGCAGAAATGACAAGGGCATCCGGGACATAGTTCCATCGTCGGGGAATGAGGTCAATGCCAAAGGCATCAAAATCTTTGATAAGGCTCCAAGCCCGGTTGCGGTATGCAACCAGCCTTTTGTCGTGACATGTGTATTAACTCTGGACTTGTTTAACAACCAATTCTGAATCACCCAGAGCCCGGAGGTGGGTGATACCTTTTCTTAAAGAAAATAAGAGTACGAGGACCAAAGCCTCATACTCCGTGACATTTTTTGTACAGTTAAACTGCAGCCTGTAAGATGCGAGGAAGGATTTTCCTCGTGGGTTGATTAATTCTACCCCAACCTCACAACCTTGTTTGGATCGGGACCCATCAAACTTCAGGGTCCATAAGTCATTGTTTGTAATTTGGGGTCGGGGCGGAGTAGTCTTTGGATTCTTGTTAGGGGACTTGGGGATTTTCTCCTGGACCGCCGGCATGAAAGTATAATTTACCTCCGGAGGCGCTTCGATTGGTGATTCCCAGGGGAATGGAAACAAAGGAGTGCATCCCATAGGAGTACTGGGTCCCAGGGAATCGGCTGTATGTTCATTCCGGAAGGTATCGAGTTGCCGATTAGCGATCGATAGACATGGTTCACACTCGTGCTCTGAATGGTTTTGGTAGTGCACTTGGCACCAAGTGTCAGACAGGAGTGTGGCAAGGGTTGCTGAGGTACCTTGAGAGTTAACTTCAACTCTCACCTTTTCTTCTAAGTCTTGTGCTCTTTGCAACACTACGGGATCCTCTCCAGGGATGAAATCGAATGTTAATATTTCAAGAGGTCGGTACACCCCCAGAGAAGTCTCAGAGAAAAGGACTTCATTGACCCTCCCAACTTTGGTAAGGGCTTGTTTCATTCGGGGTTCACTTTTGACCTGGATCTGGTTTGATTCTCCTTCCCATGGAAGCCATAAATGGGTGAAGTCGGTCGAAAAGTATCCATTCAAGGATTTAGACCAATTCTGACTTAGTAACATCCTGTAGGTCTCTGGGATGTCCACCACTTGGATGTCAATGATGTTGGCTATCCTGGGGTCCTGGATAAGATGTATCCAAATGTTCTTCAATTCCCTCACCATTTTCACAGCAGTCTTATCCAGTTGGATTACTGCGCCATTAGACGGGGTAGGGTGGAGTCTGAGCTTCTGACAAATAGACAAGGGCATGATGTTACCCGAAGCTCCAGAGTCTACTAAGCAGTTGTGTATATTTTTACCATAAATATTCAAGCCCAGTAGGAAGGGAGGATCCTCATTATTTCCCTGAAAGACGGCCACGTTGGCATCTTCGAAGGACACAGTCTTGGGTGGGCGGCTAACTACTTTCGGGTTCCCTAAGAGCTTTAGAAGGGACTTCTTCTACTCGGGACAATTTAGCAAAACCTCCATCAAGGTCATGGAGGTGGTGGTCTGCTCTAATGCCTTCGTGATATCGAATCTCCCTTCCGGGAATGGGTGATTTTCCTCGCCGAGGTCTTTCGCTTGGTTAGGGCTAGGACCTTTTGGAGGTACTGGTCAATCAGTTGCATTATTCTAGGGAGGAGGACTATCTTTGACTGGAGGTGTAGGCATGTAAGCTGGTCCCTTACCAGCCTGGCTCTGGGTATTGTATGGAGCTTGTGGGTTAGTAAAAGCGTTGGCCTCAAAGGGCGGGATGGATTCGTCAAAGAATCCCTATAATTCAGATTCTTCTTCATCCTCTCCAGAAGTTCTGAAGAAGATGGTATCACAGGTGAAGGCACTATGGTTTGTTTCTTGGATAGGAGGCTCTAGAGGGGTAACATCGTGAGACTACAGCCTATCCAATTGGGAGATCATGATAACCTTCTCCAAAGTGGCACAATTCACCTCATTGTGGGAGCCCGTATCGTGTAGCCTACACCAGTTAGTCATGGGCTAGAAGTCTGCGACTGGTGTAAAATGAGATGGTCCAGCGCCATTTTGGTTGGCATTTTAGTTCAGAGGCGAGCCTCCGCTGTTAGCGTTATTATTCCACTCTTGTTGGTTGGGCCTTGGCCCGTTGTTGAAGTTTCTTCCCCTGGCATTGTTGTTTCGTTGGCCGGAGAAAATATTCCCTCTCTGGGGATTTGAATTCTGGGGCATGTAGGACCCCGCCTTCAGTTGACCCATGTCCATAGTCAAAGTGGACAGCATTCGTCGGAGGGATTAGACCTCGGTGGTCGACTGGGTGTTAGCATCACAATGTGATGGTTGTGGCTGTTGTTGGCTTCCCGGGAAGGCAGCAAGATTAACCAGAGTCGAGGGCAAAAATCCTCCAGCTGCAGACGACTAGAAGAAGGGCACTCTGGACGGTTGTGTCTGAGTTTGTTGTGGCTGCTGCAGCTGGTTCCAAGGGAAGACTTCCAGACCAGGTGTGATTTGAGTCTGGTCTGGGTAAACATACCGTGCCTGTTGGTCTATATCGGGTGGCAGAGGATTCATCGCCATCGAAGGGGCACCCATTGCCAAATTTGGGTTGTAACCCCCAGCGTATGCAGTTCCGCTGAGGATCATATTGAAAGGCATGTTCTGTCCAATCCCGCCCGGGGATTTGTTGAGACCGCAGGACAACTTTAGGGCTAGGTTGTAAACTTTTTCCAAGGTATCCCGGTCGCCCGGGGCAGTTGTTCTCCAAAGGAGAGTAGCAACGAAAGGGTCCATCGCATTAAGATAGGTCTGTATGGTTACGTCTGGAGATGTGATAAAAGGGCCCGTGCACCGCTTCAGGGCGCGCTGGAACCTGTGGTTGAATGTTGCAAGAGGTTCATTGGGCTCCTTTCGGATGGAGATGAACTGGCTGTGGGACCAGGCTGGGTCCACATGCACATGAAAGGCAGCCAAAAAGGTGTCCTCCATGTCCTGCCAAGTGTTGATGGAGTTGGCAGGCAAGTTAAGGTACCAGTTCAATTCACTTTGTCCTAAGGATAGGGAAAATATACGGGTTACAACATCTTCATGCTGGATCCGATGTCGGTTCATGGCATCTTTATATGCTTGTAAATGTTCCTCTACGATCTGTGAGCCTAAGTGCTCATATCGCAGGCAGATCTTCTCCGGGTGAGAGGGTAAATCATTGGTTACGCCCGAAAAAGTGCCCATTAGGGACCCAGTGTTTCTGAAGTATGCAGCCATTGGGGGAGCTATATGTTGGGTAGTTTGGGCACCGATTCCCAGGATTGTCTGAGGGGTTTGAGTATTCAGGGGTATGGTAGACCCCCAGACAATAGTGGCTGGTAGGACTTTCGAGGTCCGTTTCTTTCGAGTAGGGGGCTCGAGTTTGACAAACCTTTTAGGATTCAGGGCAGACGTAAGGACTCTTTCAAATTTCACTGGGGAGAAAGATCCAATCCTAGTGAAGGCTTGCCTCTTAAAATTATAACTCGGGCAACCCTCGAGAGGTTTAAAATCAGAATCTTAGGAGGGGGATGAGTTCATGCCCTCCTTCTAGCGCTAGTTTCTATTAACGAGGTTTTGCTGACCGGGTCCGCCAACAGTCATAAGTTGTCACCGGGTTCCGGGGAACTCGGCCAACTCCGCCTGCAAAGGTTGTCCGGGGAAATGAATCCTCCGGGCCTTCAAGCACCTGTGTGTCGGGTCATGACGGTTCAGGGCTCGGTTGGGAGAGGTGACTATTTTCGAGGGGGATAGCTGGTTTCTTCAACTCATCTTCTCCAGAGATTCAATATGGTAAGGGTTTCTGAGCGTTTTATAATTAGAAAATAAAATAGAAAAGATCCTGCAGGGTTAGAAGTATTTCATCTAGCTATAGTCATGCCGAAATGTCTAGAACATTAACAATACTCTGAAAAACTACACTAAATACCGAAGAAATACATAACCATCAGCTAGCATTTTATCAGTAGCGGGAGTAAAGAGGTCGTTAATCTACTTAACATATCAGAGCAAAGGACATAAAGAACATTAAAAAATGAAATACCATTAAATCAGAAGTAAGAATGCCAACAACATCATTGCCGAGAATTCTTCCTTCTTTATTAATATTCCTTCCAGCAAGCACTGGTGCGTGATACAATGATGACTCCAGGGGAGCATCTAACTATTTTGAGAACAGAATAATGGAGCATTGAGCTCTGCAACTTAAACTCAGAAATTACTTTTTCTATTGCTATGGACAACAAAATCATCAATTTCGCCGACCCTTGGAAATGGGCCGGTTTGCCTATTTATACAACTTCCTTCTAACCCTAACCCTATTTACATTATGTTTCAATAAAATATAATATCCGGGGGCCGGTACTACCTGCGCCACCCTACAAAAGACCTGGAGATGAAATAGGTCTGTCATGTCAGAAGAATAAGATAAGAATATACATCGGAAGAATCGGTCTCGAGAAGAGAGCAGGATAGAAAAAGGAAGAAAGTAGGTCCCCTGGGGACCGAGGCTACATGCCTCATAAATGGGAAATGCAGCACCCTGTCTCCAATGTGCCAGATGTACCTTTGAATGGTGCCTCAAGAAGACCACCCTGTCAGAAAATGCCGAGCCAACATCTCTTGATGTGCCCAACTACCTTCTGACAGTCTTTATTAACCGCCTCTGAAAGTGACCGGTCGGCCTCGGGGACCGGGACGCAGATCACTTTAAAGAATACAAAATTGTTGGATCCTGGACTCCAGGATCTGGAAACTTTCATCCCAAAAGAATAAACAATACTCAAAATAAAGAATGTTCAACACTTGAGTTCTCCCCGGCCCCCGGAGAAAGCTCAAGGTTGCCTATTGTCATTGAAGGCATGGAGGAGGCGAGAAATGCCGTACTCATCTACATTCTTCAGGCTGGCCCTTCTGTGCTTGGCGACCTCAACTTGTTCCCCTAGGTCTGAAACATTTTCTTTAAATTCATTCGCCATCCTCGCCGCGTCACAGCCCTTAAGTATCATTTCAGTTAATTTTCCCGTTTGGGCCCCATCTACCCCCTCCGAGGATTGATATCAGGATTGCATTATTTCATCAAAACTCCCCAAAACTGAATCTTCGAGGGTGTACGTATCTGTACTAAGGGGATCAGCCTCAGAAATCTTTATTACATAAGAATTGAATAAATTAGAAGGATATTTTATGTTGTGTACTTTTTCTTGCAAGGACTCTACCAGTTGCTTGGTTACCTCCAATGTGAGGTCAAGTTTGGCGTGCTGAATCCTTACAAAATCAAATGATTCCTCACCCAGAATTCCAGATTTAGAAATCATGTCCTCTCCCAAGGTGAGAAGCTCTTCGAGCTCTGCCTTCCATGCCTGGTAATTTTCAGCGTCACTCTCCCATTGCTCAATAAGTGTGTCTGCCTAGTGAATAACTTGTCAGGCCGTGTACAAGTCCGAGAGAGTGGATGCAAGGAAACGCTGGGTGTTTCCTATCTGTAGGGTGACCCATTCGTCTACTGCCTGGGCCTTCTTTTTCATTACTCGCAGGGAGTCTATGTCACTCTACGGTAGTTCTTCTACTGTAGAGGTCTCTGGAGGAGCCGCATTGATGGGTCGGGCCAGCTTAGTAAGCAACCCCATAAGGTTTTCATTCTTCTCTTTCTTTGATTTGAGCCTCTAGGCCTCCTTTTCATATCGGGCCTCTACTGGCCTTGCTGCTTCCTTCAGCAAATCTACCTCGCCTTGCTTTCCCCTTTTGCCCAGGGATACCTTTGCAATATTATAATCTGTGGGGTCTGCGGTTGCTTCATCGACGTCTGGGGGAGGTGTTTCCACAATGGCAACTGTCTCTCCGCCCGGCCCAGTTCGTAGAGTATGAACTGTCTGGGCCTTCTTTCCCTTCGGCGGGGCCTGAGCTAGGGCCATCATTTCAGCCAGGGAGGGAGGAATCACTGGTGCAGACCAGGCTTTTCTCTTTTTGCTCTCTACCAGCAACTGAGGTGGGAGAGGTGGCCTTCCTGCCAAAATTTGTTCTCTTGATTCTCACCCGGTGTCTGGTGGCTGTTGCTCCTCTTCAATGTGAACTTCATCCATTCCCCTCCCTGCCTCAACTTATTCTACAGCAGTTCTTTCTTTGTCGACCTCCATCTCCTCAGCCTTGTCTTGTATGTCTATTGTTGGGTCCAGAACTTGGTAGGCTTCTTCGGGGATTTCTTCTTCGTGCTGCTCTTCTCCCTTTTCTTCTTCTCCTACCAGAGTTTCTTCTTCTGTCGGCAGTAGGGGAGGTATCGGGCCAAGATTTAGAGTTTGGGCCGCCGTGATAACCTGCCCGAAGGTTGCTCCCGGGAGTGGCCTTGGGAACGTGGCGGCTGGGTTTATGGTTATTCCCGAAGGTCCGGTTCCCCCAGCAGATGCCATTTGTTCACCTAGCTTTAGTTGGTCCACTCCCAGACCTTGCATCTCTTGAGCCCCGGAGATAATCTCTGGCTCTGGCTCTTCTTCCACCTGCTGCTCCTGTTCTTGTGCAGGTTCTGGTTCCAAGTCCTCTTGGTCCACCGCCTCTTTTTCTTTCTCCGGGACTTCCATCCCTATATGTGTATCGTCCCCCTGCAAATTCTTGAATTCATCAGTTGCAAATAAATCAAACTCCTCTTCTGGAGGGGGACTGGCTGGGACCTCTGCCGAATCTTTTTCTTTCTCTAGCTCCGGAGAACTAGAAGAAAGGATCTCTACCTCTCGGGGGAGGGATTCCCTTGGCACTGGTTCTGCCTTGGGCTATTTTATGTGCTTCCTCTTTCTCTGGGTCACCAGAGGGGGTCCCACATCTTTTATTGCCACTGCTTCCAGCGGATCCACCCCCTTCGCCTTGACCATTAAGGTTGCCAATGACGGGGAGGAAGGAGGACGAAGTGGCCTGGTCATTAATGGTGGAGTGGCCAGCTTCATAATTAACTATTCCCTCATTTGCTGGGAAGCTGCCACCGATTGTTTTATTTGCTCAGCTATGGGGACTTCTTGCGCGGAAGGGGTTGTAGCTATTTTCTTCCCTTTTTCTGCACCTTGCGAAGAAGTCCCAGCCCCCGGGGTCAATCTTGGCACTGGTGGTGGAGTTAGCTTTGGTGCCGGCTGGGCTGTCTGGCGAGTACTCCCGAGGCACACTTTCTTGAAGTAGGCGTGGCTTAACTCTACTACTTCCCGGGCGAAGTCTTCAATTGTGGGCTCTTCTTGGGCTGCCAAATTTACCAGAGGAAAAGCTCTTTTATCGATCCCTTTTTCTTTGTACTAGGGATCTTCAGTGGGGGCGGCGTCTGAGAAGTCAGCTGAGAATTTCCAGAGTCAAAGCTTCTGCATCATTCCAGCTGTCATCCTAACATAGTGCCTGCTCTGCACCTCCACATCATCTTGGAAATCTGCCCAGAAATCCTCCATATGTATTTGATGGGGCTCTGAAGCCTAGGGCAGTGCCATTGTAAATCGGCCATGCGGATCAAAATTCTTCCGCGCCGGATAGAACTCTTGTAAGTTGTAGCTTTTTAACTCATTGTCTACCTCTTTCACAGCGGCCAGACTACATGTGTAGTTCCCACATGAGATTGGGAATGAGACGTTGGGGACCTTCTTAAGTGCAAAGAAGGTATGCAACTCCATCATTTGCCGGCAATATTCCAGAAGCATGATCTTGTCCCCACAGTGCCTGGGCAACAAATAGGGTTTCCCGGAGAAGATGGCAACCCTAATATATGAGTGTTGTTGGAATTAAACATAGTAGTGTCCATAACGACTGACCAATTTCATCGCCTCGGTGGACAGGCGGTATCCGGCATCCCGGGTTGGTGTAAGCAGATGGTAGTAAACGAACACGTCGTTTACCCGACAGAAACTGGGGAAACTGGCTTCCCATTGAATTTGTGGGAAATGGTCCCACGGTGCCTTTTGTCCCGGGCCAATCCCGAGTACTCCATCAGTGAGCAGGCCGTGAGAGTGGGGCCTTTGTTGCGCCAGGGCCCAAAAAACGTAAGAAGACATATAGAACTTCTTCTTTTGGTTCAGTTGTCGGAACCCGGAATCGACGTGATTGGAAATTATGGTGGCCCAGTCGAAGAATCCTTCCTTGGTGGCGATGCAAAGGAGGAAATAATACATCCATTTTTCAAATTCTTGGGTGGATGGTTGCCCAAAGACCTGGGCCAATGCTATTATCCCCATCTGGATGCTTTCCTTGAATTCAGAGCGGGGAATCTCTATCTTCATTCTTTTTGGGTCCCTCTTTGGGACCTTGAGCCAATGGGTATTCAAGTATACCCGGGCAGCATCCTCCAGTTGTGTAAACTATTTTAAGGCATCAGTCTGTGTGACCACCGAGGCCTTGGAAAATTGTGGGATCCCTAGGCCTGCTTGGAAGGTGACTGGGTCGAGAGACACCAGTGGAGTGGGGTATCCTGTGGGCTCCGCGGGTGCAAGCATGACAGCCCAGAAAAAAGAGTTGTAGTGGCTCGCCAATGTTAGGATAAGCTCTGGAGATTGCATGGAGCACGGGAAATAGGCCGCCCGAAGAATTTTAGAGTTCCCGAAGTTGATTGCCAATGGATCTCCAGCCTATCGTTGGATGTGCATGATCTTTACCAGGGCCTGCATTTCTGCCCAAGTCTCGGTACTGGTGTCGGTCATTAGTTTTACCTTGGACTCAATCTTTGAGCCCACAATCTCATTATCTTGTACAAAATTTATGGTGAGGGGCAGCTTTGCCAGGGCCCTCTCCATCTTTGACTTTGCGGTGACCCTAGTCTCTGTTGCGGTTGGCAGTTCTGGGCTTCCGGGTGGAGACAATGCGGATGCTTCAGACATGTTTGGAATATGAAGTCCGGGACCTATAAGATAGGATGACCGTCAGAACATGTTTATCAAAAATAATTTATCCCAAAGTCTGGAGAACCCACCACCGTGATGTTTGCTTTCTAGAAAAGTTAGTATCATGCAAAGGCAACCGAAAAGCAAAAGTGTAAACTTTAGTTATCACACATTCGGGTCTGGGGAGTTTATCACACTTGGTAAAGACACAGGATGGGTGGTGGTAAAATACCCGAGGTCCGGAGAAATGACCGTTAGTAAAGAAGTATGAAAAGGCAAGTTGTCAAGCCCACGTGGACGCCACGTGCGTTGGCATTAAATAGATGTGATGGTGATGACGGCGGAGCCAACTATCCAAACGCACAAAAAGGGAAAGCCACTTGGCTGGAATTGATTGCGCGCATGGGACGTAAATAAGGTTCTGACAGCCTTGATGGAGGAGAGAGAAAATTGCCTGTTTGAAACTGGCCGAGAGCCGAGTTTCAAGCAAGTGGTTTTCTGCCTCGAGAGCGAGTTCGAAGGAAAAAACCAGAAGCAAAGGTGACTCGACCAGCCTATCGAGTTACCTGGAAGGATATACACGAGGCCGAGGGGTATATACAAAGGACAGAAGGAGATATATAGGGGTTTCTTACAACTATAAACATATATACATGAATAAACAACGGGAAGACTCCCGCGGGAAAACCAGACAAGGCGAAAACAAATATACAACGTATCTATATATATACAAACAGACCACTTATTTACACTATTTACAGGAACAACTTCTGCATAGAGGGTGGACAACCCTCTGGCAGAGCCGACCCACCAACGGGCGGCGAAACCAGAAGACAAAAGACCAGATGAGACAGGGAAGAAAAACAAAGTGAAACAAACGGAAACCAAACAAAAACCAAGAAAACCAGAGAGGAGGGAAAGCAGAAAAACCAACCTGAAAAATGCAGAAGGTGGAAGAAAGGGAAGATTACCACGGGAGCTCAAGTTTTCGAACTGTCAGAATCACCGCCACGAAGCACTCGCAATTGCCTGAGAACGCAGAAGGTGCTAAGATTTGATTACTACTAACTCTCTGCAAATGCTCTGCTAATCGCTTTAAAATTGCTCTAATTCGCTCTAAGTGCTCGAAGGTTTTAATCCTGGTAAGTGTGAAAGTGATAGATAAAACCTATTTATACCCACGGTAAACACTAATCCTCCTCCTTCCGGCGATCTCCGGATAGGCAAAACCTCCAAACTCTGGGCCCGGGGATTCCTCGTGATGATATCCCTAAGAACATCACGACGAAGAATCCCGGAGTCCGGAATCCAGTTCCCAACAAAAGGCAACCTCCAGGACCGGAGTCCCGGAGGAGAAAACCAAAACAACAAAATGACACACCGGGGAAGAAAACCCCAGAGAAAGAAAATAAAAGGGAAGAAAACAAGGCAAAACCCGCAAAGCAAAAAGGGGGACCCAACATTTTGAACACAAAATGTAGGGATGGGGATGCAGGGCATAACAGAAATCTCACCTAAGCATCAAAGACATGTAGGTCAAGATGACTAGTGCAGTGAGGTTCCCTAAGTTTGATATAGAAATATTATGCTCGCATCAAGACACAAGAAAGTCTAGATGGCTATAAGCACGCACTCGCATAAAATAGTCAAGGATAATACCTTATAGATCCCAATGTCAAGTGGAACAAGCATAAATGCTAATGACAGTGAGGACCAAAAAAATATACCCACAAGCAGAAAAAGCAATAAAACATGTTCATCACAGACAACACACAAAGAAATAAAGTCAAACAAGTCTCAGCGAGTCAAATATTTAAGTGTGTGTGTGTAAGTCATAGAGTCAAGCTGTGAGCATCGCATCTACCAGTGAGGAATATCGCATC
>MU226839.1:53673-89307 GCA_018584345.1 Thuja plicata | reverse complement strand
CAAAGTCAACTTTCTCAAGCCATCCTCATCCAAGTGCATTTAATGCTCTTACATCCTCATTAATGCCTCTTACACTCCTCATTAAGGCTCTTACACCCTCATTAATAACCTTATCTTCTAGAGTCTTTCTGGCTCTCTTCCCTAAATGGTCACATTCCTCCCTCTTTTCAACCCAATCATATTGTGACACTTCTCACAATATGATGCACTTGAAGAAACACAATCCATATGCTCTCTTCTAGGTGCATCTAGGTCTCTCCTCAAGATTGCATCCTAACCCTTGATTCCTCACCCATTTTCAATAAAAGAAACCTCATTCCTTCATAATTTAATCCACATTCCATGTAGAGTTATAATGCTATTTTAAGAGTAAATCATTAATCCATCTTTTATAGAAGAGTTATAATGCCAGTTTGAGATCACAGCTTGAAGTTTGAAGCACATCCATGAGCACACATCGATAACAAATGGAAAAATTCAATGAACAAAATGGAGTTTGAATGAGCTTGTAGGAGGTTTGCACTTTCTTCATTTACCTTATTTCAAGTTTTCATTTTATGTCTTAGCATGTATGTAGTTTAGATTATTAGTTGTTGAGTGTTTTGATTCGTTATTATGCTCCTTTACACCTAATTTCCATAGCTCACATTCTGGTACGCCCAGTGGGACCTACTTCACGGGTTCCTTTTCATTGTTTTGCTTGTAAACTAACCCTCTAAGCTAATGTGTTTTTGTTGTCTGAGTATGTTTTGCAAGCTCGTATTTTCTTTTGCAGGTTGAAAAAGGAAAGAAGACTATATTCCTTCTATCTTCTTTCTACTTTCTCTCTATTACACTTCCACAAATATCATTGATACACAAACAAGAAGACTATATTCCTTTTATCTTCTTTCTACTTTTTGTCTATTACCCATTTGTTGAAATATGGTCTATATCACTTAGACCATTATTTGTAAAAACATGGGGGAAGGCACTGTAAACCTACAATAATGCACTCTTACTAACTACTTTTTTTACAGGTCTACATGTTAGCCATCTATTTTGGTGAGAAAGAACATAAAGGTATATGCAGGATCATGGTATGCCAAATAGGTCCTTAAGTGGCAATGAAAATTCAAAAAATTAGGGTTAGGAAAGTTCACATAAAAATTTGAACATGTTATCAATCTTATATCAAAAATATGTAAGAACAGAATCTGTAGAAAATTGAATTTAGTTTCTAAGATACTAGCCCTTTTTTGAAAAAAAATTATTCTATATGGTAAAAATTTCAAATTTCAATGCGGTAGTATGAAAATTTTAGGAAAAAGATAAGAAGTAGGTGTATGTCTGACCACCTTAAACACAATAAAATGATAATAAGTTTTTACAAGATTCTAGATATAAGTATTAGAATCATCTCTAGATGTGACACATATTTTTTTGTAATTTGTTTCCAAGTAAATAATTAATTATGATTTTTCTACTACAATTTTTCAGAATATACAAAATCTCGTGTCTGACCACCTTAACTTAGTCTAAACTTCATCAAATTGAAAATTGTTAAATTTTTTTATTGTAGTAGGTAAATCATAGAATGTGACTCAAGTTTTTGATTTCAAAAATGTTATTCCATTTGAAAGTTATAGTTATTTTTCAATCATTCTATCAACCAGGACTAGAAAGATAAGAAGTAGGTGTATGTTTGACCACCTTAAACACAATCAAATGATAATACTTTTTTACTAGATTCTAGATATAAGTAGTAGACTCATGTCCCGATGTGAAACATATTTTTTATAATTTATTTCCAAGTAAATAATTAATTATGATTTTTCTTCTAAACTTTTTCCAAAATATAAAAGCTCCCATGTCTGACCACCTTAACTTAGTCTAAACTTCATCAAATTGAATTTTGTTTTCTTTTTTTCTTGTGGTAGGTGAAGCATAGAATGTGAGATATGTTGGAGATTTGAAAAAATATTATACCATTTGAAAGTTATAGTTTTTTTTCAATCATCCTACCAATCAGGACTTCTTTTCACATTGCCACTTTTTGGCATACCATGATCCTGCACATACCCATAATCTTTGAATTAAAAAATTTCCATTTCACTTTTTGGTGTTTAAAAAAAATAGTGTATGTACTCACATCATTTCACACTTGGTTTTTGGTTTCGAAGTCAACAAAAGTCAAAGTCAACAAAAGTCAACAAGTCAACAAAAGTTAAAAAAATAACAAAAGTCAACATTTTTTTTTGGGCTTAAAATGAACATGCACAAAATCTCGAATGCTTTAAGGAAAATGAACAATCAAACATCTAATTTTGGGTTTAAAACTGAACAATCAAATCACACATCTTGTTTTAGGATCTTAAAATTGAACTAACTATCAAACACTTCGCTTTTTGGGATTTAAAATTGGACAATATATCACGTATTCCATTTTGGATCTAAAAACTAAAAATTCAATCAACATTTCAATTTGAGTTTTAAAAATGAACAAGGCAAATCAAGCACATTTCAATTTGAGTCCTAAAAACTGAAGATGTAAATCAGAGCATTTCAAATTTGGGTTTAAAACTGAACAACTCAATCAAACATCATCTTGAATGCATAAACAATAATTGAACAAAGAAAAGAAAATTTCATTTTAGTGCACATAAAAAGGACAAACTTGCGAGTTCATTTTTGCACTAGATCATATCAAACATTGCCTAACTTATCAAAAGATTAACTGTGTGTTCTGCATATCTGGTGCACATGCACAAAAAATTTGTAGAATGCAACCTCACTTCATGCACTATCCTCTCCCACTAGCTTTTGTGGTCGTTGGTGCAAGAGAAAGGTGATTGTGAACGTTCGATCTTTTTCTAAATCTTCTTAGAGGGGCCTGTCCAGAAGAAGCACGAGTCCTTCTGGAGAACGACCCCAAACCGGTAAACCCTTTGACCAGTATAGAAATAAGGTGGACCTAAAGGTCTGTCTATATCCCTTCAAGCTTGGGCAGGTCATGTTCAATGGTAGTCCATACTGAGTGAATATCCTTAGCATACTGGCATGGTTGAACTAGGCTCTTAAGTGAGTCATGTTGTACAAACTGAATGCGGGGACACCACAAAAATACTAGCAACCTATCTGATCCATCCCAAAAAGCTTGATAATTGAGTGGGTAAGGAAGATAGTAACTTCCCCAAGAAATTCACACATTCGTGCCACCCTGAGCATTTGGAGTCAGATAATACGACATCATGGAGCCTCATGCTTAATGGTGGTCGTATTGTAATTAGCTCTTATGTGTGTGCCTACGTATGCGAACAAAGGGTTTCAAGCTCACTAAATCCTTAAGGTAGAAAGAGATTGTATGTGTCTTCAGCGTTACAAACCTTGTGAAAAATAGTTCTTGAACATACACAAATCTGAGAGTTTTGAAGTCCTTTTGCCAAAGAGATCAACATATGTATGCTTCTTGCAAGGTTGCTTTTCCTCCTGCAATATTGTTTTCTCAAAATACTCTAGATCATCATTTATTCCAAAAACATTCCAAGGCACACTTTTCGTAGACAATGCCTCATGCTAAACATTATCAAACTGAGCTCGTATCTATTTTCGTTAAGCACAAGAAAGTCAAGTCCTCCATTTCTCCCCATATCCTAGACCAGCGGGGCTATCTTTTTCATTTCCCATCCTCTTTCCATCTTCTTCAGTGTCAGTCATTCTTCCTAATCTGAGCTTGAGTCTTCCTTTCATCTCCCTCCTTTATCCCTATCCAACTCATCTGCAAAGTGTCATGTCACAAATCTATTATGATGAGTTTGGTTGTCATATCTCTTCCTCGACTTTATCCTATTCTGATGATGATGAAGGTCTTGTTGATCATGATGCATAATTTGAAGACCTTGGAAATATCTCCCTAGCATCTTATGATGATGATGAAGGTCTTGTTGATCATGATGCATACTTTGAAAATCTTAGCAAACTCGCCCCAACATCCTATTCTAGTGATGATGAGAGTCTTGTTGATCATGATGCGTACATGGAAAGCCTTAGCACACTTGCTCCAAACATCCCCCAAACTCCAGTCGTTCCTCCATCCTCCCCCATCATGTCATCATCCTATTCCAGTGATGATGAGGGTCTTGTTGATCATGATGCATACATGGAAAGCCTTAACAAACTTGCTCCAAGTATCCTCCAAGCTCCAGTCATTCCTCCATACTATCCCATCATGCTGCCATGCATACCCACTAGCACTCCATATCATACCTTTGACAAGGGAAATGCTTTTTATCCTCCATCCACATCTCCTTCCTATGCATTCATGCCTCCATCTTATCCCATAGTCATGCCTCAAACTGTGTCTTTCCACAACAACCCTACTAGCTACATTCCTAGTCCAAATCCACCATCTCGTTATCCTCCAACCCATGTTCAAATCCCTAATCCTAGTCCTCCATTTCCTCCAAACCATCACCATGATGCCCATGCTATTGCTAATATACCATCCACTCTATCCTACCCATTTACCCCATCTTATCCCAATCTACCATCTCCAATTCCTATCTACATTAACACATACTCCATACCCCAATCTATCCCTCATCTCCCATCAACCAGTCAATCAAGTTTGCAAGACATTGCCACACCTACCTATGTGAACTATCTCACTGTACCATCTTCCCACCATCTGATACGCAAGTCTCCAAGGAGTTTTACAAGGAAGCCAGCAGAAAATCCATCTCTTAAAGAGTCACATCATATCACTCTCCCATGGGAAAACACTAGTGATGAAGCCCTTCCATCTCCCGCACCCATCATTCCTCTTCCATCTCTCATACCTATTATTTCCCTTCTGAATCTCATTATTTTTTATCCTCTTCCATCTCCCATAGTTATTATTTCCCTTCCTGATCTCATACTTTTTGATCCTCCTCCATCTCCTAGAACCATTGAAGTCCCCAAACCCATTGAAGTCATCCAATCTTCATCCCTATCTTCTCCCCCTGACACTAGCCACATCCCATTCAATGAACCTCACACATCCACTCTTCTTCCCTCTCTAATGGAATCCCCCATCCCTCCATCCAACCCATTTGAAGAGTCTCCAATCCATTCATCCAGCCCATTTGAAGAATGTCCCATTCATGCATCCAACCCATTTGCAGAATCCATCCATCCATCCAAATCATTTGAAGAATCCATCCATATATCCCCTATCAAGCCATCCACACCAATCCAAACATGTCAAGATATTATCCAAAAGCATGTTGAAGTATCCATTGACTTGAATGAATATTGTATCATTCCATCTACTCCATATCAAGGCCCTAACATCCCACTCCATCCATTCCATGATCCATCTACTCCAACTTGAGAGCCATTATCCTATCCGTGTCAAGATCCAAGCAACCCATCCACTTCACTTATGAATTCATCCACTCCTTCACATCAAGATCCTATCATTCCATCTCCTCCAACTCCAGATCCATTATCATATTTGATCCAAGATCACAACATCCAATCACCTTCACTTCATAAACCTTTATCACCTATAATTCCAACTATTCCACCACCATTACTTCATCACCTTGGTCCACTCACATTCATCTGCAATGGTCCACTTAAAATAGAAGAAATCAGTTACATCTCCACCATTTGTCGTCCACCTAATAATGGACCCACATCTTGTTCCTTCACTGAAAACTGACCTAACTTGACTCAAATGCTAAAAAATGGAATTAACAAGGTAAAGGCGTGGGCATAAATGAGAAAGGCACCCTAGAGCCCATTCAGGTTAAAAGACATCCACAATCTTGTGGTATTGGTTACGCACCTAGAGGCCCTTCTTCCAAAACTGTTGATACAACTAAAGCAAAGTTCATGAGTTCTTACAAACCCTCCATCACATCTTCCTATTGTCCCTCTAAAGCATATAACACCATCCCCCCTCCTCCATCCTTGCAACCCATGACAACCTACCATATTCCTCCTTCATCCTCTCCATCTATTTTGGGCCCCTATGTCCCAAAATCTCATCCCACATCTTATCCCACTCCTTCCTTCGTCCATCAATCCCATATAAAAAAATCCCATCACTTACATTCCTAATCAGGATCAACAAAGGCACATACCCATGCACTCCATCCACCATCCTACCTCCACCATTCCATTTGTAATTACTTCATCTCATGCAAGTTCTCATATCTCTTCCAATGCTACTCACTATAATTTGGATGCTAAATCACCAATGCATAATGCTACAGATCCACAATCTAAAGATTGTCATCTTCACTTCCAACGACATGCTATAGAAAAATAAAATCCAATCAAAGCATGCACCACATCCCATCGGCCACCAAAGCCCACCAAAGAAAAGTAAAAAACTATGTGGATCCCAAAGCAAAAAGATGACATGCATCTAAAAGAAAAATCCATTGTGGCATCCGAGGTTACTAATCCTCTAGTTGAGCATTCCTCTCCTTCATCTTCAAAATCTCTTTTGGGTCCTTATCTCCCACAAATTCCTACCATGATTCCTACATCGCATCCATAGGTACCTGTAACCACCTGGATTTGGTCTACTCTGACCATAGACCCTATTTTCCCTAAGTGTGATCATACCCCCAATTATGTTCAAACAACTCTTCAATCGGCTGACATAATTCATTCGAATCAAATTTAATCTCCTAAGTGATCTAATCACTAAATTTTATTAATCACCTAAGCCAATTAAATCAAACATGGCTAAGGTAATTAATTTAAGTGGAATTAAATGAATCCCTATTATATCTAAATCACTTGCAAAACCTATCTTCTAGCCTAATTTAATCTAATTAATTCGCTATAGTCCTAATTAATTATCTAAAGCAATCAAATGCTTAAATAATCAATATTCCTATTTTTGAATGAATATATTTAATATAATTCATTTCATTAATATTCCCCTAAACCCCTAACCTAACCTACCTCAACCACCTTGATCCTCGGTTCAAACCCATCCCAACCTATTCACCCCATGCTAAATCTAATCCTAATCCTAATCCCATTCTAACCCACCTCCTAATGATGTCAGATTCCTACAAATGTGATTAGGAACTCAACCCACTTGATAAAGTCAACTTTCTCAAGCTTGACTCCAAGCTCTAAGTCCACCTTCTCAAGCCTGCCTCTTACACCCTCACCATGCCTCTTAAATGCTTGCATTTAATGCATATGCCTTCCACCATGCTTCTTTAATGCCTTTGGCATTTAAAGCCTCTTACACCTCATTAATCCGTTTTACAACTCCATTAATGACCCTTGTCCCCCCTCTCTCTCCCCATTTCTTCTATAAATAGAAGGAGCTTTTGAGCTTAATTAAGCCTGAATTTTAGATTGAAAATGTATTGTTATGCTGTTAGGATTTATATAGATTCATGTTTCATTTTAGTTTCCATGATTATGCATTGTTATAATCTTGATTTCTAGAACTAGAATGCATGTTATTTAGATATCTTTCTTATTTTTAATAGAATCTTTCATGCTAGGTTGTATATGTCACTGGAAAAGGCATAATCTGAGGGCTATTATGTTGTTTTTCACACTCCTAGTTAGATAGCAATAGATCAATTTTAGTAGATTTCCATGCTTTACTAACCCTATTTTCACTAACGTAATGATCTATTGAAGTGTTGTGTCACAAGTAATAGGTGCACTATTTCACACACACATTTTTGGTGCCCACCGTGGGGCACGATTTCAAATTTTGCCTCATTTCCACTTCATTTTTCACTAATTTGTCTTCCCATTTTTTAGGTCCAAGCTCGTTTTTGGTGGCGAAAGATCACATCTGGGATACGCCATCGTATCACAGAAATCTAGGCTCGCATCTAGGATTTCCTGGGTAATTTTTAGTATAGGATCGCATCTAGTAGCAGAGGCTCACATCTAGTTTGTTGCATCATATCCCATATTTCCAGGATCACATCTGGTTGAAATTTTTGTGAACTTCATTGCTTAACCCCTAACACTTTAACCAGCTATTGATTTGATCTTTTGACACCCTAACAAGTGCTTGCAGGTTGCTGATAAGGAAGTAAGAAGACTTGGCTAACGCGTGTGTTTGCAGGTGTTTTAAACTGATTTTAGTACTAACCATTTACAAAGCTTTTTCAAATCTTAAAACATTTTCTCAATATTTGTTAAGTTGACTATATTATTATGCTCTTTTTTGTTGAGGAAAATTAGAAAAATAGACGTTGGTTTAACACTTGTAAAGGAATTTGGGGATAAGTGGACCAACAAACTCACACTTTAATTCCTTTTCAAAATCAGTAATTGGACAAGAAAATCATTAAATCTTGTGGGATAATTGAACAAGTTACATCATTTAATTCATTTTGGGATCTGAAATTGAACAAGAAAATCACTTAACATTGTGAATAATTGAAGAAAACAAATTTTCTTTCACTTATCCTATTTTCATTAACTTAGGAATATCTAAATCAAACTCAACATAACTTGAGGGAATGAACGTTGATTTGCATGTTTTGGGAGAAAATTATATGGATTAGGAGAGTATGATCTTCTTCTTTTGAAGAATCAGAAATCTAGACATCCTACGCTTGCCAATCCTTTGTATGCTTATTTAACAGTAGAGGGCCTGCCGGTTGAGGAAAAAATATCCCGAGAACAACCCAAGTAAGGACAAGTTTTATGCCAACCCTTCCAAATCACTATAAATAATTTCTTCCTCGTAGGCCAAAGCCTCAAAATATGGAGCCGGTTTGTTCTCAGAATCTTGACATCATTCCTTGAACATGCTTGGGTATGTGTAGAGTGGAGCTGCTTGAATCTTGCTTGCGAGACTACACATATTTAAGTACTCATAGGGCTATACACCTCAATATTTCCTTATGCAATTTTATGGGAGACAGTTTCGAACGGATTGCCCCATCATAAACAACAAACTTCATAGAAAAACTACCCGATTCATCCCTAAAAGGGTGATAATCCTTGTGCAAGGAAAAAAGTAATTGCCTCAAGACATTCATCATATCGTGCCCTCCCTTGCATTTGGAGTCAACTAATACAACATCAAGACTGGAGCCATTGTGTGCTTGGTGATGGTTGTATTCTGATTAGCATTTGAGTGTATACCTAAGTCAACAAGAAAGGATTTTCATCCTCGACCTAGAAAATAGGGCATAAGGACGTGTTTGTTCCCCTAACAATGCAAATCTGCTTGATGTATCTGAAAGATCACTAACAAGATAAAATCCTTCAAAACAAGAAAAAAAATTCAATCCTTGGTCTACACATGTGTTTTTCACTCACTAACAAGTCTCAGAACGCAATCTGCAATCAAACAAACTTCATGCACTTTCAAGACAAAATTTTCAAAATTGACAAAATCTGACAGAGACATCAGAAACTTTCATCCTAAATTTCTTGGCTCGTATCTAGTATCTTGGCTCGCATCTAGTGTACTTAATCGTATCTAGTCACTACATCATCACATCTAGGGTTAAAGTTCACATCCAGGGTCATCAGAAGCTAGCATACTCAATTTCTTGGCTCGCATCTAGTGGCTCGCATCTAGGACAGTGGACATTTACAAATTAGTTTCTCAAAAAAAATCATTTGATTTGGATACTCTTTTGGCTCTTTAGTCTATCCCTGTTATCTTTTCTGGTCTCCCTATTGCTATGTCAAAACACTTTTTTAGATGTCTACCTTGCATGTCTTGCCAGTCTCTCACAATCAGTCTCAATGCGTGTGGTCTATCCTCTTTTCAAAACAACTTGATTCCCAGCTCACTATCAAGGCATTCTAACCCTCTGACGCTGGAATCATTTACTTCCACCAAAACACAAATGATACTTCCACCTAGACACACTCACTTGAATGATTTGAGATATTACCTGACACTATTAGGAAACTTTGATGAAGTTGAGATACAAATACATGGTTAACACAAGACGCAACAAGGACACACCTAAAGGATCAAGAGTACTTCCTAAATCACTACACTTTCAAGAAGAAACATCTCACAGTTCCCTACTTGATCTAGACTCTTAAAAAATGGACAGGTCCACTCATGGATGGAGTGAGGCTTTTGAAGAATATGACAATAGAAAAAACCAAAAGCACAAAGATATTGATGAAGAAGAAGAACCCATGTTTGATCATCCTATATTTGAATCAGGTAGTGAGGAAGACGTCACTGAAGAAGAGTAAAATAAACTCAAATAGAGCAGTAAGTTCCACAAGATAATGGAAAAAATTATTGACAAAGATAAAGAGAGATAATTTCTCCATCTAGCATCCACTGGCATAAAGTTACCCAAGGATTATGATGTGGAACAACTAGAATAAAAGGAGGTGCCGACTCCTATATCTATTCTCACCAAACAACTCACCTTGATACAAACAGAGCTTGTGACTCTCAAATAAGAGAAGGCTAAACCCAAGACAAAATACTCTGTGGACTCAATTTGTCCATTTCCTTTCAACAAGAGTATCACTATGGTTCCATTCTCTCCCAACATGGCAAGGCCAAAATACGACAAGTATGCAGGAGAGACTGATCCACGTGACCATGTTAGAGAATTTTGTGCTCTTAGCATAGAGTACATACATGAACCTACTTACCTCATGCGGCTTTTTCCTGAAAGTCTAGGAGGCAACGCCATGGAATGGTTCTCAAAGCTTACACCTAAGGAAAAACTTTTGAGGAGTTAATTCAACAATTTATCCAACATTACTCCTATAATATACAGCATGATATGACTATGATGGATCTGTACAACACTAAACAAAAGACTGGTGAATCATTTACCCACTTTCTACAAAGGTGGAGGAAAATCTTTGCATGGTATTCAAGAGCTATTCCCAAATCTGAGAAAATAGAAATCTTTGTCAATAACTTGGTACCTGAGTTAAACTACGCATTGCAAATGCAAGACTCCCCTAGCTTCGACAGGATGATCAAGAACACCCTCCGTATCAAAGAAGTTATGGTAAAAAAGGGAGAGATAACTCTTCAAAGTGAAAACAAATCTAACAACTCCAACTCCAAACCTAAGTGGTGGAAGAAAAACAAAAATGTTGTCAACGATGGTGTAGTAGACGCATCCAATGTTGGTCCTAAACCTGAGGTGCTCAATCTGACTAACAACATGCAAGCAAGCAAAGATGCCAAGGTAATGACCCCCATACCCAAAGAAAACAATGATAATAGCAAGGGTCGGCCATGGACTTCAAAACCTCAAAGAACATTAACTCCTTTGGGAGAACCTCTCGAGATTGTTTTGAAGACACTATTCGACAACAAAGCTCTCACAATCCTAGATTCAAAACCATGAGAACCAGCGGTTAAACCAAGGTGGTGGGATGATAATTCTTACTGTGTCTTTCACAAAAACAAAGGACACAAGACTAACAAATGTCTTAAACTTAAACATGTCATCCAAGACCTTATCGAAGGAGGCAAGATCAAAGTAGAGGGACACACTACCAATGAAGATCATAAAACATTTAACAAACCGTTCCCTAATTATGAGAAAGGGGAAGCATCTAAAGGAAAAGGTAATGAAGTAAACTACACCTACTCCAATAATGATAACGTGATCAATATGCTAGACATTAAAACTGAATCAATTAATGTGGTCACAATCAAAGGTGTTAAAGACACATCTTTCCAATCAAATGCGATGACTCGGAGCCAAGCACAAGTCATGATCAAAGGCCTCAATTCCTCGCCAAAACAAGCATCAACGTCCAAGGTTCCTATTGTTACTATCCCCAAACCAGTAGGAAAACACATGGTTACTATTCCTACAGCAAAGTATGACTTGGTGGACCAATTGTAACGAACCTCTGCTAAAATTTCTATTTTTGAGTTGCTTAAAATCTCCACAATGCATAGGGAAATCCTGGAACAAGGCCTACATGCCACAAATGTACCAAAGGACCTTGATATAGACAAATTCCAAGTGATGGTTAATCACATCTCAACACCACATTACCTCTCCTTTTCTTAAGAGGATGATAAATCATTGACACATCCCCGTAATCAACCCCTTCATATTGAAGTCCTCATTCATAAATCCCATGTTAGATGCGTATTGATAGATGGAGGCACATGATTGAATATTTGTACCCTTAATCTAATTAGGAAACTGTGTCTTTTAGAATAGACCATTGACTCTAGAAGAAAAATCACTATCAAAGCTTATGATGAGGAAGAAAGTTCCTCTAAAGGTCTTATTGTTCTACCCATTAGAGTCAGGCCGATTGAAAGAAATGTCATCTGTCAAGTTCTAGATCTACCCCTGGCTTACAACATACTATTGGGAAGACCCTATATTCATGAAATGCAAGATGTACCATCTACCTTCCACCAATGTATCAAGTTCCCACATAATGGGGTGGAAGTGACAATCCCTGCAGACGCCAATTATACTTGCAACAATACCAAGGTAGGTAGTATGGTCTCACATAACAAAGAAACTACACATGAGATTTCTCCTGAGAATACCAAGGACATGGTTATGAAAAGCTTTGGAAAAACCTCAAAACTTGAAGAAACAGGTATGGGAGAATACACGTTGGACATGACTCCATCACTAACAGAATTACCAATATCACCAAGATCCTATGGAAAACCTTCCTCATCATTCACACCTGCTGCATCTAAGGAGCCAGAAATCCACAAAGAAATGGGCATGCTTAAAGCATCCACATATTCTTTAGATAACATAGAAGAATAGGCAGTCTTGGCCTGGCTTTACAAAGGAGAACTGACGGAAGCTGAGGTAAAACATGTGGAAATATCCCCAGAGAAGTATGGTAAAGGGTACGACCTCCTCACACAAATGGGATACAAAGGAAAAGGACCTTTAAGTGACATAGGAAGATTACTTATTGAACCTGTACACATGGAGTTCAAAAATACCAGACACAAAATAGGACTAGGTTTTAACAAACCTAATTCAAAAGATAGTATGATCTTTGATAAAGGGAGTGATGAAACAGAAGAGATAGAACTAGAAAAATGGTCCTATGAAAGGTTATTACATGTTGGAATAGATAATCCTGACTATCAAGGAGAGCGCTATGTACCAAGCTTTGAGGTAGCACAAGATATTCACATACCTTTGTTAGCACAAGCTCCTATTCAAGAGGTAGGAGACACAATAGAAGATGATCCAGAGGTACCATTGATAGAAATGGCTATGGAGAGAACACCCCAACAACAGGATTCACATCCTAACTAGGGGAATTTAGTCATAATAACACATGTCCTTGATTTACCACACTTTGATCTGCAGGTGGCTAATCAAGTACATCAGATAACTAGTGCATAATTCTTGAACCGGTTCGACGACGAAGTAACTAACTCTCATGATTATGAATGGGATGAGCTATCTTTCACCATAGAGGACATTGAAATAGATGTAATTCACGTGCTTGTGAAATGAGGAGAAGAGGAATGGTAACATAGGATGGTGGGCCTTGCTGACTTTTCATTCCCATGTCCCAGCTTGTTTTCCACACCACCTCCTTGGGTTCTTTTCATTCCATTCAAAATTATTGAAGGGGAAGTGGGTAGGTGGTATGGTGGGCCCCCCCTAGAGCTAGTCTTGTCACTTGTACTCTCTCTTTCCTTGCAGATTTTGAAACCCTTAGTCCATGTCTTATTTTGTAAAAAGGTAAAATGTTAGATTAGGTTAAGGGCTTTTGAGTTGATAGTTTAAAGTGTTATTTAGGAATAGTTAGTAGATAGTAAATTAGTTTATAAGTTCTAATTATTTTGTTTTAAATCCTTTAGGGTGTAGTGTTTTAGGCATTTATGTATATCAAATCAATGGGGTAGTTTTAATTATCAACTTCATAACCTTAAGTGTTTTGATGATGGATGAGATTGTTAATAGTTTTCTAATTTCTAATTTGTATTAGATCCACTCAATAATATAATGATTGATCATTTTTAAGGGTTATGTAACATTAGTTGTTTAGGTTAATTTATAATTACAAGATTTATGAATCTAATTATTAGGGATTTTGTCTTAAGTATTGAGTAGTCTATAGAGAGAGACAGATTTGTTCATTTGATTCAATTGTTTAGATGACGTTAAATTTTTTATTCCTTATCAATGTAAGGGGGGGATTATATTTCTCTTGTGATCTATTTAGGGTTTATGCTCAATTTTTATTAAAAGTAAATTTAAATGGTGAATTAGGAGATATTTATAATGTCTTAATGAAAAGGTTAAATTTAAGTCGTATGTTAGAAATTGATGGATTAGAAAAACATGTTGTTTTATCATAGGAAAATAATTTTATTAATGATGTTAGCAGGGTAGGAAATTGGATTTGAATTTTAGCTATTGGATCTCAATTAATAGTTGATTGATATAGTGAAATTGTTGTTCAATCTTAATCTTGTCAATATCTAAATGTCAAATGTTAATTGGAATTAAACTTGGATGGATTAGTTGCAATCTAGGGTTAAGGTTAATTAAGGGCAATCCAGATCAACATATGTACCTAAACCACTAACTTCCATCATGATTTTAATCAAGGAATCAGAATTAGATAAGCCTGAGTTGAGCATTTAGATAACCCGTAGAACAAGTTGATGTCTGATTTTACATCTGTTTGTGGCTTGACCCTTAATCAGTTTGCGCTTATACCTTGAAATTTGAAGGTTAACCCTACCTTGCTATTATCTTTCCAATTCTTCCTCTATTAGTTGCGCGTTCTTAGGTGCTTAAAAAAAATTGTGTGTGTGTTTTGCCCTAGTTTTGGGCATGACAGGTGGCTAATCGAGTACATCAGATAACTAGTGCAGAATTCTTAAACCGGTTTGATGATGAAGTAACTGACTCTCATGATTATGAATGGGATGAGATATCTATTGCCACAGAGGACATTGAAATAGATGTAATTCATGTGCTTGTGGCTCCATCAACACCCAATGAAAATTCTAACACTACTCCCAACCATATTGATATTCCTAAAGTAGAGGAGGAGTTCCTTCCCCCAATCATTGATGGAGAGACTGGTGTTCTCATAAGTCTAGAAGAACTTCAGAGGTGACAAGAAAGAAGCCTCCTTTTATAGAGAGATGATGATCAAAGTTCTACTAACGTGTCACTAGAGTTTGGTCCACATATAACTAACAATGACCCTTTTAATGATGATCTAACTCTTATTGATCTAAACATCAAAGAACTTAACTTAACAGGACATGTCATGTTATTTAATAGTCTTGACGCTAACGTGCTGCTATCCTTCCCAGAGTCTGACTCCTTGTCTTTAACAAATCCAGACCTAATTTATTGGACTAATACAGATCCTACTCCTATCCTTGACTTTCCCAATGAGTACACCTTGGCTTTCTATCTAAACACTTGTGAACCTTACCATTCTTCCACCAATGCAAGGAGCATGAACATGTCATAGGAGGATATCAAGTTTCTCAGTCAAAAATTCAAAAAATAAAAATAAAAAGGGAACTGATGGTGAAAACCACATTGTGGCAGTGTCAGATCCTAAAATTGTAAAAACAAAAGATGTATTTGATGGTGAAAACTTCTTAGAGGCACCAAACTATGAGATTCTTGATATCCTCCCCAAGCACTTTCAAGAAAGGTCTTCAGTTCTGATAGAACCAACATAGCCAGTTAATTTGGGCATAGCTGAAGATCCTCAAATCGTACACCTAGCACAATCTTTATCAGAAGAGGAAAAGACACAATTCACCGAGTTCCTGAAAGAGAAGAAGATTAACTTTGCATGGTCTTATATAGATATATGCCTAGACTAGATCCTGAATTGATAATGCACCACTTGTCTATAGCTCCCGAGATCAAACCCGTGAAACAAAAACTAAGAAAAATGCATCCTCATGTTATATTGCTAGTAAAGGCAAAGCTAGAAAAATTATTGAAAGCTAGATTCATCAGAATCATTGCTTATGCAGGATGGATCTCCAATGAGGTCCTAGTGTCTAAATCCAATAAATCTATCAAGATATGTACATACTTCAGAGACTTAAACAAGGCATGTCCTAAGGATGACTTCCCACTGCCTAATATTGATATGATCATAGACCTCACAATAGGCTACCAAATGTATTCATTAATGGATGGTTTCTCAGGCTGTAATCAGATTAAAACTGCCCCTAAAGATCAAGAGAAGATGACATTCACATGTGCATGGGGCAAATTTTTCTGGAACATCATGTCATTTGGGTTAAATAATGCCGATGCTACATATCAAAGAGAAATGATGACTATATTCCACGATATGATGCATAAAAACATCGAGGATTGTGTGGATGACACCTTAGCTAAATCAAAAGAAAGAAATACTCATATTGATGACTTAAGAAGGATATTGGATCGTATGGAAAATTTTCAACTCTGGCTCAATCCAAATAAATGTCCCCTTGGGGTCCAATCAGGAAAACTCTTAGGATTTATTATCTCAGCGAAAGGAATTGAAGTAGACCTGGCAAAAGTCAAAGCCATACTAGAGATTACTCCTCCATGTAACATCAGTCAAATGAGGACATTACAAGGATGACTCCAATCAATCAGGTGGTTCATGTCACAACTTGCAGATAGAGCACAACCCTTTACCAAATTGCTACATAAAGGGGTCACCTTTAGACAGGATGAACATTGTGAAGCCAACTTTAGAGAATTAAAAGAATACCTGGCTACTCCTCCTATTCTTATGGCACCCATCCATGGAAAGCCATTACTCTTGTATATTTCAGCTACACCCACCTCATTAGGATTATTTCTCACACAAGAGGATGAAACTAAGAAAGAAAGAGTGATCTACTACATCAGTAGAAAATTAGTCTCCTATGAACTCAATTATAGCATTATTGAAAAAGCATGCTTAGAAGTTGTCTTTGCATCACAAAAATTGAGACATTACATGTTGTCACATATGGTAAGGCTCATTGCAAAGATAGATCCTTTGAAGTACCTCCTTAGAAAAATAACATTAACAAGACGTCTGGAAAAGTGGGTCCTCATTCTGAGTGAATTTGACATTGAATATGTGGACTGGAGGGCTATTAAAGGACAAGTCCTCGTAGATCAACTAGATGATTCACCACTCCAAGATGATGAACCTTTAAAGATTGAATTCCCTGATGAGACCATTATGCATCTAACTGAGTATCCGTAGAAGATGTACTTTGATGGTTCTTTCACGCAACAAGGCTCTGGAGCAAGAGTTCTGTTCATAAATCCTCAAGGCTACAAGATACCCAAGTCTTACAAATTGATGTTTCCATGTACCAATAAAATTTGTGAATATGAGGCATGGTAAACAATCTTAAACTTTCTATGGAATGGAAGATTGTAGAGTTTCATGTATATGGTGACTCCCAGCTCATTATCAATCAAGTCAATGGATATTATTAGATAAAAGATGAGAAGTTGATGCCCTACAAACAACTGGTTGATGACTTCAAAAATTACTTTGTCTTCATCACATTCCAGCAGATACCCAGAACAGAGAACAAAGCTGCAGATGCTATGGCTACATTAGCCTCTATGTTACAACTGGAGGAACATCAATTCCGCTATGACTTCTTGGTGGAAGAATTATCCTATTTAGCCTTTAATACCCCTGAATAAAAAGTAATCTATGCTTTGAACACCATAGACCAATCATGGTATGCTAATATCATTGCTTACCTAACTGACCAAACCATTCCCAATAATCTACCAAGAGATGAAAAAAGAGCCTTGATTAGGACAGCATCACATTATGTCCTCATAACTAATAACTTATATAGAAGAGGTCTTGATGATATGATTCTTAGATGTTTAGAACTCAAAGAGTTAGATCACATGTTAAAACAAGTCCACGAAGGTGTCTGTGGATCACATTCAAACGACTTTTCACTAGCCAAGAAACTACTCAAAGTAGGCTATTATTGGCTTACCATGGAAAAAGATGCTATTCAATTTCGAAAACATGTCATAAATTCTAGACACATGGAAATCTCATCCATGTTCCTGCCAGAGAACATATACCTTTCATTACACATTGGCCATTTTAGCAATGGGCCTTTGACTTGGTTGGACAAATATATCCCAATTCTTCAAATGGACACAAGTTCATCATTACGACCACTGAGTATTTCACGAAGTGGGTCGATGTCATGCTGCTAATCAAAGCTAGTGGCAAACATGTGGCTATATTCATATTGAACTACATTATCTATAGATATGGGATACCCTCATCAATTGTAACAGACAATGTGGGCCAATTTAAAAATCAAGACATTGATGACCTTTGCGAACAGTTCCACATCACTCAACACTGCTCCTCAATCTATTATCCTCAAGGTAATGGACAGGCTGAGGCATCTAATAAAAATATTCTCAAAATCCTACACTGAAGTATGAGTAAGTCTGGCAGAGACTGGCATCTACAACTAAATCTGGCATTATGGGCCTACAGAACAAGCATCAGAACACCAACTGGAGCCACGCCATTTTCCCTAGTCTATGGCACTGAAGCAATACTACCTATCGAGGTTGAAATCCCATCTTTGTGGATATCTTTACAAGGTCTTGTTACTGATGAACAATACCGCATTGATAGGGTGAAATCTTTAGACTTACTTGATGAGCGCAGGCAAGATGCGTTCGATCACCTAAAAGTGTACCAAGAAAGAATGTCCAAGGGGTACAATAAAAAGGTCAAGCCACGACAATTTCAAGTGGGGGATCTCATCCTAAAGGAGAATCCTAAGAACCAGCCTAACAGAAAATAGAAGGGAAAGTTTGAACCTAATTGGTTGGGACCTTATGTTATCACTGCTAATTTTGGGACTGGATCTTATCAACTAGCTACACCTGAGGGAGATGTTCTTCCAGATCCTATCAATACTCTACATTTGAAGGAGTTCTACGATTGATGTTCAACTAGCAGATCCTGTATAATAGATAGTTCTCAGAAAATACCAAAAACATTCAGAAAATTAATCTTGAAGAAATCCAAAACAGTGGAAAAAGTCTTGAAGAAAAGGTATCCTTGGTGAAAACTTGGCATACAGGCACCTTGATACTACAAAAACATTCAAAAAAGAAAAAATAGAAAAAAAATTAAAAAAGAGAGAAGTGTCTTGATGGCAACCTGGTAAAATAGGCATCCTGGTAGCAAAAAGAATAAAAGTTTTTCCAAGTGGTGAAAACCTAGCAATCAGGCATCACTTGTGTTTTGTGCTCTATCCATCAATGCATTGCTGACACTAGGCCTTCATGATTACACCTATGCTAAGAGTTGACTTTGTTTCCTTACAAAAATCTTATCCTCGCTTGGGATTTGTCTACATTTCTATCTTAGGATCAAGTCATTCTGCACTGGGGGCATCTTTTGCTAGCATATTAGGTCACGTCTGCTAGGTCATCATAAGATGTTTTGTCTTGTAACGCAATGATACTCGATGTTTTCAATAAAATGTCACTTTTACAAAACAAGGTTGGCACAAACATTGCACTAACTTGAATGGTGTTCCTAAGACCTACATTGGATTGCAAATAGGAAGAAAGTTATACACAGATATGGAACACATATTGCTTGAATTCCAACTTTTGATTGATGAATCTATACTGCACTTGAAAAATGAATCAATAGTATTTATCAATACTACCTAAACACAGTTTGATCTTGGTTTGATTATGACTCTTTTATGCACCCATGATGTTTTCACTAGGGGCATCTAAGCAGTTATAAATTTTATTTGATTGATTCACAATTCATAGTTGTTATGTCTTCCGAGTTACTCCATGATGTCTGCGCAAAGACAAAGAGTCACAAGGATGGGGGCATAATGTTTTATTGGTTTTCTGCATATGGTGATTGTTCCAAATGATCCTATACATTTCACCTAACTTGGATGTTTATGGTAAGAGCTACCACCATGAGTGGATAGCCGCATATATCTCGATCTTTGTTATGTGTAAACTACGGTGAGGTTGAAACAATTTCCTTGTCTATTTTCTAACTTAGATTATCACTAAGAAATATGAAGCATAATGTACCCAAGGATATGAATTTTCAAGGTCATTGTGGGTCTAATATCTTGTCTTACATAGAATCTGATATAATAAAAGGAAGGTGACTAACTTGTCGTCCTGGCTTCTATGCCTTGATGCCTAAATCTATTTTTGACATTTCATCTAATAAGTATAGTATTCATACTTTCATAATATTAGTGGGTATTAGTGATGGTTGTACTATCAGGTTGTATCCATTCCAAAAAGCACCCAATGATAATAAAAATGTCCAATATCTGCCAATCAGTGACAAGTCCTAAGAGTCTACATATAGATGCATTTAGAGATTGCATGATGCATTTTGAAAGAAGCAAAAGCATAGGGAATTTGAGCTCAAAAATTATTTCCATTTTTCTTCTAAATCCAAGTTAATTACGTCTATTTTACTTATATTTATATCATTGCACATCCATAGCATACATTTTGCATCCATAAAATGAGATAGAAGGAAAATACAAAAACAAAGCATTTTATGCATAACATTTTATTTCTATAGTACATCCATACATTTTACTTGCATAAGAAAAACACAAAAAAATACATTTCGCATATTCACATAGTATCATTTGAGACATATTTATATCAGTGATAAAACCAAAAATGCATAAATAATGTCATCATCTAAATCTAACTCATCATGAGACCAAGATAAATCTACATAACATGTGCAAACAAATCTATCAAAGCAACATAGAACTCATGAAACATGTCAAAATCAGAAACAACTACATCAGATATATATCTCAAAATATTCTACAAAGATCAAAAACATGGCACAAGTCTACACAAAGAGTATCAGAAGATCAGAAATAATCAGATATACATATATAAAGTGTCAATGGTGCAAAAGAATGGCCTCACAGGGCTCTGGATATACAAAATAATCTCACAAAATAGTACAAAAAGGCATGTCTCATGTTTGAATCCCCCCTCTCCCTGATCTGGAGGAGGAGGAAGAGGTGGTAGAAATGGAGGTGGAGGAGGCATCGCTCCCTCAGACTGTTGGGAAACCTGTGAATAAGAAAGTTCTCTCTGGCCCTCTGGAACTGCAGCATGGTATAAAGCAAAGTAATAGGATGCTCTTTGTCCCTGGTGAGTGGCTATCTGAGCCTGGGTATCTCTCTCTGCTCTGAGAATATCACCCTTCCTATCCCACTCTACCCTAAGGTGCTCCAACCATGCATCCCTGTCTGTCAATAGAGCATCTAAAGTAGTGATGTGTTCTCTCAGCTGCTCTCTCTCCTACTCACACTGAGGTAGTGGGTCTCCATCTCTGCCGGAACCCTTGCCAGAATCCTATCCTGAAGGTCTATCCTATGACCTATCTAGCTGCCTCTACTACTGCTACATCTACTATCTCTGCTGCTCTCCTATTAGTAAAGGACCTGGATCCATCCTAGGAGAAACAAACCTGAAGCGAGTACACTGACCCTCTCCACTGCCACTAGCCACATCTGCAGTGCCATCCATAGCCCCACCTCCCCTGTCATCTCCATCATCATATCCATCATCTGGAGGATGCCTAGCATCTTGTCTCTTATCTCTACCTCCATCTCATCCTCCCCCGGTACCCCTAGCTCTCTATGCTCCTCCTCTCCCCCTAGCAGGGCGATCATCTAGATCATAATCTATCAGATCCTCTATGCGAGGAATGGTCTCCTCAAGCACTATGAATCATGGAAATAGATGCTGAAGCATCTCTGCAGCATACCCATTATAACAAACTACATCTACCACAACACGAGGAAGATTCCAATCCACTCTGACCATATCTCTGATCTCTTGGTGGGCAATCTCATATACCAGCTAAGCACCCCACAATGGTGCCTCATCATGAACTTTGGCATATACAGTCACGTCTTGGGTCTTGCCATGTTGTCGACCAAACTCTCTCAAAACTCAGGTATGTACAAACTACTCTATAATGTATCTGGTCCTCCTGATAAGGTACCTTCTCTGAAATAAAAATGAAACCTGTCTGGCATCTGAGGTCCACTCCTCACAGTCCAAGTACGACCACCATACTACCTCTATCATATCATCAAATAGACACTGCCAATACTCTACCTTGCCCAGATGGGGCAGCTGAATAAGACCGGTGTACATATAAACATAAGGATACTCAGGTGCACAATGCATGTCTACAATGGGTCATGTCACTAGGATGTGCTCCCAGGCCCACATTTGAAGAATCAAAATACCCATAGTCATGCTCTGGGTATAGTGGTAAACAATCTCATGGAGCTCTCGGTACATATGGGTCAGAATACAATTGCCCCATGCAAATATCCATCTAGAGACGACCATCTGCTCCAACATGTCTACCCATCCTACAAGGAATCTGTGATGTCCTTTGTTTGGCATCAAGATGCCACCAATCAAGCCTACCAAATATATAGATAATTGATCATAATGATCGCACATGTAATCCCAAGAAAGGTATCTCCAATCAATGGTATCATCCTAGAAATTCTGACGAGCTTCACCAATCGCCATGATAGAAGTCGACTCAAAGCACACCTCACAGCCAATAACTAGAACTCGCAGTATGCGCCATACGTCATCGGGAGTGTCTATCGTATCCTCGGTCAGGAGATGGAAGGTGTTGTACTTTGAGTGCCATCTCTTGGAAAGAGAAGTCAATAACCCCTAATTTACCCCTATATCAGGTAAACCAATCAAAGATCATAATCTTACACAGACCACTACCTCCTACTCATCATCTGATAGCAGTCCAACCAAAGCAAACACACACCTTGGATATGTACCTTAGAATGCAACTACCTCAAAATCAACCTATTTTTGGAAAAGAAGAAGAAGAAGAAGATAAATCAGTGTTCTATCTATGAAAAAAATGCAGAATCATGATCAGCTAAGTGATTCAAGATCCGCAATAGACAAACAGTTCAAAATGGATAAGTTTCTAAGTCCCAAAAATAAGATGCAATCCTGGAAAATCAGGGTGCGGTCTCTTTTTCCAGATGTGATCCTGGACATATAGGATGCGACAGACAATGCTGGGTATGACCCCAAAAATCCTGGATGTGACACAGAAATCAGGGAAAATAGGATGCGATCTAGAAAATACTGGATGCGAAGCGGGTTTGACAGGGTGTGATCCAGAGTCCCGGATGCGACCCAGAATTCAAAGGGCTCTAAAAGCTACAAAAATGCATGAAAATCAAAATTACAAAATTCACAAGGTAGTTTTGCAAGTACTTACCGGAGGTGCATAATCGGCTAGGTGTTGATGATGACGACTGAGGTCAAAACGATGTTTCCTAACTGGGACCACCATCTTCTCTGCAAAGCTCTCAAATTTACGATGAGTAAAAGTGAAAATGAATGGTAAAATGGTAATTTTTGAGACATATTGGTTTTTTGAGCTATTTAGGGGTTCCGAAACTCCTCCCAGGCAACTAAAACTCCATTTTTTTTCTCTTTTTGATCAATCAGGAATCAAATCAAAGGTGCCTAAGGTGTTTTATGCAGTACAATAATTTTTTTACGATAGCTCCTAAAAATGCAAAATTGCTCCATCTGTTCCAAAAATCTGTCCAATTGCACATTTCATCAAAAATCTTGGTCCGACATCATTTTATCAGTCTCACCACTCACATTTTCACATAATTAACTTGGTACTTGTGTGTTCACTCTTAAATACACTGCCTTTTTCACTTCTTCTACTCCGTTCTTTCTTTCTCTACCTGTTCCATGCAAGTGATACATTATTTTAACAGAGGGATTTCATTCTTTTCCTTTGATTTCATTCCCGAGGGGGCATGATCACACTATCATCACTTAATTTTTGCTTAAAACAACATTAAAAATAGCTTCTTAATCAAATAACTAGGGGCATGATAGTTTCTTTAACTAAGTCAGAACTATTGGATAGAAAGCTTTGTGTTATGCCCTGCATACCCGTCCCTACATTTTGTGTGCAAAATGTTGGGTCCCCCCTTTTTCGCTTTTACTCTTGCCTTGTTTTCTTTGTTTCCTTTTTTTTCCTCCAAGCTTTGCTCCCGCAAGGTTTGTCTTTCTTTTTCTTTCTATCTTTTGCGCCTTTGGGCCTAGTCCTGGAGTTTGTTGTTCTTTCCAGAGCCAGATTTTGGACTCCGAGATTCTCTTCAACTATGTCTTCTTTCGCGAGAAGGCATAGTTGCATGGAATCCCCGGGCTTGGAGTTTGGAGGTCTGCCTGTTTCGAAGCTTGCGTAGAAGAATGTAACTTGTTTTTACCCTAAGGGTAAAAATAGAAATTACCTGTCACTTTCACAGTTACCGTGATTAAAATACTTAGAGCATTCAAAGAGATTCTTAGGAGATTAAGGCAATTAAACTATGAATTGCTCTGTGCTTAGTGGTTGATTAAAAGTTGATTTGTGGTTCTTGTTCATGATTGTTCGAGGGTAGACTTGTTACAAAGTGCTCCCCGTGTTCTTCTTCCCTGCTCTTCATCATGTTTCCAGGTAGGTTTTTGATTTCGCCTTCTCTGGTTTCTTGCTTTCTGGTTCTTGCTATTTTCTTTTGCTTTGTTTTTGTTTGGTTCTGTCGTTTCTACCTTTTGTGTTTCGCTTTTGGGTTGCCTCCCATTGGTGGGTTGGCTCTGCCAGAAGATTGTCCACCCTCTACATAGTTGTAAACTGGTGTATATGATGTACATTGTCATAGGGTAGCTCTTGTGCCTATGTAAATGTTGTATAATCATGTAATTAGTTTGTAGATACTATATATATGTCATCGTTGTTCTATGAGCTTTGCTTTGGTCCTCGCAGAGCTTTAGTTTCCTGTATTTTAGTGTATATATGTCTCAGCCTTTGGCCCTCTATAAACTCATGTATATCTCTTATATATCCTTCCATTCTTGATTAGCTTGTCGTGCCCCATCATTTCTTGCATCATTTTGCTGAGCTTGTCGAGAGGGAGTCGCCATGGCTCAAACTTGGCACCTCACTGGTTTGAGCCATGGAGGCTTTCTCTCTCCTATGTTGTGTCACCTTAATGGCAGGATTAATTTCCCATGAGTGTGCATTTAAACCCTGTCCCATATGGCATTCAAGTTACCCCATGTCAACCCACTTGTCGCCATTAATGCCCTACGCCATCTATCACGTGGCCACGTGACGACCCATGTCAGCCAAATATGGCTTACTACCAGTCATGTTGATAATGGCTAGTTTATCCAGACTCCAGGTCCCGATGAGTCCCTTGTCTTTCATTTCCTCCTGTCACTTAGTTCAACACCCCGAAATCTAACTCACGTCTATTTTAAGTATTCTAAAATTTTTGATATGTGCTAACACTTATTAGACGGGTGTAGGGTGGTGAAACATTTCCCAGAGTTTCTAATATTCTTTTTATATGTACCATGTTCTAATGGCTCTCTGGTCTTGCAAGTTGCAGATAGTTGATCAAGATATCTGAAGTAATCACTCCTGATAGCCCGGAGCTACCTACCACCTCCACTCGGGCAGCTACAAAAACCAAGAATGAAAAGATGTTGGCAATACTGCCACTCACCTCCAAGTACCCGAAGGAGGGAATCCTCATGGGATCCAATGTGGATTCCAAGGTCCAAGAAATAAAAGACACAGAGCCTGGAATTTGGGCTGAAATGCAAGGCTTTATCCAGGCCATCTACAGGTTGAAGGCCAGTGGAGACAGTATGACTACTCATTTGGCTGCCTCCAGCATTATAAAAACTGCAAACTTTCCTTGTTCGGTGCAATCACTAGAATTAATACTGCAACTGGTAGTACTATACAATGCACCTACTCAAATAGTTCTACTCGTTGATCCCTGGCCATTACAATATCCAGCCACAATTGTCACCCTTGACACAGTGACTTTTGCCTCAGGGCTGGGGATTCTGTAGTTCAAGGGGTCCACCATCATCAACCGATCCAAATCATTGAAGGAGTTCAAGGAAGCCGAGCTTGTCTCCTGACAATATCTCAATAGTCAGTGGTTGAAGTCCCCAAAGAGAGACCATAAAAGGATGAATTTGGAAATTCCCTGTGGGGATTTCAAAGAGCCCATTTAGGCGGGCATTATATTCTTATGTAGGATCTTCAGATTGCCCCATGCTTAGGATTTCTCAACATGGATATACTACTTTCTTTACTGCATCACCACTCGTAGCTAGATCTTCAACTGGGCAGCTATTATAGCCAACCATGTGGACACGCAGCTGAGGGGCGTTGTCCAGAGTTCCAAGTTCTACATGACATCTTATGTGCTATGGGCACTAGCCCAACAAAGACCGGATTTTCTAGGTTTGGGAATAGTTGGTGAACTTGGAAGCGGGCTGGGCTAGTTGACCCCATGGGATCATTATCCCCAAGTACCATAATATCCTAACACTTACCTGGGATTCCAGGTACCGATTATCATAGGAGGCGATGAACTTGGTTAGCACCTACGGCCACTATTTCATTCAGTTCCAAGACCACACCTACATTTGGGTGACCAGATTCTCTGGGAAGCCCTATCTTCCCCAATATTGTGGGGACAAAATCATTCTTTTGGAGTTCTACTGACAGATGATGGACCTGCACACCTTCTTCACATTGAAGAAGGTCATCAACGTCCCATTCTCATTTTTGTGCGAGAATTATACATGCAGCCTTGCCGTGGTAAGGGAGGAAGATAATGAATTGAAGAGCATGGGACTGGTGGAATTCCACCATGCCAGAAAGAACTATGATCCTCTAGGCAAGATTGCCTTGGCACTCCCCCGGGCATCCCCATCGCACGAAAAAGATATTTAAGATATTTGGGCAGACTGCCAAGATAGTTTTGATCTCTAGGCTTGTCAACATTCATAGATGTCCAAAGGACTCATGAAGGCACTTGACCTTTGGACTTTTCCAAAGGTATTTTTAGATGACAGGCTGCTAGAGGACCCGACATACAAGGGATAGGGATTGGACAAGCTGGATCTCCCTCCAGTGGATTGGGCCACCCCAGAAGACTTGACAATCGAGGGAGTATGCCACCCTATTTTGGAGGTGAGTCAGATATTTTGCCTGGGTGAGTCCCAAAACCACCTGAAAGGGATCAATTTTCTGAAGGTCCACTTCATCTTCCACTGCCGCTACAGGACCTAGCACGAGTAAGGGGAAAGAAAAAGAGGATGCCCTGGCTAAGGTACCTCCCCAAGGTCCCACTCCCTTAATGGTACAACTACAATAGTAAATGGAGTCAGCAAGGTTGGCCAACCAGTAGATAAGCACACAGATATCCTTCAGTCTCCTCATAACTCCAAGGGCATCTACTCACCCTGCGGGATCCCCATCGTTGGCTGCGATGATGAGCAGACAGACTTTTGCTAAGGTAGAGTCTACTAGTATTTTGGAGATCGAGGTCCCACTACTGAGAAAGAAGAAGAAAAAGGTGACCCCCACCCCAAGCGCATCTACTAGCCCCAGTATACGAGATATGCCTCCAGTTGACGTCAGTTTAGATTCCCCCAAACTTGAAGAGATCCCTGACAACCCTCCCCCACACGACGGGTTTGATGATGTCTTCGAGACAGATGATCTCATGAATTTGTAGGAGGATATTGATCACGTGGTGGAGGAAATTGCCACTCAAGATAAAGAGGACATCCCCGCAGAAAAGGAAGTATCAGAAGAAGAATTTGCATCAAAACAAGAGGCCCAGGATGAGACACACAGGAAGCCTAAGCGGGAAAAAATACCGGTCCAAGAGGCTGAAGATACACCAAGGCAAACCACCGACGAGTGACCGATGGATGGGGAACCTGGACCCACAGGATCAACCATACCCCTGATAATCACGCTCCAAACACCTTTGGTTACTCCGGGTGACTAAATGCCCCGAAGCACATTTGGTGAAGTAGTAAAGGTGGCCACATTGTTAAACTTTGGCTAGAAACCTCACCCACCTCCAGAAGATGTTTCAATGGAGGAAAATGTTCTAGCGAACGAGGTCAATAAGGCCAAAGAACAACAACAGTAGAATGACTGGGAAGTCCCAGAAAATATAATAGTCAGATCAACTGATGCTGGGAGGGACGAGGGAGTCCTAGAAGATCCAAGTGGTATGGATGCCAGAGAAGGAGAAGTTCTGGATATCACAAAGGAGAACATCGACACGGAAATGAATACTGAGGCCTTCGGAGAACGAGAGAAGGAATAGGAATAGGAAAGAGAAAAAGAGCCCGATGACACTGAACATTCTAGGAATGCACTATCAGGTTCTAAAGAGAATCTAGATACTCAGGTCCTAACTGTAAAGCCGCCCCATCTGCCCCAATGGCTAGTAGAATCGAGGAAGAGGAAAGCCCCAATGGTAGCAACAGGAGTTCCACTCTCCTTAGGTGAGATGATGGCCTGCAATGCAGAGGCCCAAAATCCTAAGAAGGCACAGATGGTCCACACCCTTCGCACTAGTCCCACAAGAAGCATAGTTGTGACCATCACAACACCTCCTCCAGATGCAGATGTAGTGGCCGTAAGGCCTGAAGATTACACTGTTATAGAAGTGGCACTGGGGTGAAGAAACAAGCAGGGTGAACTAGACATGCTGAGAGAGGCCACCAGGGTAGTGGAGGCCCGGTATGCTAAACAGGGCCAGAAGTTGAAGGAGGAAAGATAAACTAATGCTAATCTTCTCGCACTTCTGTCAGAACTTACACAGCCTCTGGTTGAGGTCCACCCAGAAGCTTCTACCTCTGGATTGCCACTTGCATAGGGAAATGTGGATTCTCTAAGGGCCATGAAAAAGAAGGCCTAGGTCGTAGATGAGTGAATCACCGAGAAAATAGTCACCATAAGGAAATTTTTAGTGGTGTCACTCCCGAATCTTTATTAGATCCATCTTCTCCTCGGTCAGGCAAGTGCCTCTATGACCGTGTGGGAAATGGACTTGAGGAATTATGAAAAATGGAAAGCCGGGTTGGAAGAGGTCTTCGACGCCTGAGAAGAGGCTGGCACACCGACAGGAATTTCGGGGAATGAAACATACGATTCCCTCCGGGCCCAGCATTCAAGACTTTCCCTCAGGATTGAGGTCTGCAAGGATTTGGTCAAGGCCCTAAAAGATAAGGTAACCACCGCCGAGTATTCCTTGGGCCTATTTGAAGCCTTTGTGTTAAGGGTGCTGCAAATCAACCCCTTCACCACTAGATCATGCACCCCAAAGGATTATTTCCTTGTGTATTTTGATGAGTTCATGGAGTCTCAATATCGCACCCCAAGAGATTTTGATGGGAAGAAGTTGACAAGGTTGTCTAAAATGATGCTATGAACGCATGATGTCGTGAAGTTGGTAAATGAGTTTCGGAATGGGGCCGGAGAAGTGCAAGAGAGCTTGGAGGTTGTCTGCAGCCGGTGGGACAGCATCCGGGGCATAGATGAAGAAGGCATAAGCCAAGTGATGAAAGCTCTCAAAAATAGTAAAGCGCAGCAAGGCTCTCCGGCTTTCAGAGATAATTCCTAGCAAGTGCAATTTTTATTCATTCATTCTGTCGGAACGCAAGTTCCCAGATCCTAGAATTTTGGATCCTATAGTTTTTTATTCTTTAAGTGACCAGTGTCTCGGTTCCCAAGGCTGACCGGTCACTTTCAAGGCAGTTAATAAGGATGTCAGAAGGTAGGTGACTCCAGCAGGGCACGTCAGCTTGACAAGATGGTTCTGACATTTGGTCTTCCCAAGGTGTTGTCCCAATGTAACACCTGACACATCAGAGATAGTGAGCCACTCTTCCATTTATGAGGCATGTAGCCTCAATCCTCGAGGGATCAAATTTCTTCTTTTCTCCTTACGGCTCCCTTCTCAAGGCCGATTCTTCCCCTCCACCTTTCACGTCTCATTCTTTTGACATGTCAAACCTTTTCTGTCTTGAGCTCTCTTGTAGTGTGTTGCAGGTAGTACCGGCCACCAGAAATTGTATTATATTGTTTGAGTGTAAAATAAGTTAGGTTAGTTTTAGGTCAAAATCTTGTGTATAAATAATAAGTCTGACCTCATTCCAAGGGTCGATGAAATTGATGATTTTGCAGTCCATAGCTAATAGCATTTCAGTGTCTCTCAGTTCTTAGTTGCAGAGCTTAATTCTCCTTGGTTTTAGAAGCTTTTAGTAGTTAGATGCTCCCCTGGAGCAGCAATTATTGTACGTACTGGTGCTGGCTAGAAACATGTTAATGAAGAAGGAAGGATTCTCTCAATGATTTTGTTAGCATTCTGATCTCTGGATTAACGATCTTTTGTGCTATATGTTCTTTATGTCCCTTGCTCTGATATTTTAAGTAGATTAACGACCTTCTTTTCCCACGCTATTGATTAAATATGAGCTAATGGTTCTATATTTCTTCAGTATTTAGTGTAGTATGTTAGAGCATGGTTGATGTCTTTAATGTCTAGCATAACTATAGGTAGATGGAATACTTCTAACCCTGATCTATCTTTTGAAGTTTATTTGGTAAAGTTAATGGGCGCTTGCAGGAAACCTAACTCAACGAAATCCCTAGAGAAGATGAGCCAAGATAACCAGCTATCCCCCAGAACAAAATAGTCACACTCCCAACTAAGCTCCTGCACCGTCAAGACCTGACTCTCACATGCTTGAAGGCTCAGGGAATCTAATTTCCCCAGACAACCTTTACAGGAAAATTTGGCCGGTACCCCGGTACCTGTGACAACTTACATTTGTTGGCAGACCCGGTCACAAAGCCCCGTCAACACTTTGGTTCTCATAAGCTAGATATCTTGTGTTTCCTCATTTTAAAAGATTCTTACTAAGCTCCTAGCAGCTTCATACTGACTTTTGGATGAAAACCAAGTTTGGAATCAGTATTATCATTCTTTGGATGACAACCAAGTTTAGAATTGGTATCTTTAAGATGTTTTATTGACCTTTGGTTGAGAACCAAGTTCAAAGTCAATTATATTATTTTAGTTCAATCAAGTGCAATACTGATCTCATCAGGCATTTTGTTTGATCATGAGCGAAATTCTCAATCTTTCTGAAGTCAAAATCAAAAAATTTCTTTGAATCAATGCGCTGCTCACACATCAATTCAAAGAGGGGCAAATGTAACCACCTGGAACTGGTCTACTCTCACCATAGACCCTATTTTCCCTAAGTGTGATCATACCCCCAATTATGTTCAAACAACTCTTCAGTCGGCTGACATAATTCATTTGAATCAAATTTAATCTCCTAAGTGATCTAATCACTAAATTTTATTAATCACCTAAGCCAATCAAATTAAATCGATTTAAATAAAATCAATTAAAATCAAACATGGCTAAGGTAATTAATTTAAGATGAATTAAATGAATCCCTATTATATCTAAATCACTTGCAAAACCTATCTTCTATCCTAAATTAATCTAATTAATTGGCTATAGTCCTAATTAATTATCTAAAGCAATCAAGTGCTTAAATAATTAATATTCCTATTTTTGAATGAATATATTTAATATAATTCATTTCATTAATATTCCCCTAAACCCCTGACCTAACCTACCTCAACCACCTTGATCCTGGGTTCAAACCCATCCCAACCTATTCACCCCATACTAAATCTAATCCTAATCCTAATCCCATTCTAATCCACCTCCTAATGATGTCACATTCCTAAAAATGTTATTAGGAACTCAACCCACTGGAGAAAGTCAACTTTCTCAAGCTTGACTCCCTCTAAGTCCACCTTCTCAAGCTTGCCTCTTAAACCCTCACCATGCCTCTTAAATGCTTGCATTTAATGCATATGCCTTCCACCATGCTTCTTTAATGCCTTTGGCATTTAAATCCTCTTACACCTCATTAATGGGTTTTACAACTCCATTAGTGACACTTGTCCCCCCTCTCTCTCCTCATTTCTTCCATAAATAGGAGTTTTTGAGCTCCAATAAGCCTGAATTTTAGATTGAAAATGTAATGTTATGTTGTTAGGATTTATATACATTCATGTTTCATTTTAGTTTCCATGATTATGCATTGTTATAATCTTGATTTCTAGAACTAGAATGCATGTTATTTGGATATCTTTCTTATTTTTAATAGAATCTTTCATGCTAGGTTGTATATGTCACTGGAAAAGGCATAATCTGAGGGCTATTAAGTTTCTTTTCACACTCCTCCTAGTTAGAAATCAATAGATCAATTTTAGTGGATTTCCATGCTTTACTAACCCTATTTTCACTAATGTAATGATTTATTGAAGTGTTGTGTTGCAAGTAAAAGGTGCACTATTTCACACACACAATACCATCTGCTTCACATTCACTCTTCCCCCATCCCTTGCAACATGTGTCAATGTTGATCTTGACAGCATCCTCCTATCCCACTCACTTTCCATTATTTTATCCAAATACTTCCAACTATCATATCCCCTATCCCACATATCTCCCCCCACATAACTATCTCATACCTGCATTTTCCTAAGTCACTCATCCCACATAAATTTGTACCAACATATCGTGATCAACACCAAAAGCAGAAAACCAAAAAAAGAGAAAAAAAAATCAAAAGGAAAAATAAAAGAAATCAATTCGTCCATTGGTCTAAACTTGGAAAATAAGCACCCTAGACAGGTACCGTGATGAAAACCTGGTAAAGAGGCGTCATGTGTAGTTCCTCCATCTAGTTTCTCTTCACACTTGGGGGCAAGTTCCTTCTGGCCACCATCCATCTACCATCCATATCTTGTCTTGTCCTTTTCACTTCCGCCATCCTCCTCTAGGTCTTGATGAGAAATATAAATGATTTTGGACATCTCTTGACATCCATCTCCCATCTCCCATCTTTATCCACCTATCCTTGTATCCACCCATCGTTCCTTTCATCTATGCTTCTGCACTATCTTCCTCCCTTATCCACCCTTTGTCCTATCTTTCCTTCACCTCCGTCATCCCCTTATATCCTCTCTTCCATCCTATCATACCCCCTCCTAATGCTTCCTCACATGCATGACCTATCCTAAGTGGGGGCATTCTGTTCCTTGGTGATGTCATCCTTGGAGACCTTCTCTTATCCACCTTTCATTTCCCAATCCTCCTCTCCTATCCAAAATCCTTCAGCTATCCATCTATTCCTCTACTAAACTCCTTCCATCTAGTTCTTCCCTCTTCCCATTTCCTGGCATCTCCTCCATCTTCCAATTTGTCCTTTTATATATGATCCCATCACTTGTTTCTTCCCTTTTCATTGGTATCTAGCTCTAGGCTATCCTCATGTACCCAATGCCACCCATTCCAATCCTAATTCTCATCATGACCTACCATCGCATGCAAATCCTATCCACATCCTCAAGCTATCCAAAGTCAAGCAGTAATCAGCCCATCCAAGCACACCCTTAGCCTTGCTGCAAGATTTGATCACAATCCACTCATCATAATTCGGATGCATCCTTCCCAATCCTTGTGTTTTCTTTGGGATTACATCATTCCTACATCTAGAGCACACCATCTACTATTCCTCTATCTTGGCCTTTTGGCTCAATCGGGGCAACATCATGCATATCTGCCTCATCTCATCCATTCTCCCTAAGCTTCAATCCTGTAAAAATCTTGTCTGTGTCAGTAAAGTCTTGAGCCCAGTCCCACTTGTACATATTTCACTTGATCGGTCTCCTTGTAGAAAGTGATCTAGTTTCACATCTTGAATCATGTGCTTCAGCAAGTTCCTTTTGATAAAATCTTGTTTCAGCAATTTGATCTCATCACATCTTTAGCCAAAATCTTGTTTCGCCCATTTTCTATAAGAGAAACCTCATTCCTTCATAATTTAATCCACCTTCCATGTAGATTTATAATGCTATTTTAAGAGCAAATCATTAATCCATCTTTTAGAGAAGAATTATAATGCCAATTTGAGATCACAGCTTGAAGTTTGAAGCACATCCATGAGCAAAAATCCACAACAAATGGACAAATCCAATGAATAAAATGGAGTTTGAATGAGCTTGTAGGAGATTTGCAATTTCTCCATTTAGCTTATTTTAAGTTTTTATTTTATGTCTTAGCATGCATGTAGTTTAGATTATTAGTTGTTGAGTGTTTTGATTCATTATTATGCTCCTTTACACCTAATTTTAATAGCTCACACTATGTCAACTAGGTGAAAAGACCTCAGTGCAAAATTTGTCTAAGCCACGTATATCAGTCCCACAATGCTATTGTTATAGCACAAGTGGACTTCTAGATAGAGACAAGAACATATGCCAATTTGAGATGATAAAATATTTCATGCTCCAACAATTACCAAGTTGTGTTTTTCTAGGGTCCATGGAGAGAGCCATGATTTTGACTGTTGAACAAGTTGTGTTATGTTGAGTGATTCATGTATGTATCATGGATTCTAATGGCCAATAGTTTTGTTATGTTGTGTGATTCATGGAAGGAATTAAATCTACTATGTAAAATTTGTGTTAGGTTTCGTAATCAATTCAAAGCATATCAATAAGAATCTTATGCTATGTAATCATTGATGTTTTTATTAGATCCCTGGGCACACTAAAATAAATAAAAAATAGCTACTCTCAGTCTCATATAAACTTCTAGTTTATCTTAATGAATACCTTGCTAAGATCCTTAAATGAATTTATATATAATTCAATAAGTGAATAGAACCACTAAATAGAATATTTACAAAGTGTGATGGAAATATCTTAGTTAAGATATTACCTTGGTAGTACAAGTCCACACATACAACGGTGTAAGATCTCAAGTGACTATTAGGGTCACCTTTTACATCATACATAAGAATATTTAATGTTGCAAACCCACATGTGTTGACTCTAAGTCATTAAATAAAATTCTTGATGTGGATTCTTATGATAAAAGGTTTATTTCCATCTTGCACATATGCAAGTTGCATCCAGTTTCCATTCCACTTGTTCAATTTTAGGAACATTGTATATAGGTGTTATACACTAAATTTGTGCCTCTGATCTCAAGCTCTCTTGGTCTTGATAATCCAGTATAACAAGGGAATCATCTCCAGTTTGTGGGACCTATGCTAACTGAGATGAGACCTCCAGGTTCTAGGTTGGTTCCTCTTGGATAATCACCTTAATTTTCTTCTTAAACAAGAAAGTAAAACTTTGAGGGAAAGGGATAGAAGGATTGCTTGAAAAGGAAATGACTGAAAGCAAACTACCTACTAGGTGATGCACCGAAATTGGCATGAAAACATAACACACACAGGATAAACCCCTGGGTCAACTAACTCTGAATTGTAAATAAAACACAAGTCCCCTGTATAGGCATGCATAAATATTTCATAACCAGGTCATGAGTAAACCAGCTAAAAGGAAAGACTTCTTCACAGTTAACAGTTTTAAACAGTAAAACACTAGTTACAACCTGCAAGCAGACATACTCTTCTGCAAGTAGATGCTGTGAAAGGACTGATTAAGAGGAATGAAATTATCCACAGTTAATCCATCAACAATCAAGACACATACAGACAAGAAGAAAAAGACAAGGTTTACACAATCCAACAAATTGATCCAAAAACATAAGGCTCTGTATATTATCTTCCACAATGAGTTACAGACTTATACACAAAATATACCAAGGACAGAAAAATGTCACAAAGC
>MU226839.1:3703-42566 GCA_018584345.1 Thuja plicata | reverse complement strand
GATTACCCGACTGACTGAGAGGGTCCCACTTTTCACAAAGGCTTAACATGGATCTGGCGATCATGCGACTGAAGAGAGGAGCTAAGTTGGAAGACACAAGGGGAATATTCCAAAGTATTATCAGACTACGCGACACAAGGAAGACGCAGAGTCGGGGGAAAGGAAAGAATATTCGCCCAGGCTGAAGCGATCACGCGACCTAGTGAAAAAACACATGCTTTAAGTGATGCGAAAAAGTAACCTCAAAACATAACAGCCAAGGGTCTAGGGCTTTTACCTCGTTCAAACATGAAAGACTTAGGGTTTAAGGGTTTAAGCAGAGCCAAGACCTGGGAACCATGACAGAGAATTGCCAGATAGGGCAGACTAGGCCAATTTGCACAGAATGGAAAATTTGGGTAACAATAGGATATAGGAAGGCAAACTTAACTATGGTTGGTTAAGGATACATTGTTGTTGTGTGTGTATGAGATATGAGTGGAATTGAAAAAGTAATTATTCTAGCATTAAATATATATGAAATAAATATACAATATATAAGGGGATCAATTGTGTGAAATGTGGAAGGAATTAATACAAAACTAGAGTTATTGGCTTAATAGGTTAATCTACTACAATATATAGTGCTATATGAAAGAGGTATAAAGAATAAAAACTAAAGGGTATTTTGGTGACAATGGTATTGTTAGAAATGGTGGGTGAACCATACTTGATATAGGAATACATGGAGGTAGTTGCACTTTAGAACAGATGTCTCAAAAATAGTTTAACCCAAATTCATGATTTATAAAAGCTTCATGAACCATTAGTGACAACAAATTTCCACAATCCATGAAATATAAATGTTGTTGTTTCTGGATTAAATTTCTAAACATTTTTTTGCATCAACGTTTCGGATCACACTCCGTAAACTATCTTGGCTCTCTTCATACTGATGATGGATCACAGAGTGTGATCCAAAACGTTGATGCAAATAATTGTTTACACAATTTAATCTAGAAGCAGCTCTACATTGATATTTCATGAACTATGTCTACTATTTAAAATTTAGAATTCTTCACATTAGCCAAAGTGACAAATTGAGCAGCAATGTATTAATTTTTTACATGATATTTATGATTATAATCCTCACAAGCACCTATGTTTATCTTAATATTACCACCATCAAAGATATTCATGGAAACCTATTAGGCTTTAGGTAAATGCTTCTTCATAATGAGAAAAAATGAAAGGAAGTCCCAGACATAAATAGTGATATAGCTAGTAAAATAGAATAAATTAAAAAATAGAATAGGTAAATCAAATCTAAAAATAGGTTAAAAAATATGAACATCATAGTAAAATAAGGGTGGGTAGGATTGTCAAATAGATGAAAAATTATAAGTAATCACCAAATTCTAAAATAAAGAAAGTAATGATTCAGAAGTGTAAATAGATTATTTATATTAGAAAATTTGATATAATTAAAGATGAGAGCATATCTAAAATCCCTAAAATGAATAAGTAACCATGGGAAAGTTGTGTAAATTGGTTGGGTTCAATAAAATGGAAAAGGAAAATAATATTTTCCTTTAGTTTTTTATTATTATAATAAGTCGGGAAGGGCCACAACCCATTACAAATCCAACTAACAAAATAGGGCAATTAACATAAAATAAATAGAGTTGGATCGAACTAAATTACAATCTAATTTGAATAAGACTTTGGTGTTTCTCAAATCTAAAATCCTAAACTGAGGACATCCCTAAACCATGATAACAACAAGTTGTTGTGGGACCAATCAACAAAGTTACCTCTAGGTAACCAAAGAGCATAACTAAAAAGTTGCATCAGATCTAAAAACACTACTTAATGAAGATCGATGTTAAGACCAAGGAGTGGGTCTAACCAAACAATTTGAGATTTTTGAGTCGAAAGGGAATGGACCTTTGTCTTTCAAATAAATTTTCCAACAAGTAGTATCCTTCTCCAAAGAAACAAGGGGGGTGTGCTGGTAGTACCAGATCAAAAGAAGTAGACAAGCTACATAAGTGTGTTGACATGCCTGGAAGAGGGACCTAAATATCTAGAAAGAAAGAATGGATGGTATAAGGATGGTGCTTGAAAGAACATGAGAAGGAGCCAAGTGAGTGGACATGATAAAATTTAATGTAAGAGGAACACCAAGAATAGGGACCACCAAAACAAGAGCTACACATGCTAAAATAGGATCATGAGCTATTGAAGCCAAAGTAGCAGTGGGAGAGGGGGCCATAAAATCTGTATAAGAGTTTGAGCAATGTTTTGACTCCAAAGGAAAAACTATAAGATGACACCATCTAGTATATTTCCACTAGGTAGGAGAGGAGGAAGTCAAGAACCACAACAACGAGAGGAAGCCAAGTACCTATATGTGTCAAATAATGTCTACCTCTAAGCAAGATCCATTCATAATATAGGATTTATCTTTAATATGCATCACCTACCTTAAGAGATATCTTAGTAGGTAGTGGTTTGGAGAGGCCCAAATCTACTAAAATTCTTACAAAGGAGGTGTGACAGAAGTGGTTGGTATTAGGATCAACCTTGATGAAGTGGACCAATTTGTTGACAATAGATTCACAAGTAGCATTGCACTAGAAGTGGAGGAGGAGATGGGGGAGCATAACCCAGGTGGGATAAAACTGAATACAATCCACTAGGGGGTTGAAGAAGGGTGTCTAAGGGCATGAGAATCTCATTTCCAGACACCCAAAGATAAGACAACATTCCTATCATTTGTTTAATCGAGAAAATCACAAATAAACTACAAGCACAAGCATAAATTTCACCTAACTTGAAACAAGTGGGTTCTAGTGCTCAAAGATTCAAGAGTGTAGTGCTGGAAGAAAAGGCCACATGTGGTTAAATCTTTCAATAAGTGCCAACATCTCAAAATAAGAAATGTAGTCAAACACCCATTTTCCCAACTCCATCTTCAAAATAGAGGAAGCATAGGAGAGGTATTTTGCAGGTTGATAATAAGGCCCCCTTTATAGGCTTACAAATAAAATCAGAAAAACCAAACATAGCGAGGAGTTAACAAATAGATTTGTAGCAGAAGTAGCTAGTAGGTTTTTTTAGGAAGGCGATATTGAGTTTGAGTTGTCCACAAACGATTTTGTAGACAAGAGAGACATTAGTAGAGGCAACATTTCTAGGGCATTCATTGCTCCCTATCTCGAATGGTTGGAGATGAGTCTAAAAATATTACATAGTGAGGAGCAACATAATTCAAGTAGGTTCTATTTAGAAGGGATGGGAGAAAGGTGCAACTAATTTTTTTCTTGAAGTGTTGAAGGGCTTGTTAATCAAGTAAAATGTGCTTGCATAAGCACAATCAAACTAAATTGATAGAAATATAAAATATACAATGTTATGATTAGGAAATAAATGAGAATGCAATAAAATACCTTAGCTCTATGACCAAAAAATGAGTCCCATATATGAACTTGAAACTAGTGTCCTTTATTATTAGAAAATATTTTTGATATTTAGATGTATAGATTATAATTAAAATATTCTTCTCTTAAATGCTTTAGGTTGACCTTATTGATATAGAATAAATTTACTATCATAATCTAGACCCATGCCATGGAACTTGACCACTAATATGCTTTAGCTTATAACCTTTGTGCAAGTGTAAATGATTGTTTAATTTTTATAAAAAAAATTTAGAAAACTTTGTTTTTAAATGATTTTTCCAATACACAGTTTATAAAGACATGACAATAAAAAAATAAGAAAAAATATAAAATTTTAAATATTCATATAATAAAAAAATTCACCATATTCATTAAATAACAATGGTAAAACATAAAAATGACATGCCAAAGCTAAACAAAATTTTAATTGTTATTCAATCTCCAATATTTAAAAACCACAAAAACCTCTCATTTCCTTTTATCACTTCTTTTCAAGTTGACCCTACGAACACAAACATTCCCCTCAAAGGAGGATAAAAAAAAAAACTAATTAACATAATATAACAAGTAGTTTAGAACTAAACTAAACATTTTCACCGAGATTCCTTGTGGGGGAACAAAATTACACATTAAATTCGTTCCTCTTCCGTAAAATTTCACCTCAATTAATTAAAACCCGCACCCCCGTTTCGCTCGCTCTAACTTCTCCATTTCCCAATAATGTTAATGGTCAAATCCCGTTAATGTTCACAGAACGAAATAACCGATTACAGAATAAAAAATAACAGACAAATGATTCTTTAGCGTTGGACAACAAATTTGGGCTTTACTTTAGCGTGCGGTCACATGAACAGATCGTGACAGAAGGGGTTGAGATTTAACAGGGAAATAAAATCCTAGAAAAATGAAAAGGATAAGGAATCCGTACAATGTTAAATGCACAGATACAAATTTTCTCGCTAATCCGCCGGCATTGCCTCTTGAACTGGAAGAAATAAAAGTATTATATTACATAATTGTTGCTTTGTTATAAGAATGGTGATCTGAAATATATGAGTGTTAAGGAAGAAAATGCAAACAAAACTATTAGAAAAATGTAGCTTGCATGACAGTTTAACAAAAGATGTAACTGAGAAACCCCATTAAGTTTTAAGTATTCATTTGTAACACTGTTCAGAGGCTTTTTAATAAGCTGTGTCAATGTCTTTCTGAGCAAGTAATGTAATAGTTGGCAGACTGATTGCCTTACTCGCTTGCTTGCTTAATTGTTCATGGATTCCCATGTGCATGACGGCTCCTCCTCCATTAATGCTTCTGTTCTTTATATAATCATTGGCATTATAGGATTCTTGTCTGTACTGTATCATATCTTCTGCTTTTGTTGGGTTTTTTTGCATTTATTGCAAAAATGAATTCTAAGAGCTCAGTTCCTCCTGTATTCTTCATTCTTGTTGTAGCACTGCATATTTGCTGGTTTTCTTTATTTGTGGAGCGTGCTTCTGGTATTGGTGAATGGCCTGTAAAGAAACTGTCAAGAAAAACTCAGAGATCTTTGGCTGGGAATGTTGGTGGTAGTGTAGATTACAGCTCTGCTCTTCTTATTGTTGTTTCTCAAAAGAATGGAGAAGGGGATTTTACAAAGGTTCAAGATGCAATTAATGCTGTTCCTGTTGATAACAAAAACCTTATCTTCATTCGTGTCCAGCCTGGCATCTACAGGTATTGGGAATCTCTTTGGTTTGTAAGGAAATTTATATTTCTTTTAAACACTTTCTTCTTTTTTAACACTTTCTTCTTTGAATCTCTTGGGTTTGTAAGGAAATTTATATTTCTTTTAAACACTTTCTTCTTTTTTAACCCTTTCTTCTAATAAATGCTTAAATTTTCTTTTTTGAGGTGATGTAAAATGGGATTTTTTAATTGGAGATTATGACCCATGAATTACATTATGCAGGGAAAAGGTGACCATTCCTGTAGAGAAGCCTTACATAATACTAAGTGGGCGTAACGCCAGCAATACTGTCATAACATGGAACGAGAATGCAAAAGCAACGGGAGGCACATATTACTGTGCAACAATGACAGTAATGGCTTCCGATTTTGTGGCCAGATTTATCACAGTACAGGTATAACAATTTGACATTGGAATGAATAAAAGTTGTTGCAGAAATATTTCAGAATGGAACTTATGATCTCATCTGGTCACCCCTTGATCACGGGTCTTGAAGATTTTTAACCAAAGATTTAAGTTTACAGGAAAAATTTAAAAAAAAATTGATCTCAATGTACTGAAATATTAACCCATGCAGAATACATATGGTCCTGGTGATCAAGCCGTTGCAATCAGGATTTCAGGAGACAGGTCTGCATTTTATAGCTGCATATTTCTAGGTTTTCAGGACACTGTTCTTGACGACAGTGGAAGACATTACTTCAAGAACTGTTTTATTGAAGGCGCTGCAGATTTTATATGCGGTGATGGGCAATCCATCTATGAGGTAGACTAAATTGAATTAAACAACATACCCATTAAAAGAAAAATTGGTTTCCCATTTATAAAAATTTGCATTGATTATTGATTCTGATGCAATTTGTTTGGTGGCAGAAATGTCATTTGCATACAATTCCTCTGCTAAACGGAGCCATTACAGCACAGAGAAGGCTCTCTGCAGGGGAACAAACAGGGTATGTTTTCTTAAACTGTAAGATCACAGGAGCTGGATTAATGTTGCTGGGCAGAGCATGGGGACCATACTCCAGAGTTATATTTGCTCTTACTTATATGGATAATATCATCTTCCCTCAAGGATGGGATGACTGGAACGATACTACTAGGCAAAAGTGAGTTACCTGAACCCAAAAAGAAATTCGGTTTAAACCCAACAAGATGAAGAAACTCACATTCAGTTTCTACATTTTTTATCCTTGATTATTGAATATGGCATCAATCATGGGTTTTTGTTTTGGTGCAGGACTGTAACTTATGCGCAGTATAAATGCTCTGGACCAGGCTCGAATTCAGCAGGAAGAGTTCCATGGTCATTTGAGCTGAGTGATAAAGATGCCGCGCCCTTTCTCAGCAGCAGTTTTGTTAATGGTGAACAATGGATCAGGAATATACCGACTCATTTGACAAGAGCTACCAATCTCATTCCCAAAAACGGTTGACGAGAATGAGGAAACCTTTTTATGAAGTTGGAATTTGTTTTGATGTTTCTAAAATTTGAATGATAATTGTTGGGTGTTTATAGCTGGCTGCATAGCCGATTCGGCCGTTAGGTAGTTTTCATTGATTCATTCTTACTCCGATTGCTCATATATTCTATCATTGTATTTGAGTTAATAGTCACGTCAACCGTTAATTAAACATTTATAAGGATTTTGTTTGATATATATTGAAACGAAATATTGATTTCTCCATATTGTTTTATTGTCTGATAATCATTTATTTTGGGTGTGTTCATATCCAAATCATATTAATGAAATATAAAACAAATATATATTTGATTATACTTTATACAAATAATTTATACCGTTTAAATAGGAAAAAGAAAAAAATGAAGTACAATTTCAACCAAATGAATAAACATAACAAAATTTATAAGTTAATTTAATTTGAAGATGTTAAACTTGTGAGTGCTATCAAATTTGTCAACGTTTTTTTTTCCAAATATATTAAAAGAATGAACAAACTTAACAAAATTTGTTATTATGTCATACGTTTCCATATAAAAGAGGTCAAGCTAGATTTGTCAATCTAATGTTCGGAAATCTTGCATACAAAATGACTACCATTGAAGTTATCTGAAGCGTCCATCTAATTCCACCACTTTAGCGATCCGCAAACATTAACTTTGCTTTCCCTCCCCAAACTGACATCAAGGTGGGTCTTGACGCTTACTTTGATGGGGAAGAATGACACCTTACCCCAGCTACAGCTGCAAGTGATCTTGAATGGAGTGCAAGCTGGACCACCTACAACAAACATGGGACAACTCTTATGGGACTCTTGCAAGTTTTACATCGCATTTTCAGTTCCTTATCCAAAACCTCAGTGATATTTCAAGTTCATTGAATTCATAGATCTGCCTGACTACATATCTATCTCTCCCCTCTTCTTCTCTCTCCCACTCTAGCTATGTCTCTCTTTCTCTCTCACTCAATCTTCCTCACTCCTCTATATTTAGATATGTTTCCTTTTGCTCCCCCTCTTTGTAGACATCTACATAGAAATTATAACAATATATGATGGTCATTTTATTGGTATGCATAATGTTGTCTATTGCACACTAAGGTGTGATTTCTAGTAGCTAATGAAATCTAATATAACTAGAATATATATCTTTAAATTAATTTATATAGAATAGGCCTAGAGATATCTTTTTAATCCTTATATAAACTCTGAGATTTTCTTTGGGCCTCTAGTGCTGACGACCATGGTTTTCATAGGGTTGCCTGGGAGTTCTGTTGCCTTCCTCGTGACTCTGGAGGCCTTGGCCTTCTCTCCACTCAGAGGCAGGGGCATGCTCTCTGTGCGAAGTGCATTATCCGTGCTCTTACTGGTGATGAGGCCTGGAAAATTCTTGTCAAGCACTGCATCTCTTCTAGATTCCCAGTTCACAGGCCGGCTTGGAAGGGCATTGGTCTCCAGACCTTGCTCACTATGAAAGAACCTGTTCAAATCCAGGGTACCTTCATTATCAAGAGCATTTGGAAAGCTTGGGAAGCTATTAAGCCTTGGCTCCGATGGGATGGTGATGCCTTTCGCAATGGTCTTTCTTTCAATTAGCAGAGCCTCTGGTGGTCTCCTTTGTTTTTTTATTCAAGGCATCCCTCTGGCCAAGACCCAAGGGACTAGTGCTCTGCTTTTTTTCAAATGTGGCATCTGGACTCCCAAGGACCTCTTCTCTAGAGCCTCTATGGGTCTCCGATTATGGGAGGATATGTAGGTGCAGTATCGTTTGGCTCATTCTGATCGCCAGACTTTTGATCTTTTGGTTTCTACGATTCCTGCCAACTTGCTTCATAAGATTGACATTCAATCTGTCAGGCCCTGGTGGAAGGATTGGAAATGGTATCCTGCCATGCCTTTTAGCAATTATAAACCAAGGTTGGGCTACAAGTGGTTGTCCCCTCATCTTTCGATGGTGGATACCCTTAATCAGAGATGTCATCTTCATTCTTCCACTTCTCACTGGAGCTCTCACTTTCAAACCATCTGGGATACCATTACGAAGCCTAAGATGGATTTTTTTGCTTGGTGTCTACTTTTTCAAGGGCTCCCAGTTGGCCCTAGGCTCAAACATCTGGGTGTTCATGACAGTCGATGTCCCTTCTGTGGTCACCCTGAATCTTTCTTGCACATCTTCTGGTTTTGTAGGAGAGCTCAACAGTATTGGCAGTGGATTCATGATTTCTTCAAGCCCTTTCGGCCTGAGCCTTTTTCTTGGCACATAATTGTCTTAGGAGATTCCCCTAGACTTCCCTCCAAGTTTACCCAGATTTGGCATACTTTCAAGATGGAGATTTTGTTCGCGTTATGGAAAGATAGGAATGCTATCATTTTTTCTCACAGCTTTCTTGATACGAATGTTGCTCTGTATAACAAGGCTTGCATTTGTAATAATGTTATGATGCAGATTCAAGTTCAGGCCAATAAAGTGGCTCTAGAAGTGGCTCACCTGCAGGAGTTGCTCAATCATTGGGGCAATGCTCCCTATACTGTTGCCCGGGTTCCTCCTGATGCCATTTTTGTTGAGGGTACTCCTCCCAGAGGCCGCTGCCATGGGCACAGCTCCTCGACGCGCCACTCACATACCCCGCGTTCGCAGGCACCCCGCTACCACTCTCTGAGAGGTGGTGGCGATGGATGCGGAGCTGCTTGGCTTCTCCGCCTCGCCATTCTTCTGGGTGGTCTCCAGCTCTGGCTCAGTCTGCCCCTCCTGATGCTCGTCATGGCTCTGATTGGCATCCTGCCACCTCTTCTAAGTTTCCCCGCCTGGCTTTGGCCATTTTGTCGCCCAGGGCTGAAGAGAAAGATAAAGAAGCTGAAGATGATGGGTGGTTGCTTCCCGACCCTCCTGTTAACCCTAATAATGTGTGGGGTTCTGATGATAAAGATCCTCCTCCTTCTGCCACTGCTTTCTCTGCATAATGGCTATATGCCTTTTTTTTTTATGAATAATTGTGCTCTGTTTCCGGCTTGGCCATGTGAACTTTGCGGGGTGATTTTTATGTCCCCTGGCCCCTTTTTTGTGGATATGTAACTTTGATATTTTATTAATTGAAAAGGCACTATTCATCAAAAAATATAAATGGTAGGATTTTTTTTTCATTTAAGATCCAAGAAAAATATTTTTTACTTTAAAAATTAGAAATTTAAACAAATAGAAAGTTGCAAAATCATGTTTGTGTATTTTTTTTTTCTTGAAATACAATATAAGAGAGTTCTTGAACACAATTTAATAAGATATATGTAGTTTTATTTATAATAATTATGGGTCAATGTTTGAAGAGTAAATATAAGTGGATAATTGTCATGAAATTTAAATTATATAATAATTATTTTATAAAGTAATTTGGTTTCATACATTTTCTAAAAGAGAAAATCAAATTTTTTTTTATATGTTTTCCCAAAAAAATAAATGAAAGTGTTTATTTAATTTTATTATTTATTGTATTTAGTTGATTAAAAATAATTAGTTTTATTTTAAAAAATACAAAAATTATATATATATATATATATATATATATATATATATATATATATTTCAAATTGCATTCAATTTGAAACTATTCAAAATAAAATTATATTTAAAACATTTAGCAAGATTCATATATTTAAAATCATAGATCTTTTGTGATAAAACACCTAAACATTGCTCACATCTTGTTTAATAAAGTTTTAATCTAAAGGGATCTAAGGCTGCAAACTGTAATAAAAAAGACTAAATAAAGCTTAATCTAAAGGGATCTAAGGCTGCAAACTATAGTGATATAAAAAGAAAAAGAAAAAGAAAACTAACTCATTTATAAGATATAATTGGGGTCATAATTTTTCATAAGATGGGTTTATGTGCTGCTCTTAATTTTTGTATTGCTTCATTTTTTTTTAATTTATTTATTTAAGATTATAAAATTTGAGATATTTTATAAAGTGATTAATATAAAAAAAATAAGTGAAGTTTAGTTGAAGTATTCTCTCCTTATATATTATGCATTCAATTGATTCTTGTGTAAATGTAATATTTTATAGCTAATTTGACTTTATTTAACGTAGGAGTATTTCAAGGGTAAAGAAATTTTGTTTTATAAATGAGAAATAATGTATTTTTCGGGTGGTATATTTAGTGTAATTTTAGTTTAGTTGTTATAATTTATTGGAGAGTCTCTACTTATATTTTTTAAGGTTTTTAGATAGCATTTCAGTGATATATTTCAAATATTGGTGGGTTCATATATGAGATTGAAGTCATTATATTTTAGTTTTATATCTATTATTTTTCCTTGTGCTTTGTGTGCTCATTTACCAATTCTTCATTTAACCTACAAAAACATTTTACACTAGTTAGTATGAAAGTGAGCATTTAAGTTCTAGAGGTAAGCTTACAAGAGTTTCCAAACCTAAACATGAAATTGAAGTTTTCTGATGTAGCCCAAAACCACAGTAACAAAAATTCTGAGAAAAATAACAGAATATCATAATAACAAAACCTCAAATTCTCATTAATTGTGTCCAATCTACTCTACCTCTACAAAGAAAGAAAACTCCTACTTATTACAATTCCAAAAATTACCATATTTGGCAGATTTTCGAGAAAAATAGATTTTTCTATTTTTGGTAACTTTTAAAGCTCATCTTAAGAATCTTGATTTTTCCCAAGAAAAACTCTCAATTAAGGCAAGATGAATTGCCAACTAATCCACAAAATCAGAAACACAATTTCAGATTTATTACAAAAACAAAACTCAAAAAACTGGAAAGAAAAAGAAAAAGCTAATTTTGGAGGTCGAGATGAAACTTCAGGCTCCTGAAAAGATGTCAAAATGGCCACCAACATAGCTAGCTCAATTGGAATTTCCATTAAATCTAGCTCATGAATCCGCTTGTAAAATTTCAGCCAAAACCCACATTCGAGTCAAAAGTTATGACCTTCGGAAGTGGCTGCATCATTCTCCCCTTCTTTAAAGGAACGCAGCTCCTGCAAGTGGTTGTCTGTGAACCGTTGTAACTTTGTGGGGTCCAACTTCATCACTTCCCACTCTGAGATCTAGGTGCTATCTATTCTTGGGAATCCCTCCCACTGAATCAGGTACCTGGTGTAATGACCATTTCATGTGACTGTAGACTGTACATCCAGAATGTGGGCAATCTTTTCCTTCTTTTTACTTGGAAGGTGGTGATGCCAATCCACTTCATCTCTACTATCTGGCTCAGATATATTTCCATGAAATGCATACAAATCAGAAACACTAAACACCGGAGAAATAGCCAAATCATCTGGTAAACAAACCTCATAAGCATTATCATTGATCTTCTTCATAATTTGGCAAGGACCTATCTTTTTATATTTTATCTTATGATATGTGCCAGTAGGAAATCTCTCACGTCTCAAGTATACCATCACCAAATCACTTGTATTAAATGTTTGTCACCTTCTACTGATATCTGCAGCAACCTTATATCTCTCATTGCTATCCTGTAACTTTCTCCATACATCTTATTGAACTTGTTGAAGGTGTTCAGCAAATGCTTCCCCATCATCACTAATTCTATCTTGCACAGGAAGTTGTACAAGGTCCAAAACACCCTGAGGATTCTTACCATATACAATATGAAAAGGAGATTTACTAGTTGATCTGTTAAGAGAACTATTGTAAGGAAACTAGGCTTGAGGCAATGCCAAGTCCCACTGCTTGGGTTTTTCACCAACAATGCACCGTAACAGGTTTCCCAAACTTTGATTGACCACCTCAGTTTGCCCATCAGTTTGGGGATGATAGGCACTACTAAACTACAACTGTGTTCCCATCTTCTTCCATAAGGTCCTCTAGAAATGACTCAAAAATTTAGTATCCCTGTCAGATGTGATAGTCTTTGGAATGCCATGGAGTCTAACAACTTCTGAGAAGAATAAGTTGGCTATCCTTGTAGCATCACTAGTCTTTTACAAGCAATAAAATGAGCCATTTTAGAGAATCTATCAACAACAACAAAAATAGAATCTGCACCTCGCTGGGTGTGGGGAAGTCCCAATACAAAATCCATACTCACATCTATCCATGGCTCGATAGGTACAGGTAGAGGTGTATACAAGCCTGTGTTTTGGGAGTGACCCTTAGCCACTTGACAGATTCTGCATCTTGCCACATACTTAGTAATGTCCCTTTTCAATTTTGGCCAGTAGTATTTATCTGCAACCAAGGCAATTGTCTTGTCCTTCCCAAAGTGACCAGCCAAACCACCACTATGAAATTCGCGGATAATATTTTCCCTCATGGAACTAGCTGGTATACAAAGTTGTTTTCCTCTAAAGAGGTAGCCATCCTGCAGAAAGTATTCTCCTCTCATATGATCTGAAAGACTAGTTGTTGGCTCTTTAACCTTTTCTACAATTTCCCAAAAAACATCATCAGCCTCATACAAAACTTTAATAGACTCAAAACCAATGACCTCTGTTTCCATTATAGTTATTAATGTAACACGCCGACTGAGGGCATCAGCAACTTGATTCTGCTTTCTAGACTTATGCTTGAAAACAAAATTATACCAAATGATCTGTTTTGTGTGTTCACATATTTTAAGGCCAAATGATCTGTAAATAGTACAAATTCTTGTGGGACCAAATAGTGCCTCCAATGCCTTAAGGCTTGAACAATAGGATAAAACTCTAAATCATGGGTAGAATAGTTCTTCCTCACATCATTTAACTTTTCACTAAAAAAAGCTATTGGTTTACCTTCCTGGCTAAGAACAACACCTATTCCAACATGGGAAGCATCACAGTCTACTTCAAATACCTTATCAAAATTTGGAAGTGCCAATATAGGAGCTTTAGTTACCTTTTTCTTCAAGAAATAGAAACTTTCTTCAGCATTTGTTGTCCATGTGAAATCCTTTCCTTTTGTACATGGGCGTGACAATACTGCTGAAATTTTGAATAAAATTTCTATAGAAGGTTGCTAATCCATGAAAACTCCTGACCCCTATTATGCTGGATGGACTAGGCCATTCTAGGATTGCCTGGACCTTTTCTAGATCCATCTGAACACCATCTCCAGAAATGACGAAGCCTAGAAAAGTCAAACTATTTTGCATGAATCTGCACTTCTTTAAATTTACATAGAGCTTCTCTTTCCTCAGGACACTCAGAATGATCCTCAAGTTTTGTAGTTGTTCTCCTTTTTTTTTGCTATAAATCAGGATATCATCAAAATAAACTACAACAAACTTACCAATGTAGGATTATAAAATAGTATTCATCAATCTCATGAATGTACTTGGTGCATTAGAAAGCCCAAATAGCATAATCATCCATTCATACAAGCCATCCCTAGTCTTAAAAGTTGTCTTCCACGCATCCCCTTCATGAATTTGAATCTGGTGGTATCCAATTCGTAGATCAATCTTGTTGAAGTATTTGGCCCCTGCTAATTCATCCATCATATCCTCTGTGTGAGGAATAGGAAACTGATACTTGATAGTGATCTTATTAATTTCTCTACTATCAGTACACATCCTCCATGCTCCATCCTTCTTTGGAGTTAGTAATGTAGGCACAGCACATGGGCTCATGCTTTCTCTAACCAGGCCTTTCTCAATTAGTTCTGCTACTTGCTTGTTGAGCTCTGCAATGTTGTGTGGGGTTCATTCAATAAGCTGCTTGATTAGGAAGAGTTTCTCTAGGAATCAGATCAATATGGTGTTGTATATCCCTTTTTGGTGGGAGACCGTCTGGTAGTTCATTTGGAATAACATCACTAAATTGAACTTCTAGTATCTTTACTGCATCATGTGGTACTATGTTTTCTAGCTCTTCACCCCTTTTTACTACCAATGCATAGCAGCAACCTGTCACCTTCATTTCTTTGACAACATCCTTTGCAGACAACATGGCCTCATTCTTCCTCTCATCCTTAAGTGGTAAGAGAGTCACTTTAGAGCCATCCTTCCAGAAGGTATATGTATTTTTTTCTCCATCATGCGTGATCTTTCTATCATACTGTCATGGCCTTCCCAACAAAATATAACAAGCATCCATAGGAATAACATCACACCATATCTCATCCTTATAGATCTTTCCTATAGTAAAACTAACAAAGCATCTTTTATCAACAGTAACCCCATTTCCTTTCTCAAACCATGCAATACGGTAAGGATGTGGATGTTTCTCACATTGCAGATTTAATTTCTCTACCATTTCCTTAGCTACCATATTCTCACAACTGCCCCCATCAATAATAACTTGGCATACCTTTCCACCTGAAGTGCATCTAGTTCTGAAGATGTTGGTTCGAAGCCACAAATCATCAAAGTGCATTTCAGGGACTTCTTCCTTCTCTAGAATGATCATCGATCTCCTCATCATGAGACTTTCTCCCACATCTGGTAGAACTTCTTGTTCTGCTCATGCTGTTATAAATTCTGGCTGAACCAGGTTAACTCTAGGTTGTCCTCCTTGATTTCTTTCTTGCATGTTATAATTTGAGCATTCAAAGGCTTTGTGTCCTTCTTCTCCATACCTAAAACAAGTGAAAGGCCTTCTCTAGTTTTCCCAACCTCTTCCGCTTCCGTAGCCTCGTCCTCTGTGAAACCCTCTTCCTCTTTCTTGATTTGAAGGTTCTTGCCTAGTGTCTATATTTTTTTCAAACCCTTGATAAGGCTCTCCTTGACCATTACTAGAACCTCCCCAAAATGGAGTTGAGGTACCCCTTCGACCACCTCTATTCCTCTGGATATATTGCCTATTCTATTTTTCTTTAGCTTTTAGAGCTAATTGGTAGGCTTACTCCATACGGTTAACATGATGCATGCTCAATTCATCTTGGATGGATAAATTTAGGCCATTCATATATCTAGCAGCCATTTGCTCATTATTTTCTTGGTGCTCTATGTGCATGGACAGCTTGTAGAATTCATTTGTATAGTCTTGCACTGAAGACAAGTTTTGCTTCAAATTTTGGAACCTCCGAAAGAGAGTTTGTGAATAATCCATGGGTAAGAATTTTTCTTTGAGATTTTTCTCCATCTTGCTCCATGTATTAATATTTTCATTTTCCTTTCTAGTTCGTTCCTTCTGGAGGTGATCCCACCATATCATTGCATGTCCTTTTAATTTTGTGCATGCAAACTTCATCTTCTTTTCTTCTGTCATAGGCTTCAATTCAAAAAATTTCCCCATCTCGTTTAGCCAGTCTATTAATTCTTTTGGCTTAAGATTACCGGCATAGTCTGAAATTTCAATGTTGACTGATTCACTTCTTCCTTCTAAATCCCTGAGAACTCTATCTTCATAGCTCATTCCTTCCAGCCTTTCTTCTATATTTTCTTCATTTTGGTCAGCACCTCCTCGATTTCCCTCTTCATCAGATTCATGCCCTCTTTGTATTCCTTGATTATCCAGTCACTCATTGAATCTTTCAATCTGCCTCTGCATATCCAACATTAATCTTTGCATCGGTGTGACACCTCCTCTTCCTCTGCCTCTTCCTCTCCTAGCCATCTTCCTGCTTTGATACCAAATGATGTAGCCCAAAACCACAGTAACAACAATTCAGAGAAAAATAAAACAATAACAGAATAAAAGAACCTCAAATTCTCATTAAGTGCATACAATCTACTCTGCCTCTACAAAGAAAGAAAACTTCTACTTATTACAATTCCAAAAATTACCATATTTGGCAGATTTTTGAGAAAAATAGATTTTTTCATTTTTGGTAACTTTAAAAACTCATCCTAAGAATCTCAATTTTTCCCAAGAAAATCTCTCAACTAAGGCAAGATGAATTGCCAACTAATCCACGAAATTAGAAACATGATTTCAGATATATTACAAAAGAAAAACTCAAAAAATTGGAAAGAAAAAGAAAAAGCTAATTTTAGAGGTCAAGGTGAAACTTCAGGCTCCCGAAAAGATGTCGAAATGGCCACCAACAAAGCTAGCTCAATTGCAATTGCCATTAACTCTAGCTCACAAATCTGCCTATAAAATTTCAGCCAAAACCCACATCCGAGTCAAAAGTTATGACCTCTAGAAGTGGTTGCATCATTTTCTCACATTGTAGGTGAATCAAAAAAAATGATAATAGAATATAAGAGTTGCAAAAAATTAACCAATTATGTAGTGTTGCAAATCCGATTTATATAATGTGAGCTACTTAAGTATAGAACAATGTCATTGAGTGTGCATAGGAGGGGAGTAACTTTGGTACAAGATAATAATGACATTGGATGAAAGTTTAGAACTACCACCTTTTTATAGAGAAAAACCTTGCCCAACACAAGTCTAGTTTTTTTTTTAATTAGAAAAAAATCTTAAAGATATACAACATTAGAATTACAACTGAGTTACAACAACAATGTATAGTTGTCACATGGAAACATTCTACCAACAATAGTTGCTAGAAAAACACAAGGAACATCTACAATAGTTGAAGAGCACAAGGATGAATGCACAACTACGACACCAACTGAAGAGGACGAACAACACAAGTGAACTAAAGATCCTCTACAGTCTCAATAGGAACACCCTTCTCAAAAGTACAACACATCCAAGAAACATTAGAGGATAATTTGAGTTATGAGTTTAACTTGAAGTTGTGATAAAAGACATTTTACTTGCTAGTATAGGTCCCCACTAAAAATTTCTTCTATTTTAGGAAAGAAACTAAGCTTAGCACTTGGATATATGCATATTTGAGAAAATGGTTAAAATATCAATCTCAAGGGGAGAGAAGAATTGGGCTAACACAATTTGGCATCAAATTTTCCATATGTTTTTAATCAAGATAAGCTGACATGAATTGGATAACAAGTTGTGAGTAGTAGAGAGCCCAAGAAGATAAGATTTCCAAGACCAAGAGAAATGGAAAATTGTGGGTATGCTAGCTGAAAGGGCATTCCATAAAGTCTTAACATGTGGGAAAAACCAAAAATAGTGTTTGAACATTTCAATCTTACCAGAAAAGGACAAGATGAACACATAAAATGAAATTTAAGGTGGGTTCCTACTGGGGGTTTGGCATATATAAGATTCCACACAGTGAGTTGGGATTGTGAGTCGGCTTTGGTCTTCCAAATTCCCAAGTTGAGTTTATTCCACTTGGATTTGATGAGGTTACATTTCCAAATAGCACTAAGTCGACGTGTATAATCCAAGCATGGCACCAACTACTTATAGAGGACCTTGAGAGGAAAAAATTGATGTTGTTTCCATTAGGCCACCTCCAATCTTTGTTAAATCCTTGAGTGAAAGGTAGAGGATATGAGAATGGTGAGATTGGGCAGTACCATTTTTTAATTTCTAAAACAATATTCTTGTCTTTGTAATTTAACTCAAAGCAGAGCCTAAGTTGTTGTCATGATTTCCATGTGAAGCTAGTAGAAGCCCACATGTCCTTGAACACTTGGATACCTTTCTTGAATAGACATTATTCTTTCATTTGAGGAATCTTCTCTAGTGGCAAGTTATTTTTAACTTAAAAACACATGAAAGTGATATATTTGTTTTAAATTTAAAAATGAAATACATTAACAAATTATTTTAGATAATTTTGATATGTTCATAGATTTATATGTATAGAACATTTAGTAGAATGAGATAATTTATATATCCTTACCAATTCATTTTATATTAGGGTAAGTGCACAAAGATAGGGGACCAAAAAGGGGCCTTAAGATGCCATTTTTTTTTCTAAAATAAGATAGCTCTATCAAATTTAGTATAGTTGGGAACACCTTGTCTTCATTAATACTATCACATGCATACATTGCTACAATGATAGATCTATGAAATTTAGTATAGTGGGGAACACCTCGTCTTTCAAATATAGCTTCAGGGGATGACTACTTGAAAAACATTGTAGCTTTGTTTATGGAATCCTACATTACAGATATGGGAGACATCATTGCTGACATACATCTTTTTTTTTATGAGGATGACCCTACCTCAATTTTTGCGAGGGGACTCTAACCCTCTTGTCCATTCTAGACATGATCAGTATTTTGAGATTGAAATAATTGCAGATCTTTATGTATAGCAGTTAGAGGGGTCCTTTTATCTTTAAAGGAGTCACTTGGGTCTTTTGATCATGTTCTAAATCCATCCTCATTAGATCCTGACATGTCTTTTTCAGTAGAGTGGACCAGTACACCTGACTTGGAAGGGCCAACATTTAGTATCAACATGAAGATACTTGAACAAATTTTAGAGACACCCTACATCTTGAGGTTTCTTCCTACCGATTGGGGAGGCATCTCTCATACACCTATGGTATTATTTATTCCTAAGGGGAGTAACGGTTCTCAGTGTTCATGGACCAACTTCTACATTCAGCCTAGAGAGAACGTATCACTAATGTATATTCTAGATTGAGGGGGGCTAATTTGTCTCTCTTCTTCTCTCTTATGGGGGATACTTTTTCCTCATATGGGGTGTTTTTCTTCTGATATTTCTTTAAAATTTCTCTTATGTATTCATCTCTCTTTTGGGGGGAGTTTTGTCCCTGTTTGTTTCTCCTTTTCTCCACTTTATGAGAGTTTGCATTGAATTTTCACTTGTATATTATACAGGGGCAACTAACATGGCCTTGTAGCCATGACCCATCTTTCATTTTCATCTAGCAGTGTGAGCTTAAGTTTCACTTAAGGGGGGGGGGGGGGGGTTGGGGTNGGGGGGGGGGGGGGGTGTTGGTGTAATTAAATATTCTTAATTACACTTTGCATAAGCTTACTTAGGATGATTCATTGCATATTAGTTTTTTCATGACACAATTAGGAGTTTGCATCTTATTTTTGCACATGGTGTAGGAGAAATTCCACTTTAGGTGAGGATACTTTTTATCACATTTACAATTTATGTGTTGTCTCCACATTTATTACACTTATAACTTATCATCCTCACATTGTTGCACATACTTCATTGCACAATAGGGATGATCCATCTTTGGTGGACATGTGCTTCCACCTTGTATGGGTGATAAACTATTTTCTTTTTATCATGTACTCATATTGCCTTACCTATATAAGAAGGCATATTTTTATTGTATTCATCTTTTTGGCTTTATCATATTGATGAGTATGCAATTTATTCATGTCCATCTTCTCTCTCTTGTTTGTGCTATTCATTGAGCTCTATATCTTGGGTTGTTTCCTTAGGAAAATTCTTACATGGTATCAGAGCAATTCTTACAATTAATTACAAAGAGGATTGTCAGAAACCATCCACCAACTATCACAAAAATTATTTTGTATCCCTTCATGGTGACACAAATGGATAGGGATCCTCCTACACCTAACACTTAGAGGTCCATTAATTCTAGGATTCATAAAGAGTGCACAAATGTCAACTTTGTTAATTTTTTTCTTCTTTGTGTCTTTATATGATAACTTATCTACATAGTATCATTTTTGTTTATCTCTTTTGTTGGACCAAAAATTAATTTACCCACTAACTGTGGCTATGTGGGTCAAAATTAATTTCAATGAATTTTGTAAGGTTTCCATATGAGAATTTCTACCACCCGATTCTTTTAACTTGTCAATCAACATCCTCTAGATGATTTTTGTTATTTTCTATTTGGCCTATAAGATCTTGGGTGCTTGAGGGATGCCTATGGATTGATGGAGGAGGTTCTTTTACTTGTTCTTCATGGGGAGGTTTCTAGGGGTATTGTATGATTGGATTATTATCTCTTCAAAAATAAAATAAAAATTAATTTAAAAACTTAATTAAATTTATAAATGTTTAATAAAAAATTGGCTAAGAAATAAGATTAACTGACCTCTTTAGCCTCCTCAACAACTTTGTGGCATTTTCATGATGATCTAATGCAACTATGAAGAAAATTTTTTGACCTATATCATATGCACCCTTTCTAATTTCTCCAATTATTCTCTTACTCATAACTATGACAAAAAAAAAGAGAGATTACAATGGGGGTTTCAAATATATAATAAATTAGATATAACATGCACCATATATGGTGCATGTTGGATATAGGCTTGGTGTGTCCAAGCTTGTGGCTCAACATGCCATACATTTTTTGGGGGACAAAAAAGATGAATGACATATCTTTGGTCCCTCATCTTTGTGAACTTACCCTATATTTTAATCTTGCTTTATTTATCACCTCTTTTAGTGTATTTTAATAGTCACCCATAGATTTTCTTAGTCTTTTTCTATTTGTGGTGCAAAGGCCTAACCTCTCATGGTCATTTATCTCAAATTTTATGTTGCAACTATCATATTATTTTCATTCCCTAGTGTTTAAATCTTGACTAAGATGCAACCTTTTGGATACTAGCATGTTATATAGATGTTTGTGTGATATGCTAGCATTCCATAACGCTTCATCACTATTTAGTTATTTTTTAGCATTCATTTACCTATCATATATCTAACTCATAAGTAACAACCTTACAAAAATCCAAATAGCTCCCATCTTCTTTATCTCTTTGTATTTGATCCATTTTAAATATATTTAATCTCATCAAGTATAATTTTATCTCTCAATCTATCAAGATTTTATTTTTTCCAACATTCTACACTATTATTTTGAAAATACTTTGAATGATTTACCAATATTTTATCATTTTTGCAAAGACTTCATCTTGTCTTTGCATTCTTGAGTATTTTAGAAATATCTGTCAACATTGGTGTTTCCTCCTTTGGTTTCACTAGACTTGAAGGAAATTTGTATTATTATTATTTAATCTTGATTCTTTATACTTTAATTTATCATTATAGAACATTGTTTTTGTTAGCTTTGGCACTTGGAATCTCATTTTAATATTAGAATTTTTAGTTTACATTTTAGATAATTAATATAAATGCATTTTCAATATTCTCATGGTTCCTAATCACAAAATTCTTACATATAGATATCGTTGCAGAGCAACTGCAAATGTAGAGTGGTGACATCCATCTACTATCTACTTGTTTCGATGACTTCACGGTCATCAAAGGAGCTCCAAGAAGCATGAAATTAGGAACATACACTTTTTACAAATATTTCTACATTTGAATATATATTTTTAGATTGGAAAATAAAAATAGAGGTTTGAGCATTCATGGAATGATCCTCTGCAACCAAAAAAATTGCTTCCCTTTTATCTTGTAGTTCATTTTTTGGAGCCCATTCAATAATAAATAGTTTTGAACTATTATCTTCTCTCTTTTTAAAATTTATTTTCTTTGAATTTTTTGTTTTTGGATTATTTTTCTTCATCTTTATCATTTCTATAAGCTACTACTATTTATAGTTTTAAGCTTTCTAAGAAGATTTTTCATGAAGTCTATATGGATAACAATGAGATACATCTACATCTACGATTCACATAGGCATTTAGGCTAACGAGCATCATCTTTTTTCAAAAAATAATATTTTCACACTCCTCCTTTTGCCATTAACAATTTTCTAGAAAGTTATCTCATATAGTAGCATACACAAATTCTTTTATTTTTTCTTTAGCTATTCGAATTCATTTCCAAAGCATTTTCCAAGGTTAGTCAAACATTTCTCTCAAGAGTAGTAGTAAAATGTTTGGAAAAAATCCATTTGAAAAAATATATTAACCTAGGATATGATATTGGAAAGATCGTCTAATTTAGAGAGTTAACATAGTAAGTTGATTTACATTTTTCCTCTATTATATTTTGGTTGACTTGATGCCTCATAAAGTTCATTTTCTTTGATTTTTTTATTATAAACAATGAAAAGCATGCTAAAAGAAACAAGAGCTTATCATTCTTTAATGTGGGTTGTAATTAATTTTATAGTCTTTACAACCCAATTACTCTTTTCAGCTAATTATATTAGAAGTTAGTGAAACCTCAACATGTCTTATTCCAAAGATCACACAACTTCAATTTGCACAAATCTCAATTTTTTTTTCTCTTTCAATGCAAGAAACATGGTTTTTTCCCAAATTACTTCCATCCTAGAATAACATTTCATGATGTGCATGTGGTCATCAACTAGGAAGCCACCTTAATATAGAGTTATGGAACTTGGTCATGCATCTTGTTAAATATCAAGATACATAACATGTGTGATCATGAAAACATTCATGATAAAAATAGAATAAAATATCATTGTGATTTCAAAGGCATAAATTTTTGGCATAGGTTAGTCCTAGTAGTGAACAATAATATGTCATCATTACATGCTTCCCATGATCAAACTCATAACTCACTCTCCAATATTCAAAATGACCACTTTAGCATATTGATGCATATTATAATCATACACATCGAGACAAGTGTTGATGTTGGAAGACCTCCTTGATACGGGTATTTAACCCACTACATTTGTATCAAAAAATTCTATAGTTATAGTCTTTTTAGTTTTACTACTCTTATAGTCACTTCAATCTTACATAGGTCTTTTTGCCTTTTCAACTCTTCTCGTAACCTTTTGTGATTCTTTCACTACTTCTACTACCAATTTGAATAGTTAATCCAATGACCAATAAATTAACACACAAATATGAGTAGCCAATTCATCAATGGCTAGTAGAGTACAAGGAAGGATCACTATGTGTGTCACTCGTTGCTAGAGTCTATTCTTTATAAATGTTATAGTGACATAAGGGTTAGTATGATAGTCAAAGATATGAGAAAGTATAAGCAATCAATAAACCATAAAATTAAAAATATTAATAAATCACAAGTCTAAATAGATTATTTGTACAATAAAAAATATGATATAATCAAAGAAAAGAGTATATCTGAAATCCTTGAAGTGAATAAGTAACCATGTGAAAGTTGTGTAAATGGTTGGGTTCAATAAAATGAAAAAGGAAAATAATATTTTACTTTAAGTGTTGAAGGGCTTGGTTAATCAAATAAAATGTGCTTACATAAGGAAAATCAAAGTAGACTGATAAAATTGAAAAGTGTACCATTTTATGATTAAAAACTAAATAAGAACTTAATAAAATGACTTAACTCTATAACTAAATCATGAGCCCCCTATGGATAATAATTTGAAACTAATGTCCATTATTATTAGGAAATGCCGATGAAAATGACCACTTACCACTAATATGCTTTGGTTTCTATATTTTTTACACTTGTAAATGATTGTTTGATCTCTCTATATTTCACCAAATCTCTCTTGTAATAATAAATAACTAAAAATTGTTATGTTCCACCTAGTTTATAAAATAGCAGGAAACAAGAAACCACATTTTTTATTTGACTATTCTAGGAGACAATTTATTGAAAGACTACAATTAAAATAAAATAAAAATATAATAAAATTTCAAATATTCATATAATAAGATATTTACTATATCCATGATAAAAGGTGTGAATGACATGTCAAAGATAAACAAAATTATGATCATTCTTCAATCTCCAATCTATAGAAAATCCTTACAATGCTCTCATTTCCTTTTATCATTTCTTTTCAAGCTGATCCAAAATACCAGGTTAAGCAAAAAAATCAAACTCAATACCTACAAGGCTACAAGAAGGCCAACAATGGATTGTTCACTATTTTTGTATTGAGTAAGTCCACGTCTTTCAAATAAGTTACCTTTTCGACAAACACAGATTCTTGAATTCTATAAGTCTGGAGTTTGACATTTTTTTATATTAAAAGTAGCATAACAAGGGTTTTATCCCTTACATAATGGACTAGAGGGTGTACAATAAGTATAAAATATTGTAGCAACACATTAAAACCCGACTACAAATATCAAAAACATCAAAACATAATTATCACCAATATCAACAAACTAGAAACTATAACCTTTTAAACTTATGTTCGACCAACCATCTAATCTGAAAAAAATTCTTGTGAAAAGGCCGAATAGGACCATCGATAGTATTATCATCAACTAATCTAGTAGAAGATTCAAAAATATAACTAGTAACTACTTTAAAAAAAATTATCATAATGCCAATTATGGGCATTAAGAAAAAAACATAGAAAATAGAAGGGATCTTATCCTGATTGCATTCCTTTGAATCTGCACCCCACTTGCACAACACATTTGACTAGTCCTTAGTAGGATCTCAAAAAAATCCTTGTAGTTTCCATCCTCACTAACATTCACACCTAGAATCTTCTTCTTTGTAAGACAAAGAGGTGTTGGATAGATCAGTATTACTTGCGGGTTGGATCTAGAGATGCTAGGCATTCTCATGTTCTAAATTTTCCAATTAAGTGATAAATCCATGTTTAATAGGATGTACAAGCAACCTGAAATTTTAGTTTCTATTACCGTTAGCCTCTAACTTTCTCTCTCCCATTATGATAGTTTCCACATTGTGAGGAAAAGAGTCCATGTTTCTCCAACATTTAATGCCTTCTAAGTGTAAACCTATTGTTGTCATAGCATCTACATCTTCATTACCTTCCCTATAGGAATGACTAATAACAAAAAAAGTCTAGGCCAAGTAAAAGTTTTCTAATATCTCCCATGATACTCTCTATTGACCAATTGGTTTCATTAAACCCACTAGCAACATCCACTATAAGTATAGAATCCCCCTCTATAGAAAGATCCTTAATTCCAATGGAGAGAGAAAATTTGATTTCCCAATATAGAGCCATAGCCTCATATTGGTATTGGTGGAGTCATTCAAGTTACCAGTAAAGGTAGAAATCACCTGCCCATTAGAAGATATAATAACACCCCCACTAGTATCCTTTTCCTTTCTTGCAACACCATCAAAATTGAGCTTGTGCCAACAAGGATTAGGAGGTTTCCACTTGGTATTTATTCTTTCTATTCTTATGAAACTATCAAATTTAGCACACTCCTTGGGAAAATCCCAGATTTTTCCCTTCTTGTCATCAAAAGGGGTTGGGGGTAAGCTGGGAATTTCCAAGTGGTGATCGAAAGATTCTCCAACAACATTTTACAAAATGTTTTTAAGACATTCTCCACATGGTTTTTAGCATCACTAAAAATTATATTATTCATTTCTTTCCACAAGATCCAACAAAGGTGGGGGCATCTATCTCCAAATATCTTTAACCAATGGGTTATATGTGGATCCTCTCCATTCAAAGACACATTTTTGTAAACCACTATTGGTAACCCAAATTATTTCTATCTTGGACATCACCAATTGCCACAACTCTATAAAATTGACAATGGAGCATAATGTGAGGAATATACTCTTCGTTTTTCCTATAGAGAACACACCTATTTGGAAGTTTAAATCCCCTTTCAATAAGGTTGTCTTGCATTAATATTTTATTGTGCATTGGTATCCACCAGAAAAAAAATTGATTTCAGGAATCAAATGGGGGTTCCACACATTTCTCCATCAGTCCTGTGATGTATCATCCTTTGTTAGAAGGGTGTAAATAGATTTAACAAATAATTTTCCCTCGTGATCATTTTTTTTAGAAAAACTTATCCTCTCTTGAGAATAGTAGAATTTCAACCCTATTTATTATCTTATACAGTTCAGTAGCCTTTTGGATAAGGTTAGGGTGGTTTTGACAAGATTGATTGAGTTCTTTCCATCTCCTCCATGGGGATATATAATCAACAACCTATGAACCAAAGAAACCTTTGCAAATTTCTACAATACTCCTAAAACTCTGAAATTGGAAACCATGGTATTACTCCCAACCTAAACATCCTCCTAGAATCTAATAATTCTTCGATTTCCCACCTACCATTTTAGTCCCACTTTTATTAGGTTTATGCACTTGAGGATGTTATTCCAAATATTAGAACTAGTAGTATAACTAGGGGCATAAAGAATCTTGTAGAAATTTTTAAAATTGAGATATTTACCACTAATGAAATTATACTAGTCATCATTTTTTAGTCCAAGTTTCCAGCCCATCTTGGATATCAATGATTTATTTATGACAATCAATTTCTTAATATATATTCGTCCTTGGCTCTTTGGTTTACAAACAATATCCCAATTGACACTTGGGCCAATCTTTTATTTACCTCCAACCCAATGCAAAGAAAGGTCCTCTATTTTTTTCTAATTTATCTACCATATTACATATATTTTTGAATAAGGAGAGGAAATAGACTGGAATACCTTGAAGTGAAGAAACAAGAAACTGGAGAATCTCTGCACTACTAAGTAGTTTACCTTTTCATCTTGCCAACTTCTTCTGCATTCTTTCCAAAAGGGAAAGGCTAAGGTAGGTACCACGAAGAGCAATACTTTGACAACCTAGGATAGTTTTGATTTTCTTCTGTAGGTCTTCGTTGGTGTTGAAGAAATATATACTAATTTTCACATAATTGATGTGTTAACATGAGGATTTTGAAGAAATATATACTAATTTTCACATAATTGATGTGTTAACATGAGGATTTTGCATAATCAGAAAGAAAGGTCTTCCATTCTCTTGCTTTAATAACTAAAGCCTTTCCAAAGAGGATAGTGTCATTAATAAATTGTTGTAGGATAGGAGGGGGGAAGAGTAGAAGTGGCTTTGACCCCTTAGATTCTATCCTTTTCTAACGCCTTTTTTAGATCCAAAAAACCCCTAGGAACTCCACCAACCATTACTGAGAAATAGATATTTTCCATACATTCTCTAATCAAATTAATTAATCTTTCGTTATAACCCAACTATAAAAGAACTTTAAATAAAAAAAATTTAATCTTACACTATCATAAGTTTTAGGGTCATACCCGACATACGACATTTGTCTTGATAGAGTGGATAATTTCATGAGTGGATATTACAACATGTCAATAATTTGCCTTCCGGGAACGAAACCTTTTTAGTTACAGTTAATAAAACCATCCAGAAAGGGTTTAGTCCTGCTAACTAAGACTTTAGGGCCCGTTTGTTTGTTGGAAGATGGCTGGAATTTGAAAACGGGAAGATGTATTTTTGTATGGCCAAATTCCCATTTTGGTCCAAAATGAGAATTTGGCAAATTCCACCTTTTTTTTGGAATTTGCCAAATTCTCATTTTGGACCAAAATGGGAATTTGGCCGTACAAAAATACATCTTCCCGTTTTCAAATTCCAGCCATCTTCCAACAAACAGAGAAGATCTTGTAAATTTTGTTGTAGAGGCTAATAGGTCTGAAATCACCCATCTTTTAAGGCTCTTGATTTTTAGGAATGAAAGCAATGAAAGTGTTGTTAAGATTTTTCAGTAGCTTACCAGTTTTAAAGAAATCTTTGGTTGCCATAGTGACATCATATCCCTCAATATCCCAGAATTCCTAGAAGAAGGCATGAGGAAATTTTTCCAGACCCATTCTTTATAAGAAACCATAGAGAAAATAACAGTGCACACTTCCTCCTCATTAACCTTTGAGCATGAATCTGATCATTATTAGCCGGCCTAACAACATGTGGGAGGAAATTTAAAAGTTTTTCATCCAGGGCATGTGAATTGCTTCCATTGTCCTCATTTTAAGCATGTTTTAAATAGTCCAAGTCCAATTCTCCCAATTGAGATTCCTCATTGATATCCTAATTCAAATCATTTTCAAGCTTTGTATAGTATTCCTATTCCTATGTCTACTTGTTGATATGTGGAAAAAGACTGAGGTCTTGTCACCTTCTTTCAACCATTGCACTCTCGATCTTTACTTCTATTAAATCTCTTCCTTCCTTAGATTATCTTTCCACTTCTTCCTCAATTATTCTTCTTCATAATATAGTGTTTGAGAGTAATCTCCTTTAGAAATTAAATTTTGTATTGCTTCCAACTTGGAGCTTATATCTTTTTTGGTTGAAAATATCCCCAAAAGTAGATTTATTCCAGCCTTTGACTTGCTTTCTAATTAGGTCCATTTGAGACCCCTATACATTGCAGAGCCCTTGACAGGGGTATTGGACACCAATTTTGAACACATCCTCTGAAGTCTGGGTGAGAAGTCCACATAATCTCATAATAGAAGGTAAGAGGTCTAGTCAGAGGGGTGTCAACCTAATTTACAAAAATTGGATTATGATATGAAACAATTCTTGGGAGATCTTTAAGATAGGCATTACATCCAATGCCCCATCTGTCTAAAACTAGGAATCTATCTAGCTTAACTTGAATTAGGTTATTCCCTTTCCTATTATTTGACCAAGTGAAAGGTTGACCCATGAGCTCAATATCAAAAGGCCTAGTCTTACTGACGAAGTTCGACAAATCTGTCATGCTGTCAGTGTAGTCCATCAACACCTCATTTTTTCATAAGGAAACAAGGGAGAATTAAATCTCCATCTGACATCCAAAGTGAGTCCATGTCATCCAAGATAATAGTAGAAAACTCCTTCCAAAGCTCCTTACTCCCAAAACAAGTACTAGGAGCATACACGGTGAATAAATGCCACAAATAGTTAGTCGCAATGAAAGTAACAACTAGGCAATTAGGAGAAAAGGAATAGGTATCTCCTTGCAGTTTATTAGGATTCCACATTGTATCTACTCTTTTGAGGCTCCCATTAGCATTACTTACGAAAAAAGAGGAACTTGGCCAAATTCTATCTGTTATACTAGTAAAGGTGTGTGTAGTCATTTTTACTTCTTTTGAAGACTGAGGATTGTTTAAACCTCTTATGTTCCATGAAAGAAACTTTGTCTTTTACATTTGATGGCAGCATCCAAGGTCTTTCGCCTATGTGGAGTTTGATGGTTATCCTTGTATGAAATTTTCTAAAACAATATACATTTATATTATTAAAAAAATACTATACATTACTTATATAAATGATCGAACACGTATATACAATCCAAATGAAAAAACAGCCATTTAGACTATCAAATTTCAAGTCTGATTAGCACTGAAAGAGAAACATGAAACATGACAAACAAAAGTAATTCCACGATCTTTGAAAACACAAACATTCCAGTCAACGGAAAAAAAAACTAATTAACATTTCACAAGTGGCTTAAAACTAATTTAACGAGTGTTTTAAAACTAATCAACATTTTCACCGAGATTCCTTGTGGGGGAACAAACTTACACTTTAAATTCGTACCCCCGTTACGCGCCAACTTCTCTATTTCCAAATACAGTCAAATCCCGTTAATACTCACACAACGGAAAACCGTTTCTCACATTAAACAACAATAACGGACAAATTATTCTTCAGCGTTGGACAACAACTTTGTGTTTTACTTTAGCGTGCGGTCACATTAATCGGGCGTGCTAGGCGGGTTGAGATGTAACAGGGGAAGAATAAAACAGAAGATTGAAAAGGATAAGGAATCTGTATAATGTTAAATGCACAGATACAAATTTTCTCGCTTGATCTGAAATATTCGAGTGTTAGGGAAGAAAATGCAAACAAAACTATTAGAAAAATGTAGCTTGCATGACAGTTTAACAAGAGATGTAACTGGGAAAATCCCATTTATTTTAAGTATTCATTTGTAACACTGTTCAGAGGCTTTTTAATAAGCTGTGTCAATGTCTTTCTCAGCAAGTAATGAAATAGTTGGCCGACTGATCATTGTCTTACTCGCTTGCTTGTTTAATTGTTCATGGATTCCCATGTACCTGACGCCTCCTCTTCCATTAATGGTTGTGTTTTTTATATAATCATTGGCATTACAGGACTCTTGTCTGTACTTTATCATATCTTCTGCTTTTGTTGGGTTTTTTAGCATTTATTGCAAAAATGAATTTTAAGAGCTCAGTTCCTCCTGTATTTTGTATGATTGTTGCTGCACTACATGTTTTTTCCTTTTTGTTATTTGTGGAGCATGCTTCTGGTCTTGGTGACTGGCCTGTGAAAAAGCTGTTAATGAAAAATCAGAGATCTTTGGCTGGGAATGTTGGTACTGGTGTAGATTACAGCTCTGCTCTTCTCATTGTTGTTTCTCAAAAGAAAGGTGAAGGGGATTTTACTAAAGTTCAAGATGCAATCAATGCTGTTCCTGTTGATAACAAAAACCTTATCTTCATTCGTGTCCAGCCTGGCATTTACAGGTATTGAAGATCATTTTAACCTTCGAAACTCTCTCATCCTGGTGTTGGGTTTCTGAAGAAACCCACATTTCTTTGAAACATTTTCTTCCAATAAATGCTTAAATTTAAGTGCAGTTTTGAACATGAACTCTTTGCAAAATGATCTAAATTTGGATTTTGCAAAAGTTTGTAATAATTGTATGTTTAGTTGAGACAATTGTAATGCATTGTTACCTATGATCTTTGAGACCAACTGATTCTTGATGACACAATCGAAGAAATTTTTTTGCAATTCAGTTTTATTGAATAAAAGATTTTGTCCACGCCTGAATTTTCAAGTGATGTAAAATGGTATTTTATAAGTGGAGATTATGACCATGAATTACTTTTCGCAGGGAAAAGGTGACCATTCCTCTGGAGAAGCGTTACATAATACTAAGTGGGCGTAACGCCAGCAATACTGTCATAACATGGAAGGAGAATGCAAGAGCAACTGGAGGCACATATAACTGTGCAACGATGACAGTAATGGCTTCCGATTTTGTGGCCAGCTTTATCACAGTACAGGTATAACAGATTTGGTATTGAAATGAATACAAGTTGTTACAGAAATATTTCAGAATATCCGGCCACCCCTTGATCATGGGTCTTAAATTTTTTTAACCAAAAATTCAAGCTTCGAGTAAGATTTTTTAAAACATTGATCTTTAATGTACTGAAATATTAATCTATGCAGAATTCATATGGTCCTGGTGATCAAGCCGTTGCAATCAGGATTTGTGGAGACAGGTCTGCATTTTATAACTGCAGATTTCTAGGTTTTCAGGACACTGTACTTGATGACAGTGGAAGGCATTACTTCAAGAACTGTTTCATTGAAGGTGCTGCAGATTTTATATGTGGTGATGGGCAATCTGTCTATGAGGTAGATTAATTTCAACCAAACAACATACCCATTATGAGAAAAATTGGTTTCCTATTTATAAAATCAGCACCCAACTGAAAATGGATTCTGATGCATTTTGTTTGGTGACAGAAATGTCATCTGCATACAATTCCTCTGCTAAACGGAGCCATTACAGCCCAGAGAAGACTTTCTGCAGGTGAACAAACAGGGTATGTTTTCTTAAACTGTAAGATCACAGGAGCTGGATTAATGTTTCTGGGCAGGGCATGGGGAGCTTACTCCAGAGTCATATTTGCTCTTACTTATATGGATAATATCATCTTCCCTCAAGGATGGGATGACTGGAATGATACCACTAGACAAAAGTGAGTTTCCTTAACCCCAAATACACAAATTCAGCTTGAATCCAACAAGAAGAAGAAATCCATTTTCAGTTTATATATTCTTGATCCTTGATTATTGACTATGACATCAATCATGGGATTTTTTTGGGTACAGGACTGTGACTTATGCGCAGTATAAATGCTCTGGACCAGGCTCGAATTCAAGAGGAAGAGTTTCATGGTCATTTGAGCTGAGTGATAAAGATGCCGCGCCCTTTCTCAGCAGCAGTTTTGTTAATGGGGAAGAGTGGATCAGGAATATGCCGACTCACTTGACAAGAGCTACCAATCTCATTCCTAAAAACGGTTGATGGGAATGAGGAAACATTTTTATGAAGTTGGAATTTGTTCTCATGTTTATTAAAATTGAATGTTAATTGTTGGGTGCTTTTTAGTTGGCTGCATAGCCAGAGTGTATTCTATTATACGTCAGGTAGTTTTCATTGATTCATTCTTACACCGATTGCTCATATATTCTATTCATTGTATTTGAGTTCATAGTCATGTCAACTGTTTATTACACATTTATAAGGATTTTGTTTGATATACATTGAAATGAAATATTGGTTTTCATTGTTGCAAAAATTGCAAAAACCACTGCTTCATATTGTTTATTGTCTGATAATGAATAACATCTATTTTTGGTGTGGTCGTAATTATATTAATGAAATGTAAATTTGTTACAACTATTAAATTTCTCACTCTTATCAAAGAATAAAAGATACATTTACTTTCTTAGTTATTATATTTCTAATAAAAATAGATATCTTTTATTATCTTTTTAAAAGATTTATAAAAATAGATATCTTTTATTATCTTTCTAAAAGATTTAAATAGTTTGTTTTATATTTGTAAAAAATAGAGTAATTTGAAAATATATTAAATAAAATTTAATATAACTAGAATATATCTTTACATTAATTTATATAGAATTGGTCTATATCTTTCTAATTCTTCTATAAACTACAAATAGTATGATTTTTTGCTTTAAGATCCAAGAAAAATATTTTTTATTTATAAAAACTAGAAATTTAAATAAATAGAAAACTGCAATCATTAAAATCATGTTTTCAAAGCAAATTTAATATGAAATAACTTAAATCTATTAAATAGAAAGAAAGGTGTTCATGTTTTCTCTTTTGGAAATATAAACCAATCAATCTAATATGGAATTAAATATTCTAAACAAAAACATGTCCCTTTCTTTTAGGATTGGGACCAAATTTGTTATGGATATTAAATGTGTCACTCTATATGAAAAGGATAAAATAATACACTTTTTCTCCTTCTAAATATTGAAATATTTAATTATAATACAATTGGTAGGATTGTAAGATTTTTTACTTTAAGGTCAAAGAAAAATATTTTCACTAAAAAAATAAAAAATTGATCAAATAGAAAGTTGCAAGCATTAAAATCATGTTTGCTAAACCAAAATAAATTTAATATGAAACTATTAAATCTTTCCTCTTTTATGAAATAAAAAACAAATCAATCAAATATAAAATTATATCTTCTAAATAAGAACATTGTCCATTTTGTTTTTCGTAGATATGCTCAATTTCTATAAGGAACTACTTATAGGGGGTACCAATAAGTTGCAAAATTAATTTTTTTTCTTAAGAAAATGAGGGAATATTAGCTTATTGGAGCTATATTCTCATTAGATGATTTGTAATTTTAGTAATATTAACTTTTTGGAATTTAATCGAACATCCTAGGAGTAAGCTGAAACTTAATTAAATTCTAAACCTTCCAATAAACCATATCCTTAAGGGCCCGTTTGGGTGCTGGAATACCATATCCTAGATATGGTCAATTCTGGAAGATGCTAGCAATTTAGGAAGATTGGACTGTCACCCGGAAGATGGCTGAGAAGATGCATAAGGAATTTTAATTCTTTATTTTTTAATTTCTATGAATATGGTGTGTATATGTGTGTATATATACACACATGCACACATGTGTATATATATAGATACATGTATGTATATATACATGTGTGTATATATAGACACGTGTATATGTGTATACATGTGTGTACATACACATGTATACACATATACACACATACACATGTGTGTGTATACACACACATACACACGTGTGTTATATACACACACATGTGTATATATACACACATACATGTGTGTATATATACACATATGTGTATATACACATACAAGTGTGTATCCATGTATACACATATACACATATGTATATATATACACACATACACACATGTATGTGTATACACATACATACATTTGTGTATATACACACACATTACATGTGTGTATATACACATGTGTGTATATACACATGTGTGTATATACACATATGTGTATATATATTTGTGTGTATACACACATGTGTATATACATGTGTCTATATACACATGTGTATATATACATATTTGTATATATACATGTGTGTATATATACACATGTGCATATATATACACACATGTGTGTATATATACATATGTGCATATATATACACACATGTGTATTTACACATGTATATATACACACATGTGTATATACACATGTATATATATATATACATCTTTATAGCAATATAATATACATCTTTATAGTCACAGATTCTACAAAATATTAAATTTGGTTTGTATATACATGCACATGTGTATATATACACACATCTATATACACACATGCATATATACACACATGTGTATATACACACATGTATATATATACATCCTTATAGCAATATAATATACATCTTTATAGTCACGGATCCCACAAAATATTAAATTTGGTTTTCTAAAAATTGGAATTCCCATTCCACTTATTTTGAAATTCCAATTCCACCTATTTAGGTGGAAGATGATATTCCCATTTTTTGGGCAAAATGAGAATTTCGGAATTCCAATTCTATTTTTTTCCATGGACCCAAACATGGAATTTGGCATTATCCAGAATTAGATAATGCCAATTCTAGTCCAATTCCTGTGCCAAATGGGCCCTAAACTCATGTTAAAATATGTTACTATATTAGAGATATGTTAAACAATAGATTGAACCATATTTTTAAACTAAATAGTACCCTAACCTTAACACATAATAAGATTTACTCCTAACCATAAATCATATTTACTTATACGTCTAATTGGAACTCTAAACCTAACTAAATGTTAAACACAACCCCTGTCTTAACTCTATATTAAATCAAACCCTAAACCAAATTGAATAATAACCTTAATTGTAACCATTACCCAAAATAAAACCTACTTTAAACAGATCCAAAAAATAAAAATATAATTAATTAATCATAAAACAAAAAAACTTATATTTTAATATCATATTATAAAATATAAATGTCAAATTCAAACATTTATCTTATATAAAATAAAATACATAATAAAATTATGTATAATATAAAATTATATAATAAATGTTGTAATTTTATTCTTAAAGACTTGCCTCCATACTACTATATATATATTTCTTCATCTTCGTTGACCAAAACAATTTAGACGATATGGCCAAATTTAGAAAATCCGCCGTCCACTCCGACTACGTGCCAACGATGTGAAACATTGACAAAGTCCCTCCAAAAAAAATCAGAGCTCCCTTTAAAAGCCTTCCACGCGACAACGTTTGTTCTCACATATTCAAATCAAATAAGAAACATGAAAATAGTTGTCGGTGCCTTGAAATCCTATCAAATATCTCTCAACTACTTTAGAGGAATATTAAGCAATATAAATATCAAATATCTCTCAACTACTTTAGAGGAGTATTAAGCAATATAAAAGTTTTCAGAGTTCTTGGAAAACAATTTAATAAGATATATATAGTTTTATTTATAATAATTATGGGGTAATGTTTGAAGAATAAATATAAGTGGATAATTGTCATTATTTTTTTTCTTGAAATCTTTTATATTTATTTTTATCTTTTTATTTTGTATATAATTAAAAATCCAATTTAAATTAATTTTCTACAATACTATTGGTTGACAAATTTTACTAATTATTGCACCATTCAAATTCCATAGCTTAGTGTATATATATATATATATATATATATATATATATATATATATATATATATATATATATCTCTAGATTTAATGGTTCATATCAATTAATACATTCATGCAAAGGTAATGTATATCTCAACAAATATTTAGAAATATGATGTAGTATTGAATTTTGTAGGTAGTTATATCATTAATTTATATAGATAGAATGAAATGATTATTAAAATTTCATATATTTATTTTCCATTAAATACAATTTAAAAAATAATATAGTATTAATTTTATAAAGTAATTTAATTTTATACATTTTGTTAAAAAGAAAATCAAAGTAGTTTTTTATATGTTTTCCAAAAAAAAAAAAAAAATGTTTATTTAATGCAAGTATTAATTAATTGTATTTAATTGATTAAATATAATTAGTTTTATTTTAGATAATATAAAAATTCAAATTATTTTTAATAAATTAAATTAAATTTATTTTCTTTTAGTTAAAACCACCTATGCTATATATATTTTCTATAATTGAAAACATTGTTTTCATTAACTAGTTTATTTTAAACAAAATTATTTCAAGGGAAGAGAAGAAATGGGCTAACACAGCTTGGCATCGAATTTAAGGCGGGTTCGTACCCATGGTTTGGCATGCAGAAGCTTCGACGCGGTGAGTTGGGATTGTAAGTTGGCTTTGGTCTTCCAAATTCCCATGTTGAGTTTATTCCACTTGGATTTGCTGAGGTTACATTTCCAAATAGCATTAAGCTGACGTGTATAATACAAGCATGGCACCAACTACTTATAGAGGGCCTTGAGAGGAAATTTTTGATGTTATTTCCATTAGGCCACCTGTAATCTTTGTAAAAGCTTGAGTGGCAGGTAGAAGATATGAAAATGGTGAGATTAGGCAGTCTTCGTAATTTAACTCAAAGCAGAGCCTAAGTAGTTGCCATGATTTCCATGTGAAGCTAGTAGAATCCTAAGGTCCTTGAACACTTGGATACCTTTCTTGAATAGGCATTTTTATTTCATTTGAGGAATCTTCACTATTGGCAAGTTATTTTTAACTTAAAAGTACACATGAAAGTGACATATGTTTTTTGAATTTAAATATAAAAACATTAACAGATTATTTTAGATAATTTTAATATGTGAATAGATTTATATGTATAAAACATTTAGCAAAATGAGAGAATTTATATATCCTTTCACTTCATATTATAATAGGGTAAGTGCACAAAGATAGGGGATCAAAAAGGGGCCTTAAGATGTCACTTTTTTTCCTAAAATAATAAAATTCTAAACTTTGATGAGAAAATCAAGATAGTTACACTCAAAATTCGAAGTTACAACAAGAAATAGAGTTGTAGCACTTTGAATCTAGTTTATGGATATGTGTAAGATCATGGGGGGGCAAAAAGTGGCGATGTGAAAAAATCCACTTTTCACTTGTCCAAAAGTGCATGAAAATGTTTGTTGACTTTTTAGTAGGCCTGGGTGTCAGTACACCTGGGCAAACCTGACACCAAAGCACAAGCCTAATCAAGTACATGATATTTTCGGGTACCTGAAAATATCAGGTACCCAATTTTTTTGGGTACCCGAAAAAATTGAGTACTCGAAACCTGTGGCATAAATCAAAACCCGCAAGCCACTTTCCTCATTTCTCTCATCGTTTTGGGTTTGGAAAACGGCTAGAAATATCCTATACATAATTTTTTCGGGTACTTGATTGCTCCAACAACAAATTCGACTCCACAGTTTATCCGTTAAGTAAATTCTTGCTATATCTGGATTAATTTTTTTTATTTTCATGTTAAATGTAGTTTTTTTGGTTAAAATGGGGTTTTGTATTGATTTTTTTAATAATATATGAAATTGATTTGAAATTTATATTTGTATATTATTTAATTAGGCATGGCTGACAACAATGAAGATAATAACCCTCCCCCGCCAAATAATGATCCCCAAAATAATCCAGAACCGCTTCAAAACCCTCAATCTTTAGAGGATTTGATACAAGAGAATTTGAACACTATATGAGGCTTCAAAAACATGTATAAGAATATACCTACATTAGCTCCTATGCTTTCCACCCTAAATACCATTGTTGAAAACATTGACACCCTTACGCAGCAACATAATGTTGATCTTCATTGGCGTGATGATATGCACACCCAATTTGATGACGGGCTTGACCATAATGGGATTGTTGCCCTTAATATAACTAAGGAAGATATAGCCTCCCTTTTTGTTAATCCTAAAACTAGATTAAAAGTTGACCCCAAAAAGCCAAAATTATCAATAAAATGGTGCACAAATGAAGCAATGCGCACACACTTTTGGGATCGCTGGTGGATGGTTTTTGATAAACCACCCCATAGTAATTTGGAGCTCCCTTTCTATTTCATAAAAAAATTGTATGCTGAGTTTGTGCTTGGTCACAATGTTAATTATTGGAGCATGAGGCCCAACATGGGCATAGGCGGAGGAGCTCCTCAAACTAGGCCATTTGCACAGCGCAAAAAGGTTACTACCTTTGTCCCCCTCACTGATGTCGCACCCCCTCCTCCAATGCAGCATCCTGATATCATTGCAGAGGCTACCTCACAGAGTATTAGGGCCATTCACATGCTGAGTGATCAGTTGATCACGCAGACCATGTCATCGTTGCCTCCTGGTGTGGATGATGCTGACGCATCAACATCTGGCAGCAGTTCACATGTATGCGTGCCCCATTCTTGCATTATGTGCAAGAATTTGTGCCTCAAACCGCTTACTGATGTTGATACATATCAGTATGTTATTGATGAGGAGGACACATGAAACACAGCTACAGAGGCTGCAACATCTCATGGAGCATCTGCGTCTCATGAGAGTGCTGAGGAGGGGTACGCAAAGCCGTGGAGTCCTGTTGATACGGTAAGAGTAAACATTATAAATAAATTTGTCACATGACTTATTTAATTTAAAAATAATTTATTTACTTAGATTAGTTTTAATGACTGCATGCACTTATGTATATATATTTGGTCCATT
>MU226838.1:4422571-4453562 GCA_018584345.1 Thuja plicata | reverse complement strand
TCAACTTAAATAATATACGTTGTCATGAAAATATTCTATTAAATTCTTTCAAATCCCCGGATTTGATGAGCTAATGAAAGGTAAAACATTCTGTCAATAATATAGACCTAAGAAAGAGAGAACCTATGATGGTCTCTTGAGCTGTTTTATCTTTAATGTGCATATCCATCAATTTTTTGACATTTCATAATGAATTTTTGATAGAAATGCTATACCTTTGACAGATAAAATGTCAGCAAATCATAATTTATGACAATTCTTTCGACAGTAATGCTATCCGTTCGACAGGGCAACCTGTTGAAGAAATGTTGCATGACTGTCGCTATTCCGACAGTTAAAGTGTTGCAAATAGAAATTTTTTGACAAAACTTTGACAGTAATGCTATATATCCGACAGGTATATCTGTTAGAACTAGGTGGCAACTGTCAGTATGACAATAATTATAATGTCAAAAAGGATATGGTTTCGACACGTATTTCTGACAGAGATTGTATATTCCTGATAGGTTGTGGTGTCGGAATGTCGATGGATGAACCATAGGAAATGTCATAATGAATTTTTTGTCATGTGCAAGTTTCCAATGTGATCTGGCATCGGTAAACCAATGGATGTGTCTTCTATCACAATTTCCTACGCCAAAATGGTGACGGACTCATGTGTCGAAATACTGACAAATAAGCATTGGAAATCTGACAAATGGCCATCAGAATTTGACCTCATATGTACTAGTGTAGATTAGTGATTTTGTGGATAGAACTTGGGTAGGAAAATCACTTTGATTGTGATGGTGTGAATGAGGCCAAAAAGGTCAGATTAGCCGAATCAAGAATAAGGAGAGAGAGAGAGAGAGAGAGAGAGAGAGAGAGAGAGAGAGAGAGAGAGAGAGAGAGAGAGAGAGAGAGAGAGAGAGATTACAATAGCTACATGGAAGGGAAGGGTGAAAAAAATCAAAGAATCCTATATGCCAGAGCATTATGAGATCCAAATACACAAGAAGTAATAAAACTTGAGACAAAGAGAACTTGATGTGACTGCCTATACTGAGGAATTCCAGAAGTTGTTTTCGAGGTCCAAAGTACAAGAGGATGAAAGCATTAGGGTAGAAAGATAACTCAATGGGATGGGATGGAATTTACAAGAATAAATAAGCTTGTTAATCCCAACAAAAGTCTACAAGTGCTATCAATTGGCACTTAATGTGGAGGAGAAAGGAAAAAGGAAACAAGAATTAGGATATAGAGGTAGGGGTAGAGGAAGAGACAAAAAAGGCCATAGGGGTAGATTTAGTGGCAGACACATAGAACAAAGGACCCAGGGAGAGTGTGGACTTGCAGAGTAGAGTGGTGAGACAAGTGGTAGAAGAAGTTATAGAGGAGGAAGAGGTCCTATAAGCAGCACCAATAGAGGTAGATCTAGAGGATTAGGTAGCGGGTCTTATTTTTCTAACATGAAGTTTTATTATTGTGATCAATTAGGACACCCTTCTTATAGGTTACCTGAAAACAAATCCTCTTCTCAAGCAGATAGAAGAGTCACTTATGTGCAAGAGGAGATTGCAAGCGTTAAATATCTAAAGGTAAACTTGGATTATGAAGTGGGAGAAAAATTAATGATAAGAAGGATATTTATAAAAGAACCTATCAGAGAAGAGCCAAAGAAAAGGTGGTCTCTATTTAAGGTAAAATGCAAAATATTGTGTAAAGTTTGCAGGGTCATTATAGACTCTGGTTCTATTGATAATATCATCTCAGAGGAAGCAACTAATAAGTTGAAACTAACTAGGATACCTCTTAGCAGTCCATATAGAGTTACATTGTTAAATAAGGGGCAACATGTGTTGGTAAATGAACAAGCATGGGTGGAGTTTACAATTGGAGGTTGTAAGGACAAGATTTTCTGTAATGTTTTACCCATGGATGCATGTCATCTTCTCTTAGGTAGACCATGATGATTTGACACAAAATCCATACATTATGGTGAGAAGAATTCATATTATTTTAAAAATAATGGTGTTACCTACAAGATCCAATCTTTGTTAGATGAAGAAGATGGTAAGACTATGGATCCCAATGTGTTATTGTTTAGTGGAAAAGAGTTCTTGAAGACTTTTAAGGAGGAAGATGGATATGGATTTTCTATTATTGTGAATTAACCATGGAGAGAGTCACCAATTGTAAAATGAGAGAATAAACAGATTCTTGATCTATTATTAGCCTCTCCTATAGGAATGATTTCCCAACTGAGAGGGTCTTTGATAATGACTAGGGTTTCTATAAGCTTAATTATTGTTCTTGATTGTCTAAGAGAATTAAAAAAAAAGGATTTCAAATCAAGTTGAGAGTGTAGAAGACATTACTAAAATAATCAGTAGCAATCTCAATTGTCCATTGTCTAAAAATAATCAAGTAGTGACTGTCTATTAGGATTCTAGTGATGCTGGATGGATATAGAAAATATAAACATATGCAAAATAAGGAAAAGTGGTTAGGAACACCACAGTATAGGACCCATTCATTTTTCTATGAAGCTAACAAAGATGCTATGTCTCAATTAAAAGTGTTGCAAAAACACAAGAACAAACCCCCCTAGATTATTATATTTAGTGCATGAACTACTAGTAAACACTTGAGATTTTGGTAGTTTACAATTCTGACCCATGTTTCCTTTCTTTCTAGCTTTTCTACTTGACTAACCCTATATATTATTGGTATCCATGTCCTCATTCATGAAAGAGGCATTGGGTATGTCAACTACTTCATACTATTGAATCCCTTCCTTAATTTGATATTGATCAAACCAGTAGGGGCTAATGGGTCTTTTAACATGAATAAGTCATAGAAGAAAGTTAAGGTTTCAGATTATTTAAGGCTTCCCACTTTCAAACCAATCCCACTCTTAAATTTCCAAGATAGGGTATATTAGAGAAGGATTTTCACGCCACATGATTCTATAATAATGTCAAGGTTTGGGAATAGTCAGTTCATCATTAATATTAACAAGAACCCTATTAAGGTTGACTAAGATAACACTGGTAAATATACTCATTCATATTTTTCTCACTACTTCCATGCCATTTTCAAATTAAATATCTAATGCCAAGAACATGGAAGCTATATCAAATTTATCCCTAGTCTGGTCTTAATTTAGAATGTAATCATCCCTAAAAATTCTAGTAATTTCCTAAATGAACAAGTTGTGAGGAGATTTAACAATACCTCGTAATTGTTCCTTAGTCACTACTCCTATGAGTGACATTTGACTTTTCTTGCATGACAGATTTACTGGAGTATCCATGATAGTTCATGCCACAAACTAGAAAATACATCATGAGGGCTTGAAGAGGAAGTAAACATAATAAAAGAGCCTACGTATGTGAGCTTCAAAGGCCAGAAGTGTTGCATGATATGAGATTTGGGTACTGTTTATCATGTTGATATTCATGTTTTGTCATTGATGTCAACATATGTTTCTATCAAGAGTACAAACTGACCTTATTTGACTGATAGAAGTGTATGAACACTGTATGGATGTTTCAGGATGATCAAATTTGGTGATATGAAGAACAATGTGTATTGACCTTATTCCTAAGGATGCTTGGATTTATATTGCATATTGTAATTGTGATGCTTGATAGAGTGGGTCTTTGTGTTTTGGGTATACCTTGAAGGCAAAGATATTTCAGGTGATGTGAGCTTATTAAATGATAGAGAACATATTGATGAATGCAGGGTATTGATCAATTGTCATGCGATTGTTGGTGATGTCAGCTATGGCATAAATTCTGGAGGAGACCTATTTGGTGGCCGACTTTAGAGATCTAGCATGTATTATGAATTGAGAGCATGGATTACGGATCTTGGAATATAACTTATTGATGTTTACTTTTTTTAGGTACCTTGTGTATCTTAGCAAGGGGTTAAATAATTATTTGTATATTGGAAAGCCTTAATTATCCAACCTAATCAATTGTTTGTGTATTGGGAAAGCTTAATTGGCCAATCTAATGAATTATTGTAAAAGGGTATATATGAGAGACTTTTTCTTTTGGAAAGATGTGGAAGAGATTGAAAAGGCAGAGAAGTGTGAAAGTTGTGAGGCTTGTTTTGCTACTAGATGTAGAGCAGAGTTTGTGATTGTTATTCTTAATTGGAACTAACCAAGAAAAGATAGTTGTTATCAGATACTTCATTGGATTTTGTATTCTCTATATACACTTGTTCAGATTATTAATCCTTGAGGGTGTCTTTAACCTTCTTCGGGCAGTGTATCTAGGCAATGAGCCCACTATTACTCTTGATTCCTAATAGGGTCTATCCTTCAACAGGGACTATGTACTATAATTTTGTAACAAGATCCTAACATGGCTAAATATTTTAACAGGGATACTATACTCTTAGTACATTATTTGTGGGTGCTAATTCCCACCAGTTTTTTACCTTTAATAGGGTTTCCTCGAAAACAAGTATTGTGTTATTGTGCTGGGATTTACTGTGTTATCATTTGCATTGTTTTTTTTGGTTTATAAATTTTAAAGTTTAATAATCTATATCACAACTGATTCACCCCCCGGTCTTAGTTGTCTTCTGGACTGTTATTCCTAACAATTGGTATTAGCGCTACTAGTCCTTATAAATAAAGCTTAACAACTTGAGGTGAACCTGAAGATGACTTACTACATGAAGGATAGTCTAAAATTTGATACTGACAACTTTGACAGTTGAAAAACCAAGATGAGAATGATTTTTCTATGTTTGGGAATTGACTACTGGATGATCATGAAAAAGAAAGAAAATATAGCGACTAAGGATGAATTGGAGAAGGCTATGAAAGATGATAAGAATATTCTTTCATGTAATATTATTGCAAGGGAATCTGTGACCAATGCACTTTCTAAAGGTGAATTCATAGAAGTAAAAGACTTGGACTCTGCACATGAGATTTGGAAAAAATTGGAAGCATTTTATATAGGAGATAAATTTACTAAACAGGCAAAGCTACAAAATTGGAAGAAAAAAATTGGAATAAATGAAGATAAGAGAAGTTGAGAACATTAGGGAATATGCATAGAAAATTACTAAAGTGGTTACTAGCATCAAAAACTCTAGAGGTACTTACAGTGAAGAAGAAGTGATTGTGAAGATACTCTTGTCTTTGACACCTATTTACAAAACTAAAGTACAGGCTATAGAGGAGCTTATAACTTTGACACCGAACTTTACTAAAGAGTTGTTGATCAGAAAGCTAACTACTTTTGAGGTCGCAGAATTGGGAGATTCTTTACCTAAATTTGAGTTAGCATTTAAGGAGACCATCCATAGAAACAAAAATACCTTATCTGGAAATGTGAAAACCAGCAATGGTGATCTAATAGAAGAGCTAGGAGACTATGCTGATGAATGGGAACATATACAAGAGGAAGAAAGGAATCTAGATGAAGTGGTAGCACTGATTTCTGGAAGAGAAAAGAGAGGTAAGGTTAAATTTGAAGGTAAGTTACCTTTGAAATTTTTTTCATGTAATAAAATTGGTCATTTTGCATCTCAATGTCCTACAAGGGTTCCAAAACATAAACCTAAGTTTTACAAATCTAAGTATTCAACAGACAAGGACTTTTATTATGCAAGTGAAGGTGTATCTAACGATGATGTAGACTTTGATGAAATTGGATTTATTTCTATTAAGGATGATGAACCATTGCATGAAGAAAAAGCCTTAGTATCTCATGCTGAAAAGAAATATGAATGGGTTATAGATAGTGGTTGTTCACATCATATGACCAGAGATAAAAACAAGTTTGTGAGTCTGTAAAGATATGATGGTGGTGTTGTTAGGCTTGGCAAAAATACTCCTAAGATTATCGTTGTAGTTGGATCTATTTCTATGGATGGAAAGACTAATACTGACAATATATTGCTTGTTGATAGACTTAAGCATAATCTTTTGAGTGTTGGGCAGTTAGTGGATAGAGGTTATCAACTAAAATTCATTGATGGGAAATGTTCTATCAGAAGTAAATTAGGAGACTTGATTGCATCTGGTACTAAATATAGAGGTAATGGATTTGAATTGAACACATCTTAAGAATCTTTTTTTATTGTGAAGGTTCATGACAGTTGGTTATGGTACAAAAGATTTTTTCATGTTAACTTTCATAACATTGTAAAGGTGAGTATGAAAATTATTGTTAGAGATCTACCTAAGATTGTGAAACCATCTAACACTATGTGTAGAGAGTGTGTTATGGGGAAGCAGACTAGAAGCACTTTTAAAAGAAAGGCTTATTCAGAAAAGGGGAAGATGGATCTGGTTCATATAGATCTGTGTGGTCCTACAAGAACAAGATCTTACTAAGATGAAAGGTACTTTATAATTTTTGTTGATGACTTTTCTAGAATGATGTGGGTTACATATTTGAGATAAAAAAAAATTGAAGCATTTGATAAATTTAAGTTATTCAAATAAAAACTTGAGAATGAATCTTGTTTGAAGATAAAATGTTTGAGATCAGACATAGGTAGTGAGTTTACATCAGATTTATTTAATTCATACTGTGAAGAGCATGGAATATTTAGATGGCCATCTGCACCTAGGACACCACAATAGAATGGGATTTCAAAATGAAGAAATAGAACAATATTAGATTCTATAAGAACCATGCTACTGGAAGGAAATGTATCACATGTTCATTCGAAAGAAGATTTTTGTACTGATGTGTACACCTTGAACAGAATTAAGATCTGAGAAGGTACAAGTAAAAATCCTTATGAATTATGGTTTGATCATGCACCTACTGTAAAATATTTCAGGATATTTGGTAGTAAATGTTATGTCAAGAGAGATGATGAGATAGGGAAGTTTGATTCTATAAGAGATGAAGGTATTGTCCTTGGTTATTCTACTAAGAGTACAACATATAAAAGTTTCAATCTGAGATTGAGGAAGTTGGTTGAAACCGCCAATGTGAGGATAGATGAAAAGTTTCAGAATAAGGAAAGATTATATGACTGTGGTCAGATTTAAGAGATAAAAGAGGTCACTACTAAACCTGAAGAACCTTTGATGGTTGATAATGAGATTGAAGATGAACTAATTGAGCTTACTGAGACTCCTAAGACACCAAGGTATGTAAAGAAGAGCCTTCCTGAAGATCAAATAATTGGTGATGTAAGTAAAGGTATTATAACAAGATCTAAAGTTAGAGATGAAGTTTGTTTGATTTCTCAATTTGAATAGAAAACTACTGATGAAGCATGTAGATATGAATCTTGGACTAAAGCTATGCAAGAAGAACTTGAACAGATAAATAAAAAAAATACTTGGTAATTGTTTCCAAGACCTAAGAACAAAAATGTGATAGGTACTAAATGGATTTTTAGAAACAAGATGGATGAGGAAGGAACATTGGTAAGAAACAAGGCTAGACTGGTTTGTAAAGACTATTCATGACAAGAAGGAAGAGATTTTGAAGAAACATTTGCTCTAGTTGCTAGATTAGAAGCTGTGAGATTATTTCTTGCTTATGTTGCACATAAATACTTTAAAGTATATCAGATGGATGTGAATTCAGAATTCTTCAATGGAGATTTTGAAGAAGTATACATAGAGCAACCTGATGGATTTCCTCTAACAGATAATAAAGAAAGGATTTGGAAGTTGAAGAAAGCACTGTATAGACTGAAACAAGCAATGAGAGCATGGTATGTAAGACTCGACAAGTACTTACTTTGTATTGGTTTCAAGAAAGGGAATGCAGATAGTAATTTATATTTAAGAATTGATGAAGATGGAATCTTAATCATAGAAGTTTTAGTTGATGATATCATTTTTGGAGGCAATGATAAGATGAGTAAGAAATTCTCTAGATAAATGGAAAATGAATTTGAGATGTCAATGATTGGTGAGATGAAATTTTTTCTTGGTTTACAGATTAATCAGAATAAGAATGGTATTTTAATATCTCATACCCAGTATCTTAAGGAAATGCTGAAATTTTTTGGAATGGAAGATTGTAAACCTATTGGGACACCCATGGTGACTAGATATAATCTAACTAGTAATGATGAGACTCAAAGTGTTTTTTAGAAAAAATATAGATTGATGATTGGTGGTTTAGAATATCTAACTCACACTATGTAATGCCCCGCCAGGGAACCCAAGAGAGATTAACCTACAACATGTCACTATGTGTGCTGAATAATTTTTTTTTAAAAAAAGTTAACATAAAGATACATACAATCATGCGGAAGTGATTACCATTTATACACATGTCTTACACTCACATAGATTACACGACTCAAGGTTCCCATGATGTTGAATTACTTAAAGAAAAACACAACTAACAATATAACAAAAGATTCCATCTGATTAAACATAACAAGTACAACTTACATAATCATAATTACAATCCTCATGGATAACTATGAAACCACCATGAACACACATCCACTACACATGTCGCAAGGTATGTGGTAATCACTCTAAACTACTTAGTATTACAATATTCAGATTAGGTATCACATGCGATACTCTAATACAAGATTCCAATAATGAAATTACATAATAAATGATCAAGGAGTATAAAGAGCTCATCCGCAAATAAACCATCAAGCACCTGGTACAAGGACATCGAATCTCAATGGATAAAGAATCACTACCACCCGTCCGTGTGGAACCACAAAGGTCCACCCCACCGTGCTGAGGAAATAACAACAGATCCCAATCGGATATCCAAAACCAACAAGGTATAACCACTAAGAAAGGGATCCTGATAGCTCTCTAATCTGGTGTACTAATCATCACAAAAGGTAAGATTCACTAATCTAGAGGCAACTGACAATGTAGAAAATCTAGCATGTGTAAAGGAAGGTGTCATCATGTACGTCTACCCTTAAGTTCAGCCCAGATAATCACAACGGATTTCAGCACCTAAGTGACCATACACAGAGCTAATGTCCTCTCATACTGACAAGGCCCACTAACTATGTCAAATACCTCACAGGGAAACTAACATCTTCTCCAAACCATCTTAGCCTATACTAGCACTCAAGCATGGGTGAGGAGACATCTTATTAATTCATTTTAATCTCTCAAATATGTCTTTAATTATCACTTATTAAGAAACTCCACAATAAGCATCCCAGTAGTCTCTTACAGACATGGAACTTATTGCAAACCACCTCCTACTATGAATCTAGGTAACCTACCCTAGGCTTAGAGATCCTAACAGATCTAGCATAGGTCACAACCCTAGTGTAACCCAAATCGGTATCCTATACAACAGGAACGGTCACACATAGGTACACATACAGGTACATAATCAAAAGGGTCATCATGGTCAATTTAGGGTAATAGCAAAGAGCACACACGTCACAAAGTAATAGAAATATAATCACACCCCCCAGCCTCTTTATACATCCTAGGTCGTCTAATGTCCCCGATAACAACATAAACAAGTACAAGAGATCCATAAGATGCATAGAAATGAAAACGTCCTGAAGGACTGAAAAATGAACATAAGTGAATAACATTTTCATCTAATTAAAACTCTCCACATGCATTAAACAAATTCCCTTTATGCATTAATAGATTAGAATAACAATAATCACCTTTGATTAAGCAACCATATTTATTAGAAATCATATCCAAAATATTAGCTATAGTTAATAGTTAATATATTAATTCCAAACTAATATTATGCTTACATTAATCTAAATCAATAACTAATTAATAAAATCATATCCCACATTCCACATAATATATTAATTCTCTCAACTAAACAATAATAAAATACAACTATAATTAACTTAACTTTAACCATGTAAATTAATTATTTAACATTTATGTTTTTAATAAAAATTTATATAAATAAAATATAACAAATAAATAATTTAAAAAAAACATATTAATTAAAAATGAATTTAATTAAACTTTTTAATAAATAATAATAATAATAATAATAATAACTTTATTAAAAAAAAATGAAAAACAAAATAACTATGGGGGGGACGTGGACCCCACGTACCCCTCTCCCCATCCCCACGCGGGGTACTCTGCCGACCAACCGGGTCTGCCACTGGCAGACCAGCCTGCCATACGGCAGTGCCGGCTACCGCGGGCCCGATGCCCAGTGTGGAGGGTGGGTGGAGCCCACGCTCCCCACCGCTCCCACTTCACTTTAGTTTTTTTTAAAACAATAAAACTTTTAACATAGTTCATATGCCCGATAACTTTCCTTTGCCCCTTTTTATTATTATTTTTATTTGTTTTTTTATTTATTTATTTATTTATTACATCATTTAACTTGTATTTAAAAGAAAGGGATTCTTTTTTTTTTCTTTATTAACAAGAATTCCGAAAAATGGAAATGCAAATTTAAGAAAGGGATTTATTTATTTTTTAACCTTCTGGGTAAAAATTGTTTACCAGTCTGTATAATTACAGTGGGTTGTTTTTTTCTTTTGATTTAATTTTTCCTAAAAGAAATACATAGGTCTTCAAATATTTAATTTTCTCTATAGTCAGAACTATAGGCAGAATGATTTTTTTTGAATTCAAGGAGATTTATGAAAGACATGAATATAAAATTTTGACAGCATAACTATAATATACTAAAGAATACATAAACATGAAAACAATTTATCCAAGCCTCTAAAAAACCTTGAAAATAATGAAACATCGTCTAATCATAAATTTAATTTTCTTCTATAGTATAACTATACAGAGAGTTTAATTTTTCATTTTCTAAGAGATCTAAGGGGAATTTCTTCCCGAAATTTCGACAGCATAACCCTACGATGCTAAGATTATAGAAAATGAAATAAATATAGATCTAGGGTTTCTAGAAACACCCGAAAACATAGAAACATCCATAAGGCATTTAAAGGCAAAATTTAAAGAACATGCATTCAAACAACACAAAAAACCCCAAATTTACGAAATGGAATCCATGCAAGGCAAATGAAACCTACCTTTAATCCAATGCAAGAAACAGAAGAATGTAGCTTGGAGGATGAATGTAGATCTGAAACCCTCAAGCCCAATTCAACCACAGATCTGGCACAATGTAGATCCGAATACACACACACACAAGCAATAGAAAGTCCTAAAATTTTGAAGCAACCAGGATCTACAACAATCCACAATTCCTCAAAAACCCCAAAATCACCAAAAGCTCTCCAATTCTCAAAAACCTGTTATGAGAGAATGAATGACCAATTCCCCCTAAAGAGATTCAAATTCCCCAAAACATGCAAAGGTGAATGACAACTCCCAAGTCAATCCCTATTTTAACTCAACTTGAAAATTGAAAGTAAATCCAATTTAATTAAATAAAATGTTCTTTACTGCCACAACTCAAATTAGACTCCTAATTACAAGTTAAGATCTTTTGAATTTGAAATACTTTTTCAACACAATTATGCACATGTAATTAATAAAATATTTAATTAAATAGATTAAATATTTATGTCACAATAATGCATGCAACCAAATATTTAATTATTTAATTAATCATATAAGCTCATACAATATAGTTTTTCAATTAAATATTTAATTAAATCAAAATATTTAAATATTTCAATTTAATTAATTATTTAAAATGAATTTAGGATATAATTAAACCATTAATTCAACTATAATCCATTAAATCACAGAATATGGAAAATCACTCAATAATCCAAAAATCACTTGAAAGATATAATCAAGCAAAACACACACAAACTCAAGAGAGAGGGTATTCAAATTCTGTCAACCTAGACAAATCTGGATAAGGTAGTCATACTGAAACTCATCCATCATTAGGACGATTAGGCTTAGGTTAGGGTTTTGGATCTGTATGTTACCTCCCCTCTTTACCATTGAGATGAATATTTATGGGCACGCTCACTCCTGCCAATTCAGGGAAGATGATGCCCTGTACCTGCAATCCTGTCATCAAAAGAACACACATGTACATACATAATATAGTATCACAAACAATGATAGGGATCGGTCGAACGTGTGGATCTCACCGAAGTAAGTAACTACGTCTTCATCCTCTACCACAACAATACATCAACAAGTACATTCACATATAAGACAATCATACACATGCGAGTATGGGGTAAGTATATCATAAACTAAAATCAACAAATGATAATCAACAAGATAACATCATCACATCTATCTATGCTTAAAGTAAAATCATAACATCATAAACAAGTATCATCATCAAATAAAATAATATCAGCTCACATGAAATGTGGCCTAAAAGAATTCAGCCAAACAACTGAAACCAATGCCTAAAGAGTATGACATCCTAAACTAAAAAGAAAAACATGAGTGGGTATTACACACTAGCCCAGATATTGCCAATGCAATTGGAATTGTGAAAACATATCAAGCAGATCCTAAAGAAACACACCTTGCTGCGGTGAAAAGAATTTTGAGATATTTGAAAGGAATGATAGAATATGGATTATGGTTTGAAAAATCAAATGAGTTTATTTTACAGGCTTATACTGATGTTGATTGGGTGGGTAATGTGGATGACATAAAGAGTACAAGTGGTGGAGCATTTTTCCTTGGGAAAAGGTTGGTTTCTTAGTTGAGCAAGAAGCAGGACTGTATTGGTCAATCTATTGCTGAATCAGAGTATGTTCTTGCTGCAATAAATTGTACACAAGTTGTTTAGATGAAACAAATGTTAAAGGACATTGGAATAATTTTGGAAGAGCCAGTGGTTATCCATTTTGATAACACTAGCACAGTGAATATGTTGAAGAATCAAATAATTCACTCAAAGACTAAGGATATTTCTATTAAGTATCATTTTTAAGCGAGAAGGTAGTAGAGAAAGAGATTAGACTGGAGTATATTAACACAAAGGAATAGATAACATATATATTTACAAAACCTTTTCCAAAAGATGGTTTTGAATACCTCAGAAGTATGCTTGGGGTAACAGCCCCTCCCACTAGTAATTAATTGATGCAGTCATGCATTAGTCTAGTCACTTTACGAGGTCTATCATTTTATGGACTTGAGGTATGGATCCAATCCTCAGGGGGAGTGATCGCAGGAACACTATGGAGAATATTTGGGTGATCTTGCACATGGTTGTTAGACATGAAAATTTGAAAAAGATACACCTTATAGAATATTATAGATGAGTTATGGCACCCTTTTCCATTGTTTCCAAAGGGGCAAAGATTCTATGTGATAATCCCTACTGTTTTTGGGAGATTTGTGTTGAGGATATTGAGAAAATTGTATTGAGAGAGAGTAATTTTTGGGTTGATGGATTTTACCATATGTTTCCATCAATGCCAAAGGGGGAGATTGTTAAATGATATAAAATTCAGGTACTATTTATGTTGTTGATATTCATGTTTTGTCACTGATGTCAACATATGTTTCTAGGGAGATTACAAATTGGTTATTTGACTGACAGAAGTGTACGAACACTGTACATGTGATTCAGGATGATCAAAGTTGGTGATATGAAGAAGGATGTGTGTTGACCTTATTCCTAAGGTTTATTGGCTTTATATTTCATACTATGGATGTTACAGTTGTTTTAGTGAAGACTAGATTCTAGACTGTAACAGTGATGCTTGACAGAGAAGGTCTCTATTTTTTGGGTATATCTTACAGGAGAAGATATTTTAGGTGATGCAATATTATTAAATGATAGAGGACATATTGAGGAATGTTGGGTATTCATCAATAGTCATGAGAATATCGGTGATGTCAGTTGTGGCGTGCATTCTGGAGGAGACATTTTTGGTGGCTGAATTCAGAGATGTAGCATGTATTATGAATTTAGAGAATGGATTGTGGATCTTGGAATATAACTAATTGATTTCTACTTGTTTTAAGTACCTTGTGTATCTTGGCAAGGGGTTAAATAATTATTTGTATATTGGAAATGTTTAATTGGCCAACCTAATCAATTTTTTGTATATTGGGAAATCTTAATTGGATGACCTAATGAATTATTGTAAAAGGGTATATATGAGAGATCTTCTCTTTTGGAAAGACGTGGTAGAGATTGAAAAGGTAGAGAAGTGTGGAAGATGCAAGGCTTGTTTGGCAGCTGGGTGTAGAGCAGAGTTTGTGATTGTTATTCTTCAGTGGAACTGACCAAGCAAAGATAGTTTCTATTAGAGAGTTCACTAGATGATATATTCTTTGTATGTACACTCATTTAGATTTTTTATCATTAAGGGTGGCTTTAACCTTCTTTGGGAAGTGTGCCTCAGCAGTGAGCCCACTATTACTCTTGACTCCTAAGAGGGTATGTCCTTTAACAAGGACTATGTACTGTAATGTTGTAACAAGACCCTAATAGGGATAAATCTTTTAACATGGATACTATACTCTCAGTACATCATTTGTGGGTGCTAATTCCCACTGGGGTTTTACCTTTAATAGGTTTTCCTCAAAAAAAAGTATTTTTTTATTGTGTTGGAATTTATTTTGTTATCATTTGCATTGCTATTTTGGTTTATAAAGTTTAAAGTTTAATAATCTATATCACAACTTATACACCCCTTTGTCAATTGTCTTGTGGGCTGTTATTTCTAACAGTAACTTCTACTATATTTAAGAAGGATGATCATTTAATAATGAAATGACATCACTATATAGTAATGATCTTGAATGACCAAAGGTTGGTCTTAATCAATAATAATATTGATTGATTAGCGGGGAGATTTACCCTAAAAAATAATGAAGTATTCAACTAGTTAGATAAACCATCAGCAACTATAGCGATACACATCAAGCCAGCATGTGGCATCATCACAGTCTTCTACAATGGAGAACAAACAACATAGGAAACTAGATTTATTAAGGGTCAAAGCATAGTGTAACATCAAACCACCTCGAATAGAATTCCATAAATTATGACATTTTTTTCCAAAAGAAATAGAAAATACTACCGTGTAAAATCCAAGTAGCCAATGAGAAAATGGGAATTAGTTGTAAAAAAATTACTTTAATAAAGAAAATTGTTTAAGAGCATAGGTTTAGTTGGTTTGACATGATTTTTGAAGGGACAAAAATTGAAGAATATTAGCAATGCACTAAGGCGCTATTTGGTTCATGGAATTGGGCCAAAATTAGAAGAAACAAAAATTAGAAATGGAAAATACACAGTTTGTGTCAACATCATCAAAGTGGAATATGGATTCAAAAACTCTATTTTACCACTAAATTTGGCATTATAATCTTCCATCAAAATTGGTGGAATTGGAATTGAATTCCAATTCCACAAAAATTAGAATTGAGAATAGAATGGATTTCATGCACTATCAGGACCGTCGAGTGAAATTAAGCGGCACGATCCATGATTCATTTGCATCAAAGTTGAAAATAGAATGGATTTGATGCAATTTTGGGTTTGTCAAGTGAAATAAAGCTACATGGTCGATGATTCATTTGCATTTGCAGGTAGATCTCATTGGCGCATAGAGGTAGGGTTTTTAGATAGTGATTGGAAATTTTGGTTGAGGTGGCTTGGAGGTGTGGAGGGGAAAGAAAGACCCAATTGGTAAAAGAGGATGATTTTCAAAGTGGAAACTCATCTTCTAGGCCTAGAGATCTAAATTTGGAGAAATTTTGATGATGAGAAGGACACTTCTTAAAGTGCCAAGCACTCAAGAAAAACCTCAAAGAAAGTCTTTGTTCAGGACCTCATGCAAATATCATGGGAAGGTATGCAACATAATAGTATATTTTAGGCTCCACTGATAACCTTGTGTCCTTATAAATGGTTGAGAAGCTAAATCTGAAAAGATACCCTCACCCCACATCATATAGGGTGTCATGGTTAAACAAAAGGACATTAAGTCCTAGTTTTAATGAATAGTCTTGGGTAGAATTTCATATTAGGGAGTACAAGGATACAATCCTCTATGATGTTATACCCATGGACACTTTCCATTTTATTCTAGACCATCCTTGGAAATATGACCTAAAGGAACAAAATGGTGGGCAAAAAAACACATATACAATAACCAAAAGTGGAGAATCTTTCACGATGAACCCCCTACCGGGTGAAGGTGCAGGTACACAACTTGGGTCTAGTGTCATGTTTGTTTGGGAGGAGTTTTCAAAAACCTTAAAAGAAGAGGGAGGTTAAGGGTTTTCTCTTATTTTCAAGCCAAAATATGGATCAATTTGTGTATAAAGAAGGGAGAACTTATTTCTAGTGAATTCCAAAACTTGTTTAAGTATAGGAGTATTGTGGTGGATGAGTTGCCTAATTCCCAACCCAAAATCAAAGGTATAAGTCATGAAATAGACATGATACCATGTGGTATATTTCCAAATAAGAATGCCTATAAGATCACCCCTTCCCAAAATGAATAAATAGAAAGACAAGTTCAAGAGATATTGGATAAGGGCCTAGTTAGGGAAAATTTGAGCCCCTGTGCAGTCCTTACCATGTTGGAGCCTAAAAAGGATGGTTAATGGAGGTTATGAAATAATTAAAAATACTTTAATAGGATAACCATCAGATATAGGTTTCCTATGCCAAGATTTGAAGATCTCATGGATTGTCTAGGGGGAGCATGGTACTTTGTAAAGATTAACTTAAAGAGTGGCTATCATGAGATTAGCATCAGAGAAGGGGATGAATGGAAGACTAAATTTAAGACTAATTATGATCTTTATGAGTAGTTGGTTATTCCCTTTGGTTTATCTAATTCATCTATTACCGTTATGAGGTTGATGAAAGAGGTATTAAAACTATTTATTTGCAAATTTGTTCTAGCTTATTTGGTTGGAATTATTGCATTTAGAGGGTCCAAGGAAGAGAATTTGGAGCATCTTAACAATGTTCTAAGGAGGATACATGAGGATAAATTAATGATTAACTTGGAAAAGTGTGAATTCTTGAAAGAGGAGTTGGTGCACCTTGGATTTGTCATATCAAAGGGTAGTTTAAAGATGGATCTAGCAAAGGTTGAGGCCATTATTAGTTGGATGACAGTTAAATTAGCTAGAAATGTGGGAATCTTTCATGTTCTTGCAAGTTTCTATAAGAAGTTCATAAGGAAATTTAATAACATATGTGCACCTATCATTGATACCATCAAAGGTGACAAGAAGGTATGTTCCTATGGACCAATGAGGTAGATCAAGGGTTTGAATATTTGAACAAGGTATCTCAACAAATTATCCTTACACTCCTTTATTGTTACAAAATATTTACAACAAAATGTGATGCTCATGGCCAAGAAATAGGTGTTGTCTTAAATCAAGAAGGCGGACCGATTGCATTCTTTAGTGAAAAATTGAAAGACACTAAAGAAAAGTACTCTTCCTATTATTTAGAATTACGTTATGTGGTTCAACCCCCAAAAAAGTGGAGGCACTACTTGTTACCAAATGAATTTTTGATGTGTACTCAAAATCATACAATTAGTTTCTTGAATAGGAAGGACAAGTTGAATCATAGGCATATGAAGTGGGTTAAATACATGTAGGCATATAATTTTACAATCAAGCATAAGAAGAGAAAGGCCAATAAGGTTGGAGATTCCCTTAGTATGAGGTCACTTATGGCTCAATAATTACATCTACAAAGTATTGGGATTGAATCCCTTAAAGGTATGTACCAAGAGGATGAAGATTTCAAGGAGGCATAAAATGTTTGTAAACAATTTCTCAATGTATTTCATACTGAGTATTCTGATTTTTTACTTTAAGTTGGTTTTATTTCAAAGAGGTTTCTTTTATGTGTGCCTAAATTTCAATGAGAGAGAATTTAATAAAATAGAAGCATAGTGGGAGCCTTAGGGAACACTTTGGCATTGATAAAACCTTAGATCATGTTAAGAGGTTATATTTTTGGCCTAGAATGCATGTAGATGTAAGAATGTATGTGGAAAATTGCACTATATGTCAGAGGGATAAAGGAACTTCATAAAATGTATGTCTCTATTAATCTGTACATATACCTAATAGTCCTTGGAAAAGAATCATCACAGAGTTTGTATTGGGATGATAGGTAGAACTATAGGACATATTTGTCCTTTATAGTTCTACAATCCACAAATATGTCCTATAGTTATACCCACCATCCAAAAATGGATGGAAAAAAAAAGGTTGTTAATAGGTCATTGAGGAACCTACAAAGCTGTCATACTAAGGAACATGGTCATTCTTGAAATATGTTTTTTTCTCAAGATGAGTGTGCCTATAATGAATCCATAAATAGAAGGATAAGAAGAATTCCCTTTGAAGTTTTTTATGGCATAAATCCAAGGGGTGTTTATGAGTTGAGATCTCTACAAGAAATGAAGATGATTACTCAAGGGGCAGACTTTTCCACTTCCATGAGAGATATCAATCAGCAAGTGAAAGATATTCTTCAAAATATTGTGAAAAAGTACAAGGAGAGGGTAATTTTGAAGAGGAAAAATGTTCATTTTAATGTGGGTGACTAGTGCTTTCATATCTCAGGAAAGAAAGGCTTCCAAAGGAAAAGTATACAAAAATAATGATGAAAAAAATTGGACCTTGTAGGGTGGTCCATAAATTTAGGAAAAATGCATATGAGATTGAGTTTCCTCCTAGGTTATCCATATCACCAATATTTAATGTATCTAAGTTGTATCCTTTTAATTTTTTTTTGGTTGCAGGTAAAGATACATATATAACAGAAATTAGAGATGAAGCCTGGATCAAGAGTTACCCCCTAGTTAGCCCATGAACCTAGAAATAATTATGAATGATGTTTATAGGTTGCATTCAAAGATTTTAAATAGGTTTAAAGGTCATTTACAACCCCTAAGTCACCCAAATCCCAATCTTCTCCCAAATTTCCAAAGACCTAATTATCCAGTCTTGTACCCTGCAGCAACTAAATTTTTTTTATAACTCCTAACTTCTCCAAAGCATCAAAGGAACAAAAAAATGTTTAAGATAACCTATATCCCTTTTTTCAACATATCAAAGGATTAATTACTAGTGTTTTGGACCAATCCATAGAACTCTGACTGCACCCCTGCACATATGCATGGAAATTTATGAATTAACATAGAAAATTCCAACTCCTTGTAACCAAAATATCACAAATCTTGGAAAGTGAATTAATATGTCTCCAATACCTCAAATCCAAAAGGAATTTGACTCAGATATAGCATAACCAAAAAATCCCCAAAGTTGACTCCTCAATCCCTTAAGGCTAGGGCTTTCACAATGTTCTATCTCCCAAGGTTTCTTGATTCAACCAACACTTGATTCACCATTAAAATGTCATTTCAAAATAAGATACATCAACACAAGCACTTGATGCATGTGATAATGTACCTCTGCAATACATTTGCAGCCAATTTCAATGCATTTTCACAATTGACGACTATGATCACCTTCATTTCTTCACCTTATCTACATATGAAAAGTTAAATAGTATGGTAAAATTTTAAATGGATCAAATTCCATGGATTCTAGGCCTTTGAGTCCATCGAATGGTTAGTGTTCATAAAAGAAATTCAAAATATTAAGGAAAACTGTACATAACAGTGTTAATTCGCTATAAATGAAGAAGCATTCATGCCAAATGACTATCAAAAAAATACAAAGTATTCAATGTTACCTTCTTGGGTCTCTTGATGCTTTTTATATCTTTTCAAGTCAAAACTCACATAAGATAACTCATATAAATCTTAGAAATGATCAAAATACAGTATTATTCAATTGTTTAGTCACTGTCCTTTCAACATTAGGCTTCTTCTTTTAATACCAAGGTATTTTCTAGTACAAATAGTTACCTATCAACTAATTCCAACCAGTTGTTGTCATTGATTCTATTATTTTAAGGTTAAAACAGAAAATAACTACTTTCCCATCTAAAACCCTTAGTAATAATTTGATTTCAAATATTTAAATATTCAAATGGTTTTTATTAATATAGAAACCCCTTCCTAAGGAATTTTATTAAGAAAGGACTATGAAGACTCCTTACTCCATAAATTGAACCTCATGGACAATAATGGTCCTTTTACCATCAATATTGGTCCTATTAAGGATACTTCAAACTCATTTGATTCACTGCATCATTTAAAACTCAATACACATTATAGGCTTTAAGGTGTTCCAATTGATCCTCTTAGGGATTTCCTTATGCCTTCCATTCTACTAGTCCACTTTGGATGTCTTTAAGATCTACAAAGTCTTCATACCTTGACTGAATGTCCTTGGTGCCCCTGCACCACCTTGATTTGGTTTTGTACCATGTTGATCTAATTTACTCTGAGGGAGCCAATAACTAGCCTTGTAATTACTTGACCTTAAAATTCCTCCATATGTTCTGCCAATCTGATCATTGAATGCATTATCTGATTAGTCCTATTTCATTCCAGTCCTCTGAATTAAACAACCACAGGTATATGAGGTCAAGGGTAAGGAGGACTTAGTGTATAGATTGAATGAGATCTTGTATGGGCTGAAACAAGCACCCTAATAATGGTATTTAAAATTTCATAGTTTTATTTCTGAATAAGGTTATAACATATTTCATTATGATTATTGTGTTTATTTTAATAGAGTGGAGAATGGTATCTATATTATCTATTATTATGTGTCGATGACATGATTCTTTTTATGTCTAATATACAACATATAAATGACCCTAAATAGAAATTAGCATAGTCATTTTCTATGAAGGCTTTGGGTGTACTAAAAAAAATCCTTGGAATGAAGATAATGACAGATAGGAATAAATAACAAATTAATAGTCTCAAGATGATTACATGGAGAATTTTTTGAACATATTTTAGATGCGAGATGGAAAACTAGTACACCTTTTCCTAGTCATTTTAAATTTTCTAAAGAGATGAGTCCCAAGACTCAAGAGGAGATGGAGTACCTATCTGATAGGGAGATTCTTTCATTGAGTCAGCTTAGATCATTCCTAGGTATCTACTCTACACCTAATAGTGCTTCTTCTCCAACCCTAACCTAAGGGTAGAACACTTGGTTCACTTTCCCTTCACTTCAAGAACCTCACTACCAATAACGAGTTCATGCTTCACTGAACCTATTGGGGTAGATTCCACCAAACTAATAAAATTCTCACACAGATTCTTAGTAGGGTTTTCATCACACTAAATTATTCCTATTGACTACATTATTGAATTTTTAGAGCCATATGTTATCCATCCTTCCACCGAGTTCCTTATTTCTAAGAGTAGAACTATTGGTTTCTTATACCCCTAATTAGCCTCCTAAACTGAAATAATTCTTAAAATTTGCAAACAAACCCCAAAATGATCTTGGATCCTAATACCCTTTTTAGAAACTCAAAATATTTATAGGGTTAGAAGACTTCAAGTCATCTATATGGGACTTCAATACTCTTAGAGACCGAGTCCTTAAAAATAGGGCTAATAGGACCGAATGATACAAAAATCTACAAAATGAGATGAAATGGATTCATCAGCCTTCACCATTTCTCATAGGGTATTTTAAACTTCCAAAGACCACCTTCCATGCATTGGATCTCACTATCCCATCCAGCCCTATCAATGTAACCTCATATTCCTTTAAAATCCCTAATCGGGCTATTAACCAACTCACCTAGAGAAAGAGCTCAAAATTCACCATATCAGCTTCTAAACCTAAAAAAAAGAACACTATTGTACATAGGCTCTTCCTTCATTCCTCCAAGGCATAGGTAACTGCCATGGTCAAAAACCCCTAAGGAGCCATGTTTATATATATAACCTTGACTAGTCCAGAAAACCCAGAGCAGGGATAATTATAAACTACAATGTGTAAAATAAAAATGCCAATCTAAATTACCCTAGACTACTTGTAAAATAAAAAATGGAACCTAATTACAATGAAAAACAAAGCAATTCAATCCATTGGATACTCCTTATAGAAAAACTCATAGAAAAATAGTGAACTCTAACTTCTTATTACTTGCAAATTTGTGCCAAATGGTAGGAAACCTCTATACACAATTTCAAAGACCTTTAATTATGTCCTGATGACCTATTAAAACTATCTAAACTGACCCATAATTGACTTTGGGTGGTTTTACATCTTTTGATAAAAATGTTGTGGAGCAAATTTGGAAAGTTGTAAAAGTTGCTCGGCAACTTTTACAACTATTGCAATTTGACAATTCTAAGGTCCTAACCCAACATAATGGATTTGAATCATCACCAAAAAACTTTCTTAACTCCCTTATAAATATAATAAGTCATTCACAACATTCTAGGTGTGATTCTCCAAATTCACCCTATTTAGGCTTACATCTCTTCCCTTGGACCAATTCACACATTTTCAAACATGCCACAAAAACTAAGCACAACTAACTAGAATCAACCTAAACTAAAAAAAAAAGACTCTAAAAGGCTTTTAAAAACCAAAATTTTATGATTGGACATAACCAACCATTAGGTTCTCCTGCACCATATTTCCCCTGGACAAAGAAGTCAAGTTGCACCAGGAGTCAATAATGCAATATCTATTCCCAACTTTTTGAATTTTTCTTCAGCAACTGAGGCAGACTCTGCTTCTAGAATATTTTTCCATTTGATCAAATGTTCCAAGTAATGACCATGTCTAGTCTTCTGCTTAATTATGGAGTCTATTACCTTTTTTTCTTTTGGCTTGGGTGTAGTTGGTAAGGGCACATCCCTTTTAATCTTTTCCAAATCATTAGAAATCTATGTCTCTACTAGTAGTGGACATTTGTATTCAACTAAGTCCTGAACATTTAATAATTATGAGATTGCTAACTCTAGAGGTAGATCAATTTTGTATGCATTTTCCCCATATTTGGCTAATATTTTGCATGGACCAATCCTTTTCATCTGCAACTCACTAGTTATGCCTTTCTTCAACCTAGCTTTATTCAAATGTACCATTACTAAATCCCCCACTTCAAAGCGAAACTCCTTTTTCTTTACATCCACTTTATGTTTTAATCTTTGTGTTGCCTCCATGACTATTTTTTTACTTGTTCATGTACTTCCTTCATTAATTGGGAAAAGTCTTCAGCATTTCCTGTCTTTCCCTCCATCCTTCACAAGTCCCTTAGTTCACAAACGCCTTTGGGGTGAACACCATACACTACTGAAAATGGACTTGTACTAGTGGTGCTATTGAGACTGTCATTGTAAGCATACTTAGCCTATGGTAGAACTTGATCCTACATTTTTCTATACTCCTTTGCTAATAATCTTAGAAGGTTCCCTAAAAAATTATTTATGACCTCTGTTTGGCCATCTCTTAGGGGTGATAAGATGACCCAAAATAAATATTTGTTCCTAGGCTCTTCCACAATGCTTTCCAGAAATAACCCATGAACTTGACATCTCTGTCTAAGACTATGCTGAGGGGTAACCCATCAATTCTTACAACTTCCCTAAAAAATAATTGGGCTATGTAACTTGCATCATGTTTTGTTTTGCATGGAATGAAATGGCTCATTTTACTAGACCTATCAACAATTATAAAAACATTATGTATTCCAGTGCTTGTCCTTGGTAATCCCACTATGAAATCCATATGGATACATTCACATGGCCTATTAGGAATGGGTAGTGGTTAGTATAATCTGACATTAGAAGTCACACCTTTACATTTTTGATACACCATACATTTCTCCACATACTTTCTCACATATCTCTGCATCCTTGGCCAATAGTAGAACCTCACCAATTCAAGGGTCTTATTGAGACAAAAATGACCACTAATACTACCATTATTTTTTTCTTGTATCAGGTTCTCCCTCGTAGATCCCTTAGGTACACACAACTATGCTCCCCTAAACAAAAATCCATTTGTAATGTGTAATTTTCAAATTTACCATGAAAGTGATTGATGATCTCCATACATACATTATAGACCTCTAAGAAGTCTTCATCTTCTTTGTAAAGATCCTTAAATCTTTCCACTCCAAAACTCTACAATTGCACTTCTTGAATAGTTAGTATCCTTCGGCTCAATGCATCAGCAACCTTATTCATCTGCCCCTTCTTATGCTTTATGCTAAAGGTATAAGATTTTAAGAACTCAATCCACTTAATATTTCTATTACTTAACTTTTCTTGGGTATTTATGTAACTCAAATCTTGGTTATCAATGAAGACTACAAACTATTTGGGTAGGAGGTATTGTCTCCACTTCCTAAGGGCTTGAACTAGGGAATAGAGTTATAGGGCATAGGAAGAATATTTCTTGTTGACCTCATTCAATTTTTCACTATAAAAATCCACTGGTCTACCCTCTTGGGGAAAAACAACCCCTACTACTATGCTACTAGCATTTGATGTAAATAGAAGTGGAAAGTTTCTTCAAGCCACTATTGACCTATGTTTGGTTTCCAATGTCTTCTATCAAAACTCCAAAAACCTCTAAGTCAGGAGTAGGTTCAATGGCCTCAACCCACTTTTAAGAGAAATTTATGTTCAAATCACAAGCTCTCACCTCCATTCCACATGACACCATCTAGATGCTCCAACATGGTTCTATAATTCCAGCCTTGACTCCAAACTCTCTCTTATGTTCTCACATACTCCAAATACTTGGACAAACTCTTTCAAACTCAAAACTTCAATGGTTAACATACCTAGCTGAAAGTACCATTTCTAGGACTGTCCTAGTAGTCCTAACCAGAGAGAACATTTCATTTCCTCCTAATATTTTTTCTATTAAGATAGTTCAAAACAAAGTACAACTATCCACTTGGTTCAAGTATATGGAATACACAACCCCCATAACATATACAGTTACGAAATTGGGGGAGTGAACTTATATTCTATCTATAAACTAGCTTGAAAATACTTAGAGACAATACAGTATTACATCCTTTTACAAGATATTAAAATACTCTTATTGTTGGCTATTCCCACCCATTATTCTGGGTGTCATTAACCTTAGGGCCCCATGAGTATCCCTGTGCATATTCTTGTGTTTCATCTAAGACCTCTTCATTTTGAATAGGGTGCAAAAATGTGTCACTTCCTTGACTCAGATTGCCAAGTCGGGTGTTGTTCAGCAAACTGTTAAGTTCATCCACTTCAGAAGAGGCTAGGAAGCTTTGGTTCTCTACAATATAGTTGGTGGCCTATACTTCATATTTGTGTATCATTAAGTTTCCTTCCTGCATGAGGATCATGAATATACTCTTTGGAATGTTGAGAACCATGGAGACCTGAGACAAAATATTGAAATGTGTGATTTTAAAATTAAACTCAGTAAGTTTCCTTTGCTCCTGTTGAAAAATATCTTTATTTCTATCCTTCCAAAGAGTCCACAAAACTTCATTAGTAAGGGTAAACCAAAAATAATTAAGCTTTGAGTCAAAAATTTCCACATATCCAGCAAGTATTTTACTCCATGAGAAACCAAGTTTGCAATTCCACATATAAGGAGAACCCAAGAAAATAGTCCAGACCTTTTGAGCATAAAAGCATTCAAAGAAAAGATGTTCAAAAGTCTCCACAAAATTAAAAATACTACACATGGTAGGGGTTAGACCAATAGAGGAAAAAACATGACCAACAAGCATCTTTCTTAACAAGAGGAGCCATCTAAAGCAAATCTTCTTAGGTTCAGCTTTACCTTTCCAGAAGTATTCAAAGAAAAAAAACAAATTAGAAAAAGGGTTGATGTCTCCCCAACCCTAGGTCACCCATGATATGATGGAGGAATCCTTCTTAATAAGATGATACAATTTTTTAGTGGATGCTGCATTCAAAGAGTTTCCATCACTCCATTTACACTTTCTTAAAAAAGAGTCTGAATCAATAATATTCCTCTTCACTGTATTATTAATTGCTTTACAAATTAGAGTATATGTCTTCTTTTGAGTTTGAGGGATATTATATTTATTACTGACAAACTCCCATGACCCCAGGTGCTCATCTTTCAAGATATCCTGTATAAGAGATATCCCTTTCTCATTCCAACTTCTTGCAAAGCAGCTCTGAGTGAGAGCTAGGGGTTTATCATTAAGATACACCCCCCACAAAATAGAAAGATCCTTAACAATATAAGAAGGAGAACCACATACAACATTCCTATCTAGAATAAATTCCCTCACCTAAATCCACGCTTTCCAAAAGGAGTGAAAGAATTTTGACCCGAATAATTTTACTTTATAGTCTCCAGTCATAATGTCACACACTGGTACATTCTTCCAAAGTTTACCTTTTCTAATAACTGATTTTTCTATGTTGTTCCTGATAAGGATTTTCCATGGTTCATTGCTCCATAAATATTTAATAATCCACTTAGCTTCCAATTTTGTCCCATTTCCTTTAATATATTTTAATCCCAAGCCTCCATGTTTCTTTTCCTGGAAACACCAGTCCCATCTTACACAGTGTCTCTTCATGTTACCCCTACCATCCGACCATAGGAAATCTTTGAGGATTCTTTCTAGCATACTGACATGAGAGTTAGAAAAAAACCATGTTGAAGCATAGTATATATGATGTGCAGAGAGGACCTTTGTACAATTTGGATCCTACCAACAATAGACAGTGTTTGTGACTGACATTTAATATGTTTCTTGTTGATCTTCTCATAGATCCAGTACCACATGTTGTTAATATTTGGTTCTACTGAGAAAGGAATTTTGAGGTATCTAACTAATTTTTGTGGCCCTTCCCATTACCAGCCTTTGTTGGTTAACCAAATGGGAGGGTCATCTGACCAACCCAAAATAGTTGATTTGTGTGGAGAAATTTTGGATCCTGAAACCTTACAAAAGAATCCAAGTCTTTCTACTGCAGTGTCAAAATTTTCTTCTGATAGTTCTAAGAATAGAGCTATGTCATCTGCAAATAGAGTATTAATAAGGTTCTCTTTGTTAGGAAGAGAAATTCCTTTGACAAGAGGTCCCAGACTCTGAGCCCTAAGAATATAGTACATGGCATCTATTGTAATTACAAACAAAGAGGGTGTTATTGGGCACCCTTGTCTAATGGATCTCTGCAACATTATGGGTTATGATAAGGATCCATTAACATCAATAAATTTAAAGGATTCTTTGAATAAGATGTTAATCTATTTACAATAGTATTTAGGAAACCCAAAAGCTTTTAACATTCCTAACACAAACGGCCACTCAATTCTATCATATGCCTTTTCAAAGTCTAGTAAAATCATGGCCACCTATTTCCCATCAACCCTAGCCCAATTCATTGCCTCCCAACTGGTAACTATATTCTCAAGGATATATCTACCTTGTATAAATATAGTTTGTGTGTTTGAAATTAAGTTGCATAATAGAGGAGCAATTATCCTGGCTAATATTTTTGCAATGATTTTATAAGAAAGATTTATCAGTGTAATGGGCCTCCAATTTTTCACTAGAGTTCTATCCCCAACTTTAGGTAATAGTTTCACCACTCCTCTATTAATGGCGTCTCCAAGAGTCCCTCTGACCATAGCTATATCATATACTTCCATTAGCTCCATTACTACCCATTCCTTATTCTTCTTGTAGAACTTGGCTGGAAGACCATCAAGCCTAGGTGCTTTTCCATTAGGGAAAGAGTCAATAGTTTCTATAATTTCTTCTACAAAAATATGAGTCTCTAAGGAGGAAGAATTATGTTCTGATATCTTAGTGGGTATTAAAGTAAGGCAGTTTTTTAAATAACCCTCACTTTCTTGTGAAAATTCTGAGGAAAACAGATCTCTGTAAAATTGATGGAAAGCCTCTTCAATGGATACTGGATTATTGGTGATACCTTCCTCTACCTGTATACCTTCAATACATTCTCTTCTATGTGTTTCCCTGATAATATTAAAGAAGTACCCAGACCCTTTGTCACCCTCACTGATCTAATTCATCCTGGATCTTATTTTTTGCCCTTTGGTTTTATATCTTTGAATCAATCTCAGGTTATGCTTAGTGTTTGCTAATTGAGGTTCTATCTCGAGGTTAGCACCCTTGTTTTATATCTCTTTATCTATATTATTCAAATGAGTTTTCCAAAAGGATTCAACTTTGTTCCTATCTATAGAAAATTTCTTACCTATGATTTGGAACATCTTCTTCCACGCATCAACCAACTGCTCCCAAGTGTCTATAGGGTTCATCCCAGGATTACAAAGTTTAATCAAATGAGTAACCATTTCAATAGCCTCCAGATTATAAGGATCATCAAGTAAGGACACATTAAGTTAAAGGGCTTATTTTTTTGGCCTCCGACACCTAAGTCCCCAATCTTATCAATTCTAATACTAGTTTGGATAAGTGAGTGGTCTAAAATAGATGTCGGGTACACCATCACTGGGGCATAGTTGCCTTCAGGTATAAAAGAGAATTTTGTTGCATCCCCATAGACTTTGTCAACTCTATAGTAGACCCTCTATTTTCCTTTCTGATTGTTACACCAAGTAAACCAAATGTCCTAAAAAAATTTATACATGTGTTCCATGGGATCAATAAGATTAAAGTTTCTTTTGAATTTCTACCAAAAAAACATCTCGCTTCCTTTCCATATATGGTCCAGACCTCCTAATTTATTTTCCCTTTGTTCTACCATGTTAACATCCCCCACAAAAATCCATGAGTAGTTAGGAATATATTTTACAGACCAGTCCCACATCTATGATCTTTCGCTATAGTCATTAGCTGCATATATGTTACAAATCCCAAACTCTTCTTGCTTTATTTTTAGTATTACCCATATGATTCTTTGACAAGGTGAGCAACCATGACTAACAATATGTTCTCACCATTTGTGGTTGATGAGAATAGCTACCCCTCCTTTTCCACTCTCATTATTTGAGTGGAATCCAACAACTTTATCCCATAGGAATTTTAGAATGGTATGGGCTTGAAACCCAACTACCTTAATCTCCTGTAGGCAGATGATATCTTTGGCAACCAATTGATTACACCACCTCCTAACTATATACTTTCCATCTACCATCTCTAGACCTTTAACATTCTAGCTATGGATTTGAAGCATGATCATTATTTTGAATGCATTTTTGTGCTCTTGCACAATCAGTTAAAATAGTCTGGTAAATTACTCTTACTTTTATTCTTGTTGGTCAGGGAGTTTCTATCCCCAGTCTTTCTTTTCTTCTACACAACTTTAGTAAACTACAACTCCTTGTTAAAGGAAACAACTTGAAGGGATTCAGGTGAGACAATGCATTCCATCCTAGGTGGCTGGTGACTTTTATTAGAGGCTTTAATAACCTCATCTCTCTGGTTAATAGTAACCAGGGCTAATTGTTGGGCATTATACTTGGTGAGGGGTGTAGGTTCATTCTGATTTTTAACTAAAGGAGAACCTCTTGAAAGATGGGCATATGAGGTGGCGGGGTCGGTATTCTCATAATTATTGGATTTATTAGCAGGAAATACTTCAAACTCTTCATCAAACAGTGGATTATACAATGAAGAAAACATGTTTCGATCTACAATATCAACTAGCATATCTGAACTATCAACCGAGAGATTAGTTTTCTCCAGTTTTTATGTATGGTGCATCACCAAATCTTTTTGGAGTCTAGGAGAAGAGTTCTCTTGTGAATTAGAACCATCTTTATTACCATCATGATTCTCACTAGCATTTTTTGAGTTATTATTTATATTTACATTACTATCCAAATTCTTCACTGTATTGAGTTTACATTTTTTAATATGTTTTAGTGCGGGGCAATCCTTTTTAGAATGTCCATTACATCTACAATGAAAATAGGAATTAAGATTTCCAAGCATTGAAACTTCCCAACAAATTATATCTCTATCAAATTCCAATGAGATACAATCTGGGAAATTGACTTCTGATGTAAGGGCTGCCAAAACCCTAGCATTTAGATGAGGCAGGGTAACCGTAGATTGCTCAATCTTTAACACACAGCCTAGGGGTTTCAATATTTGGGAGATAAAAGGCCAGAATTCACCATTCAAATTTCTAATTTCCACCCAATTTAGTACCAACTTAGCAACCACATTCTCAATATTACTGTTATACAATGAATTTGTGCCTCTGATCTCAAGCTCTCTTGGTCTTGATAATCCAATATAACATGGGAATCATCTCAAGGTTGTGGGACCTTATGCTAACCGAGATGAGACCTCTAGGTTCTAGGCTGGTTCCTCTTGGATAATCACCTTAATTTTCTTCTTAACAGGAAAGTAAATCCTTTTTGAGGGAAAGGGATAGAAGGATTGCTTGAAAGGGAAATGACTAAAAGCAAACTACCTACTAGGTGATGCACCGAAATTAGGGCTTGGGTCTTAGTATAGAGGAATGAAATCAATGGAAGAACCAGGTCAAATAAGTTACAACTCACTAGATAGGCTTGCATAAGTATTTTATAGGAAGGCCTGAACATAAGACTCGACCTATGACCTGAAAACAAACATCCTTCTCTGCAACCAGGTGTAGGGATGAGACAAGACTGCTAGGGGCTGAAGTATACCCACAAAGCATCTAAATCAGATCAAACACAATAACACACAGGCTTGCAGAAAATGAGAGGAACTAGGAACCCCAATTTCCATTAATTAGCATTCATAAACTTTGATCCAATAAGAGATAATACAAACAAGGAAGCATAGGGATATGAAGGATTATCACAAAGTACTTCTAGCAGCTTGCATAATCAATGAGAAGATTACAGAATGTAAAAGCTAGAGGGAAGAAAGAATGCCTCAGATAACTCCAAGAGAGAAAAAATTCTCTTTACAAAATGCCAAAATCTCCCCACTAAGGCTCTCAAAAAAAACCTTTTATACTCCCATGCACGCAGGTAGGAGTCTCAGAACCTAACTAGGGTTACAAATTTACAATAGAATAATTGAACCTAGGACAAAAATCTAATCTGGCCATAAATGTGCACCAAGGTAAATCAATCAAATCATATCCTCTATCTTACGCCCATCCCTGTACTTGATTATGCATTGTGAACAAGCAACCTGGATCCATGAGCAATATTCAGCAACTAAGTCTCTGTCATGAATGCTCACCAACTGATCACAGTCCCCCAGGACGGGAAGTGACC
>MU226838.1:4382593-4414125 GCA_018584345.1 Thuja plicata | reverse complement strand
CTTGGTCTTGATAATCCAGTATAACATGGGAATCATCTCAAGGTTGTGGGACCTTATGCTAACCGAGATGAGACCTCCAGGTTCTAGGGTGGTTCCTCTTGGATAATCACCTTAATTTGCTTCTTAACAGGAAAGTAAATCTTTTTTGAGGGAAAGGGATAGAAGGATTGCTTGAAAGGGAAATGACTAAAAGCAAACTACCTACTAGGTGATGCACCAAAATTAGGGCTTGGGTCTCAGTATAGAGGAATGAAATTAATGGAAGAACCAGGTCAAATAAGTTACAAATCACTAGATAGGCTTGCATAAGTATTTCATAGGAAGGCCTGAGAATAAGACTCGACCTATGACCTGCAAAAAAACATCCTTCTCTGCAACCAGGTGTAGGGATGAGACAAGACTGCTAGGGGCTGAAGTATACCCACAAAGCATCTAAATCAGATCAAACACAATAACACATAGGCTTGCAGAAAATGAGAGGAACTAGGAACCCCAATGTCCATTAATTAGCATTCATAAACTTTGATCCAATAAGAGATAATACAAACAAGGAAGCATAGGGATATGAAGGATTATCACAAAGTACTTCCAGCAGCTTGCATAATCAATGAGAAGATTACAGAATGTAAAAGCCAGAGGGCAGAAAGAATGCCTCAGATAACTCCAAGAGAGAACAAATTCTTTTTACAAAATGCCAAAATCTCCCCACTAAGGCTCTCAAAAAAAACCTTTTATACTCCCATGCACGTAGGCAGGAGTCTCAGAACCTAACTAGGGTTACAAATTTACAATAGAATAATTGACCCTAGGAAAAAAATCTAATCTGGCCATAAATGTGCACCAAGGTAAATCAATCAGATCAAATCCTCTATCTTACGCCCATCCCTGTACTTGATTATGCGTCGTGAATAAGCAACCTGGATCCATGAGCAATATTCAGCAACTAAGTCTCTGTCATGAATTCTCACCAACTGATCACAGTCCCCCAAGACGGGAAGTGACCCTTGATGGCCGCCGCTCAAATTCATCAATGAGCCATCGATCACGACCGTGGCCTTTGCCAACTGCACCCAAGAGCAATAACTTCCTGATGGGACTATGTATCTCCCTCCACGTCTCTGAATCTTCTATTTCCCCATCAACGTCGAACAAATCTGAATCTGGGATCAACAGACTCACTATGCATGGCCTTCTACAACTGAAACCTCCCTGATCAATTCTGGAACATGAGCACAGAGGAACCATGGCTGCCAAGTGTTCACAGTGCCAAATCTGCTGCCAAATATTCAAATTCAAAGTCCAGCGATAACGCGACCAACGGCTAGTCTCTTTGTCACGAGCCTCAGACCTTAACCATGGTAAATTCTCATGACCTGGCGACAAAGCACTTTTTTACCTCTATTTAACTCAAGCCAGATCCAGCGACATCCTGACTGTGTGAAATCGAGGTCGCAAGGCATTTCACTTAACTCACCTTTCTTCTAGCGACCCAGCGCCTAACTGTCATCTTTAACCGCCACGGCTTGTCGCCTGATCGCCAGATGCTATCTTCCCATTCTGAGACCACGCGACCACACTTAGTCGCCAAGTCCGGAGAACCTAGCACCGAGCCCTTTGAATTTTTCTTAACATTTTTTATGTGTCCTTCAATCTTTCTAGCGACATCCAGACTGACCCTTGTCGCTGAATCGGGAGTACTTTCTCTGTAGGGCACTTTGATCACTAGACTTAGCGACCACCGTTGGATCTTCTGAGCTTTGCATCGGACGGCTATCGCCTAGTCGCGATAAAATTGAGGATGCCCTTAAAATGTGCCACGATCCCGCGACAAGTAGCTATCTCTTCATTAATCGCACAGTCGCGAGCCATTTATTCTTTCATTTGATTGCTCGGCGACTGCGCAACGAGGCCTTTTCTTTTACCAATCGCTCAGTCATGAGCTGATCTCTGACATCCTTAAAACATCAGTGATTGAGCGACGAGAACTTGTTTTCTTCTTGTCGTGTACTCGCGAGCACTTTTCTATTTACTCAATTTGATCACCGACTGCGCGATGAGTTCCTCTTTGCTTATCGCATACTCGTGACTGATATCATCTTCATCTCTTCTGCTTGGCAAGTGCGCGATGACATTATCCTCCGGCTCATTGCATAGTCAGAAATGGATGGGACCTGGGAAAGAATAGATCGCGATTGCGCGACGACCGCAATTGGCAGCTCGTCGCGCACTCGCGCAACTTAATAACTTGAAACAAATTTCACTGCGATCAAGCGACTAGAGACTTGGGACCCACCCTCCACCAAGGCTTATGACATATCTGGCGATCAAGCGACCAAAGACTTGTAGCCAAGTCGGAAGACATCTGGAGAATATTCCAAAAGATCACTAGACTACGCGACAAAGCAAAAGGCAAAGTCGGGAGATAAAACAGGAATATTCTATGAGGCAAAGCGATCAAGCGACCAAAGAATAAGCACATGTCCTAAGTGATTGGAAAAAAGGTAACGATGAAATAGAAGACATGGCCCAGGGTTTCAAGATATGTCGTTTAACACTTGATTGCTAGGGTTTTCCAGGGTTTTAAGGGTTTAGAGCAAAGTGCACCAGGGTGGAAAAAATGGGCAACAATTACCTTTAGGGTGGCATGGAAAAAATCTTAAACAAAGAGCGGCCGACACTCCAAAATTTCTTATTCAAAACCCTTTCTTGCATGTTGTGATTTTTTAAAAAATTGCAAACAACCCTTTTTGTATCGTTGTGCAATAAGTAACAAAAATGCCAAGTTTTTTTCCCCACACAGAGGCAAGCCAATCATCAAAGAATTTGCGAGATGGTAGTGACTCTTTATCCAAACAAACAAAAAATATCACAATGCTTCTTAACCTACTATGCTCTGATCTAATAGAACTTACCATATCTTCATTCAGCGAAAGAGAGAGTTTTCAATTCCATAGAAGGAGACTTACCATTTCCTCCTCCATCTCCACCATCCTCTGAACTCCCTCCACTACATCATCCACCTCCATTGGCTACGGCCCATCCCATTCTGTCCTTTTCTAACTCCACCACTCTTCTACTGAAGACTCCATCAAACACTGTACTAGCCGAGAAAAGAGGAGAACTCTCCACCACTACTTGCTTGTATGACAATTTTTCATTTGGTTTAACACCCTTAATACCTTCTACAAACTTGTTACATGTATCATTAATACTACCACTTTCCTCCACTTTGTCCTTAATGATTCCTTCTTCACTCTGTGGGAGATTACGATTATTATTTGGCCCTCCTATCACACACATAACCCAGGTGGGGGAAGGGTAAACCCTGGATCACAAGTGAAGAAGAATAAAAAACCAAGGGCACAAAGAAGACATAAGCTGGTATACAAAGAAATAACTACAAGGAAACCAATAAAACATAAAGACACAAATCAAAGTGACATGGGAATCGAGGATAGGGAAAATGCAATAAATTCAACACGAGGACACACACAGACATGAGCATACATCAAAAACATTAAGTTGCAGAGTCATCATCATCCATCCCAAAGTTTTTCTAATTCAGATTTCCTCAGATCATCTTTCCTCCTAATATTCCAAAAACACTTCGTTAAAAAATTGCATTGTCTAATACCCTTTGTGGAGTTATCAGACATATCAAAAACTTGTCTATGGTTCTTTTGGACCAACAAAGCCAAATTTCCACTGTCTCTTCTGGCTAGCTAGGCCTAATGGGGCTCATTTACAATACAACTACTAACCTTACTGATTACCAGACCACATGAACATGAAATAGTCTTGAGTTAATATTTAAAACAAAGTATTTTCAACTTTTGTTGGGCTTTCCTATTGACTAGACCCTCTACGCACCAAACCCTCCACTCTATGAGCTTAAACCTAGGGCCTATTGGAACTCTATCCTACCAACACCTCCAAATATTTTAAAAGGTCGATTAATCTTATATTCCATATACCTTAATGTATACAAACATAAAAATCCATTCTTGTGTGGCTTGACATCAGCTGTTACTCCATTGGCTCCATTTTAGTGAATTTTCCATCAACAAATTCACTGTCTAAGGATATGGATCATTCCTCTATCTCTTTCCCTACACAAAATAATTCTAATATAGATCTAAGATAGAATTTGGACCCATGCTAAGAAGAAAAATGTCAACATGAGGTTTTAAACCTTTGGACACTCCATTCCAACAAGAAATCTGACACTAAACTCTCATTACCACATTACAAATAGTAAGAAAACAATGCACAACACTCGGAAAACTTAATGCATTTCCATTAAAAAATACAAAAAATAAATAAATAAAGAAGCTCATCTCCACATTCTAGGAGCTCACAAAATTAGTTATAATCAAAACCAGAAAATGAAAACTATATTAAGTTGTTTTCTTTTTATACACAAAAATCTACTATAGTATCTTTGATGGAAGTGTACCAAGGTGTGCTCGCACAAACTCCACTAGGACTCAACTTGTCCTAGTCTCCTCAGGATCCTAAGTCTCCTCAAGATCCTAAAATCAACACTAGGATCTCCCAATTCTTTTCTCCAATGGCCTAAGACTTCACTAAATCAATCCAGTGGGTTATGCTTCTTGTGCTTCACCTTGAAAGACAACTATCACTAGTTTTGTCTCAATGCTTCACTCTTTCTTGAAGGATTCTAGGCATAAATCCTCCATCCCAACTTCACCAATTCTACAAGGGTCATGTTCACCATTTGAAAACTCATTCTGCATCCTTTTCACTCTAATAGAATAGGTCTTCAATCCCAATTCAATCGAGTTCCAAATTGACTCCTTATTAGACCCTATTAGGTCTAATTGACCAATTAGCTCTATCGAGAGGGTTTTTTTCTAGATTTCTTCCCAAAATGTACAAACAAGTCCAAAAACTAACCTAATATCCTGATACCCTTTTGGAAGATCTAAAATATTTTTAAGGTCTAGGGCTCCCAAGTCATTCGTACACCAGTGTCCTAAAATGTAGGGCTAATAGGGCTTTTTGCGTTTCAAAAATGCAGTTGACTGATTTCTATCTAGAAATCTATCCAAATGGATTTTTCAAATTATTATCTCTCAATAAGGGATCTATAGGATCCTAATGACTCTTAAACTACAATTGGTTTAGACCTTTCACACACAGCCTTGCTTTTTCATTCAACTTTCTCTCTTCCATACACCTAACCGGACAGTCATATATCACCTAGGAAATGGATTCAAAAATAGAAACTTGGTTGTCCATGCCTCCTAATTGAATATATACACTATACAAAGGCTTCCCTAACATATTCATCCACCTTTTCTAGTTTCCCATGGTTGGATTCTATGGGGGACCTATGAAACCAAAATCTACCTAAACTGGACTAGTAAACACTCTAAATCCTAAACAATTTTCTAAGACTATCAAATCTAATCTAATATATTTTCTCACTGAATGAAAAGATCTTTTATCTAATCCTAATTCATAGATCCAACAATATATTCAACCTTTCAATACATTAACACACCATTAACATAAAAATAAGTCGACTCTACTGTCAAACCAGAACACTCTTCCTTCATTCACTTCAAAAACTTGCTTACAATATCCTCTACCTTGGGAAATGAGCCACATAGTATCTTAAGATGCCTCTCGCACATTTTTAGGCCTTCAAAATTCATTTCCCAATCCTAGAATGAAGGGGATCCAAAGTTTTTGAGTTTCATGCAACATTTGCAAGAGCTTGCAAATGTTGTCATGAAAACTTTTGAGCATCTTTTGCATTTATGATGCCAACTAACTTTAGGACCTCTAAACCATATAACTCGATGGATTAACATCATTAAGGAATTTTTAGGAACCTTTCACACTTTTCTTAGATCTAGGACACATTTAGACCACATTTCCCATTTTAGGCCTATCTTAAGGATTAAAAAATTAGAAATCAAACTAACCTAGACTAGATTGGACTTAGTACTAACGACTAATCCATCTAGTCACACACATTGCAAGACATTCTAAGGTCAAAAGTAAAATCACTGACTTGGATAGAGTCAGTTACAAGCCAAAATTGACTAAGCATTTGGAGTTTGCCTTGGTACTCTTGCACCATCCTCCCCAAATGAAAAAGCTTCAATCCACCTTTGGATTGAGTAAGTTGGGATCAATGCCCAAGTTTTTGAACTCTGTCTCCTTTACCCAAGTTGCATTTTCATCCATTTGTCCATGCCACTTCACCAAGTGTTCATTGTATTCCTTCTTTCTTGTCTTTGTGTAGACTTTGGAATCCAGTATATATTCTACCTTCTTGATCGGTGTAGATGGAAAGTTGAGTTCTTCCACCTCCTATATGACTTCAGTCAAACTTTGATCTAGATCTGGGATTGGGACTTTATACAAAACTAAGTCTTCTACATTAAACACCAAAGATAGACCCATATCCTATAGAAGTTCAACTTTGTATGCATCTGTGCCATATTTGGCCAGTATAGTACATGGGAAAATTCTTCTCATCTATAGTTTATGTGGTAATCCTTTATGCAACCCTGCCTTGTTGAGGTGTACCATAGCTAAATCCCCAATTTGGAATTGGACATCTCTTTTCCTCTCATCCACTTTTATCTTTATTTTCTCTATATTGCCAATAAGTGTCTTCCTCACTATTTCATGAAATTCTTGCATAGAATGTGCAAAGTCATCTGCATAGATACTTCCCTTGGCTCCATCCTTTAGATCTTTGAGCTCAAATATGCCTCTTGGATGAAGGCCATAAACTATGCCTCTTGGATGAAGGCCATAAACTATTTCAAAAGGACTCTTACCAGTAGTCCTATTCACTATGTCATTATAAGCATACTCTACTTGCCCAATGAGTTGGTCCCAAACTTGACCATAGTCTTTAGTTAAACATACTAGGAGGTTTCCAAGAATCCTATTCACTACCTCAGTTTGGCCATCAGTCTGAGGATGATATGCAGATCCAAAATATAAGTTGGTTCCTAGTTTCTTCCATAGATTATTCCAAGAATGACTCATGAATTTGGTATCCCTATATGATACTATTCTAAATGGTAAACCATGTATTCTAACTACCTCCTTGAAGAATAGGTGAGAAATCTAACTAGCATCATGGATTGTCTTATAGGTTACAAAGTGTACCATCTTATGAAATTTGTCCATAATAACATAAATGCTATCCATTCCTTTTTTTATCTTGGGAAATCCCACTACAAAATCCATGCTCAGACATTCCCATGGTCTGGTTGGAGTGGGTAGAGGTTGGTATAGGCATGCATTTTAAGATGTACCTTTTTCCTTTTGACAGATAATACAATTTTCTACATATTTATTAACATCCAAACTCATCTTGGGCCAAAAATATAATCTTTAAACTAATTCTTGGGTCTTATTGATACCAAAGTGTCCACTAAGTGCACCATTGTGCTTCTCTTGAATCAAATTTTCTCTTATGGACCCTCTAGGGACACACAATTGACTTCCTTTAAACAAAAGATCACTACAAATTATATTCACAGAATTTACTATGAAAGTGGTTCTTGTATTCTTGACATACCTTGTAGATGTTTGCAAAATCTTCATCTTCTGCATATATATCTTTGAAGATCTCTATTCACATGCTCTGCAAGTGTATCTCTTGTATTGTTAGGGCTTTTCTTCTTAAGGCATCTGCTAAATTATTCTACAATCCCTTTTTGTGCTTGATGTTGAAGGTGTATGGTTGCATGTATTTAACCCACTTCATGTGCTTGTGGCTGAGCTTATCTTGTGAGTTCAAGAAACTCAGTGCTTGGTTGACTAAAAAGACTAAAAAATCCTTTGGAAGAAAGTAGTGCCTCCACTTCCTCAAAGCTTGGACCAAAGCATACATCTCTAGGTCATAATAAGAGTATTTATTCTTTGCTTCAATTAGTTTTGTATAGTGAAAGGCCAATGGTCTTCCCTCTTGACTCAAGACTGCACCAATGACTATATTCCTAGCATCACATTCTGCTATGCATAGACTCTCAAAGCTTGGAAAATTTAATATTGGTTGGGTATAAATACTCTTCTTTAACAACTCAAACCCATGATTAGCTTGTTCACTCCATAAAAATTTATTTTTCATCCCACCCTTGATAGTATCAAGCATAGTAGCACAAATTACACTGAATTGATTTACAAACTTTATATAGTACTATTCTAAGCCATGAAAACTTATTACCTCAGTGGCTATCCTTGGAGTAGGCCTATTGATGATGGCTTCCACCTTGCTAGGATCCATTTTTAGATTTCCTTAAGATAGTACAAACCCAAGGTACACTAGATCTTGTTTCATGAATTCACATTTTTCCAAGTTGATCATCAACTTCTCTTCATTCAGCTTCTTGAAGACTATTTGTAGATGTCTAAGGTGTTCTTCTCTTATCTTTCTATAAATGAGTATATCATCCAAGTAGACTACCAAAAACTATCCTATGTAGTCTTTTAAGACTTCATTCATGAGTCTTATGAATGTGGATGGGGCATTGGATAGCCCAAATGGCATGAAAATCCACTCATATAGACCATTTGTGGTCTTGAAGGTTGTTTTCCATTCATCTCCCTCATTGAATCTGATTTGGTGGTATCCACTCTTCAAGTCAATCTTTGCGAAAAATTTGGCTTCACCTAGATAGTCCATTAGGTCCTCTATCCTAGGGATAGGGAACCTATACTGAATGGTTATTTTGTTTATTGATCTAGATTTAGTACATAGCCTCCTTGTTCCTCCCTTTATAAGGGCTAAGATAGTGGGTATGACACAAGGGATAATACTTTTCCTAATCAGACCTTGGCTTAGGAGTTCTTGAATCTGTCTAGCTATTTCCTCATTTTGTTGAGGATTCATTTTATATGAATCCTTATTGGGAAGGTTAGCTCCTAGAATGAAGTCTATATGGTGGCTTCCAATCCTCTTAGGGGGTAGGGATGATGGTTGTCAATCACTAATAATACCTTCATACTCTTGTAGCATTGCCTGCACTTCCTTTGGCAATTTTGTCTTCTTGACTGTCTTGTCTAAAACTTCTTCTTTTGGTTTCAACACAAGTGGAAAACCAATTCCTTCTCCTTCTAAGGCTTCTAATAAATATTTCTCACTAATCATGATAACATTGGGGCCAAATTATTTCATTTCTCCATCCTCCAATAGTGACTATATTTTGAATGTCACATTGTCCTTCTCGAAATAATAGGAGTTCTTTTCTCCATCATGCATGGCCTACCAATAAAATTTCCATGGTCTACCTAGGATTAGGTGAAATGTATCCATAGGTAGCACATCACACAATAATTTTTCCTTTAACCTTCCAATTGAAACCTCCACCAAATCTTGTTCATTGACAAGTTCATTTTATCCTTTGTTTAGCCAGGTGACTTTATAAGGATTGATGTGGGGTATCCTTTTCATTTTAAGCTTGTTGACTACCTCCTCTAACACTATGTTGTCAGTAGACCCTAATTCTATGATGACTCTATACACTTTCCCCATAATTTTTCATTTCACTCTAAATAGTGATCTCCTTTGACTACACTCCTCTTTCACTAGTTCCTTAATCAAAGTTCTTCTCATCATTAAATTCTCACCTTCCTCTGACTCTAAGGGAACCTCAGGTTGTTTTCTTCCACCACTATCCTCTTCTTGGACATAATGTTCCCTTTTATCACTTCCTTCAGAGGTAGTACCCTTCTTTTGACACCTATATTCAAGATGCCCCATCTAGTTACAGTGGTAACATTTCATGTTAGCAAAGTAGTTACCCCTACCTTGGTTATTGTTTCTTCATCTACTATTAGAGTTCCTTCCTCTATTTTAACTCCCTTTGTTGGAGTTTCCTTCTTTTGTTTCAAATAATTTAGTCTCTCCTTGACTTTTTTGTTCAGAACTCCTTCCACCATATCCACCTCTTTTTCCTCTAGTGTATCTTCCTCTACATCTTCCTCTAGTAGTGCCAGAATCTTGTTTCTTTCTCAGCTTCTCTTCAACTTTGATGGAAATTTGGTGGCACTTTTGAATGGTGTCTAGGGTCAAAAGACTCATATCATCTTGTATGGTCCACTTAAGTCCATTATGGTACCTTTCTACCTTAACCTTCTCATCCTCTCCAACTCTAGACCTCATGCAATGTCTCTGAAACTCTTTAGTGTAGGGGTTTACATCTAGGTCCTTCTATGGACTAATCCTTGTCTTTTCTTATACTGTTGGATTTAATAATCCTCAGGGATATAACCATCTCTTATTTTTGCAACCGTAGCTCTCCATGTGGCAATGAGATTCTTTCCTTCCTTCTCCCTCTCATCTTGGATGAATTTACACCAAGTGAGTGCATACCCTCTTAGTCTAGCATTAAAAAATTTCACCTTTTGAGCCTCAGTCATGTGATCACACTCAAAATGGTTTTCTAGTCCTTCTATCCAGTTTAGGACTATCTTTGGTTCCATCTTTCCAGTAAATATAGGAACTCCTTCTAGTGCTTTACCACTCATAGCCTCTAAAGATTTCAAGAATGGATCCTCATTAAGGATAGGGTTAGGTTCAGGTACTTCATCATCTATGGAAATCTCCTTTCCTTTCCCTTCAACCTTATCCTTCACTTCTTCTGATTTCACATCAACTTCATCTACCTTTTTCTCTAATTGAGTCAATCTATCTCCAAGTATTCTATTCTCCACTTCTTGATCATATACCTACTTAGCCAAACCTGCATTGGTCACCATTGTGGATTCTCCTAATGACTCTGCTAGTTGGAACATTAATTACAAGCCTGATCAAAGAGGCTCTAATACAAATTTGATGGAAGTGTTCCAAGGTGTGCTCACACAAACTCCACTAGGACTCTGCTTGTCCTAGTCTCCTTAGGATCCTAAAATAAACACTAGGATATCCCAAGTCTTTTCTCCAATGGCCTAAGACTTCACTAACTCAATATAGTGAGTTATGGTTCTTGTGCTTCACCTTGAAAGACAACTATTACTAGTTTTGTCTCAATGCTTCACTCTTGCTTGAAAGATTCTAGGCATAAATCCTCCATCCCAGCTTCACCAATGCTACAAGGGTCATGTCCACCACTCAAACATGCATTTTGCATCCTTTTAACTCTAATAGAATATTTCTTCAATCCCAATTCAATCGAGTTCCAATTTCACTCCTTATAGGACCCTATTGGGCCTAATTGACCAATTAGCCCTATCCAGAGGGTTTTTTTGGATTTACTCCAAAAAATTACAAACAACTCCAAAAAATAACCTAATATACTGATACCCTTTTGGAGGACCTAAATTATTTTCAAGGTCTAGGGTTCCCAAGTCATCCGTACACTAGTGTCCTGAAATGTAGGGCTAATATGGCATTTTGGGTTCCTAAAATGAAGTTGACTGATTTCTATCTAGAAATATATCCAAATGGATTGTTCAAGCTCTTAGATCTTAATTAGGGATCTATAGGATCCTAATGACTCTAAAACTACACTTGTTTCAGACCTTTAACACACACCCTTACTTCTGCATTCAACTTTCTCTCTTGCATACACCTAATCAGACAGTCATAGCTTGCCTAGGGCATGGCTTCAAAAATAGAAAATTGGTTCTCTAGGACTCCTAATTGTATATATACACTATACATAGGCTTTTCTAACATATTCATCTACCCTTTTTAGTCTCCCATGGTTGGAATCTATGGGGGAGCCATGAAACCAAAATCTACCTAAACTGGACCAATAAACACTCTAAATCCTAAACAATTTTCTAAGGCTATAAAATAAAATCTCATCTATTTTCTCACTGAATGAAAAGATCTTGTATCTTCTCTTACTTCATGGATCCAAAAATAGATTCAACCTTTCAATCCATTAACACACCATTAACATAAAAAACAAGTTGATTATATTGTCAAACTAGAACACTTTTCCTTCATTCACTTCAAAAACTTTCTTACAATATCCTCTACCTTGGGAAATGAGGCACATAGTATCTTAAGATGCCTCTCCCATGTTTTTAGGCCTTCAACATTGATTTCCCACTCATATAATGAAGGGAATCCAAATTTTTCAAGTTGCATGCAACATTTGCAAAAAGTTGCAAATGTTGTCATGACAACTTTTGAGCATCTTTTTCATTTATGATGCAAACTAAATTTTAGGACCTCTAACCCATATAACTCAATGTATTAACCTCATTAATGACTTATAGGGACCTTTCACACTTTTCTTAGATCTAGGACACATCTAGACCATATTTCCCATTTTAGGTCTATCCTAAGGATTGAAAACTTAGAAATCAAACTAACCTAAACAAGATTGGATTTAGTACTAACTACTAATCCATCTAGTCACACATAGTTCAAGACCTTCTAAGGTCAAAATTAAAATCACTAACTTGGCTAGAGTCAGTTACAAGCCAAAATTGACCAAGCATTGGGAGTTTGCCTAGGCTCCCCTGCACTCTCTCTCTCTCTCTCTCTCTCTCTCTCTCTCTCTCTCTCTCTCTCTCNCCCCTGCTCTCTCTCTCTCTCTCTCTCTCTCTCTCTCTCTCTCTCTCTCTCTCTCTCTCTATAATTTTCCTAAATTTTTAACCATTTCCCTCTCCCACACACTAATTTTCCTTGGTTTTTAACCATGTCCCTTACTCTTGGGATCTTCCAAACTACTTTTCAACCACTTAACTACCTTCTAGCTTAGTTCCTTAAACAAAAATGATCAAAATGTTGTCAAGTTGACAACTAAGTTGTCAGCTTGACAACAATATGTATAACCACTAAATGACCCCCCATGCTAACCAAAAATGGTTTTTAAATGACCTAGAATAGGAGAAAAAATCCTAAAACTATCCCTTTTAGCCTTTACATGAGTCCTTATTGGTTACATTTTCTAACTTTGGAGCTTTTACATAATTTCCACAAAAATAGCTTAATAAGCTTAACAACATGGCTTTTACTAGCCTCTTTAAAATAGCATGATGATCTTATTGATCATTTAGTCCTTGGGAGGAGACCTAAGAAATCCTTTTTGTATTCATCACCTTCTAATATTCATAGTATTTCTTGGTCAACCAATTGGCCCTTCTTGACTTTATGAGGTGGTATGCACCATACTCCTAGGGTGTAAAAGAATCTGTCCCATGGATATGTGGACCTTTTCCTTGTATTCCAATTTTGGGGGACTAATTGGTTATGAATTGCAACAAAATTATACCCTTTGGTCTTTAGCTTCTTGTACCAGTAACCAAAAATTTGGGCCTTGTACCAAGGACACCACCATGCTTCATTCAATTCTAGGCCTATTCTTTGATCATTCATAGGGCCATCAACATTATTCCCTTACAATTTTGTGATAAAAAAATTTAGAAAATTAAAATTCAATTACATCTTCATGAACACAAATGTAAGTTTGGTTCATCACTCTTTCCATTATAGGAACCTTCAATTGGGTCATCACTTCTTAATGTGAGATTCCCTATTTTTTTCCAACCTCCAAAGGACATAAGACTATCCCCATGTGAACTTTATCTTTAGCAAAATTCTTTGAAACCTTGTTCTCACCATCTTCATGATCTTAGCCACCATAAGGTTCATTCATTATCATCTCCTGCATATGCTTTGCTTTCATATTTGACTACTCCTTAGGTCCTTTAAATGGACAAATCTCCACATTATTTTCAACTAGGATCTCCATTTGATCCTTACCTACACCTACATCTTCTGGACACTTATGCTTCCTAGCATCTTTTCTTATCATATCTATTCGAGCATTCAGAACCTCTATAACATCTTTAATCTTTTCCTTACTATGTTCTTTGTCATCTTGTTGTTGTTTGTTCAAGAACTCAACTCTATTTCCTTGTTTTAGGAGTCCTTCCATCATCTTCTTGGTTTCTTGTATCTGGGATTCATTTTATTCTATTCTTTTTCTTGGCTTTCTAATCTCTTCTAGTGCTTGGTTTCTTTCTTCCTCTTTCTTTCTTGCTTCTTCCTTCTTCTTGGCCTCTAATTATTCTCTCTTTTTCCTTTCAAAATCTTTAAAGGCTTTGTGCACCTCATAGATTACCCTCTCTACACTTGTTAGGTACATTCTTACTAACTTGACTAGCTACCCCTAGAATCAACTAGTGGCTCTAATAACACTTTTATGTCGATAAAAGTGGTAAAGGGCTTCAAGCCACTATTGAGCTATGTTTAGTTTCCAATGTCTTATGTCAACACTCCAAAGACCTTTATGTCAAGAGTAGATTCAATGGCCTCAACCCACTTTGAAGACCAATTGATGGTCAAATCACTAGCTCTCAACTCCACTTCACTTCACACCATTTAGATGTTCCAACATGTTTCCATACTTCCATCCTTAATTCCAAACTCTCTCTTATGTTCTCACATACTCCAAATACCAAGAAAAACTCTTTAAAACTCACATCTTCCAGTGGTTAACTATATTAAGTTGTTTGTTGTCTAGTGGCTCTGATACCACTTTGATGTAAATAGAAGTGGAAAAGTGCTTCAAGCCACTATCAAGATATTTTTAGTTCCCAATGTCTTATGTCTTATGTCTTATGAAGAACAATTGATGGTAAAATCACTAGCTCTCACCTCCACTTCACTTCACATCATTTAGATGCTCCAACATGGTTTGATACTTCATTCCTTGATTTCAAACACTCTCTTATGTTCTCACATAATCCAAATGCCATGAAAAACTCTTTCAAAATCATGAATTCTAGTGGCTAACTTCCCTAACCAAAAGTACCATTTCTAGGACTATCCTAGTAGCCCTAACCAGAGAGGGAATTGCATTTTCCTCCTAATCTTCCCATAACACTTCTGTAAAAAATTACATAATCAAATACCCTTTGTGGAGTTATAAAACATATCCAAAACTTTCCTATGGTTCCTTTCAACCAAAAAAGCCAAATTTGCACTGTCTCTTCTGGCTACCTAAGCCTAATGTGACTCATTTACAAAGAAACTACTAACATTACTCATTCCCAAACCATAAGAACATGAAACAGTCTTGAGTTAAGATTTAAAAATTAAAATTCTACTTTTTTTGGGCTTACCTATTGACTAGACCCTCCATGTACCAAACCCTCCATTCTATGAGCTTTAACCTAGAGCCTCTTGGAACTCAATCTTCCCAACACCTCCAAAGATTTTAAAAGGTTGATTCATCTTATATTCAATATATCTTGATGAATTTAAACATAAAACACCATGCTTGTGTTGCTAGAATGTATGGTGCTACTCCCTTGGCTCCATTTTAGTGTACTTTCCATCAAATTCACTTTTTGAGGATGTGGATCCTTCCTCTACCTGTCTCCCTACTAAAAATGATGCTAATACACATCTAATATATAAGTTTGACCCATACCTTGAGGAATAGTGGCAAAAGGTTTTAGAACCTTTAGACACTCCATTACAACAAGAAATATGAGACTAAACTCTCACTATCATAGTACATATAGTAAGGAACAATGGACAAGCCTTAAAAAACTTAATTCATTTCCATAACCACAAAAAAAATCTCCTCTCCACATTTTAGGAGCTCACAAAGTGAGTTACAATCAAAACAAAAAATGTAAACTATATTAAGTTGTTTATTGTCTATAAATAAAACTCTGCTATAGTCCATATAGAGCTTAGAAAAACTCTTTCATGCATTCTCTCTCCTTGGAACTATCTTTTATTGGTTTTTAAACATGCCCTTTAATCTTGGGAATTTCCAAACTACATTCAACCAGTTAATTACCTTCTAGCTTAGTTCCTTAAATACAACTGATCAAAATCTTTTCAAGTTGTCAACTCAACAAATAGACGTCTAACCACTAAATTACCCCCCATTATAACCACAAATGGTTTTTAAATGACCTCTAATAGGTGAAAAATTCCTATAACTATCCGTCTAATCCTTTACATGAGTCCTTTTTGGCTACATTTGCCAAGTTTGGAGCTTTTACATACTTTCCACAAAAATGGTTTAATAAGCTTTACAACATGGCTCTTACAAGCCTCTTTACAATAAAATTATTATCTTATTGATAATTTATTCCTTATAAGGATACCTAGGACATCTTTTTATTCATCACCTTTTGATATTCATATTTTTTCATGGTAAACCAATTGAACCTTCTTGACTTCATGAGGTTCTTTGCCCCAACATCACACTCCAACGTAAATAATTTATCAAAACTTGGTAACATTAGAATGGGTTAGGTGGATACCTTTTATTTAAAAACTCAAAAACCCTATTGGATTCTTCATTCCATCTAATATTATTCTTTAATCCACCCTTTATAGTACCTAACACTAGAGCACATATTGCACTAAAACCCCTAATAAATTTCCTATAGAATTGGGCAAGCCCATAAAAACTTCTTACTTTAGTACCAGATGTGGTAGTGGGCCAGTTGAGTATAGCATCCACCTTTGTAGGATTCATCTTCAATGACCCTTGTGAGACCAAAAACTCGAGATGAACCCATTATTATTTTAGGAACTCACACTTCTCCAATTTGATTTCCAATAGATCTTCTTGCAACATCTTCAATATAATCTACAAATGCTCAAGGTGCTCTTCCTTACTCTTGCTGAAGATGAGGATGTCAGCAAGATAAAATACCACAAACACTCATATGTAGTACTTTATCACTTCATTTATCAATCTCATAAATTTTCTTGGGGCATTTCTAAGCCCAAATGACATGACAAGCCATTCATACAGTCCTTCTATAGTCTTGAAGGTTGTTTTCCATTCATCCCCTTCCTTTATACGGATTTGATGGTATTGGTGTAGGAGAACCCATGGGTTGATAGAGTCAATCCTAAACAAAAAAAAATTTTGAGCCCTCTTAGGCATGTTGTATATTTCATAAGGTCACATTGACCATAGTGTATGGGTACAATAGGGATTAGGGTCTAGTTAAGTCTTGAGTCCTTAGAAAGTTCAAATTAGGGGCTAAAATGTTGTAAATCCTCCTGATTGGTTAGTAGAGATGATGATGTCAACGTGATGTCATTAGGGCTTGGAGATGTTTAGAATCATGTTTGAATGAATTGATAGAAGTCTAGGATGAGGTTAGACTAGTTTTTAATCTCATTTCCATTAAGTTATGAAGAAGTGCAAAAGGATGTAAAAAATGTTGCTCAGCAACTTGTGTAACAGTTAAAAGTTGCTCGGACAACATTTTCCAAGTTTTTCAAAAGTGATGGAGAAGTGACCTAAGCAGAAAACAAAGGCATGGTTTCCATATTTAATATAGTTGATGACCTAATCCCAAGCTTAGACACCTATTGTACGGAATTGGTTTTAAAGAATACAGAGAAGTGTTTATTTTGGTGTGCATTTAGTTAGTTATTGAGTAATAGTAGATTAAAAATGGATTTAATTCTATACTATAGCTCGTTCATGGCTTAGAGAAGTTATTTTTATTTTTTTGTGTGCCTTTTTTTTATTGTTTTGAATTTCTTTCATTAGTTTTCTGTAAATACTTTTGTTTTGTACTATTCACTAGTTAAAACCATGAAATTGTTGAAGATGGAGAACTTACTCACTATCCCACCATTCAATCTATACAACCACTTGGGGATAGTGAGTATACTCTATGTACATAATATGTATAGGATATTGGGCCCTCAAATGCATAGGAAGAATTTTTAAGGTCTTTCCCTAGGCAAGCTAGTGGTGAGCCGAGCTAGGGAAGACACTGTTGTAGAGCTATTTACTTTCAGGGGTGTGAACTAAAGGCCCAATCAGATATTGGGAATTTAATTTGGGATTCTTCTAAATACTTGGTGGAGAGGAGAAGGTCATTCCAATGCATATTGTGGCCTAAAAATTGCAGAGTAGACAAGAAACTAGTGAAGTCCTAAAACCACACATTTTGGGTTAGGGCATTGTACGGATGGATGGAACCCTAAGAACCCAAAAATCATTGACAGGTTGGAAAATGAACCAAGAATCCAAAGGAAAGTTGCAAGGTATTTTGGGAAAGAAGTGGTGAAAATCCCTATTTTTGTAGAATAGGAGACCTAATAGGCCTACCATTAGGTCCATTTTGAAGCCAATTGAAGAAATCGACTAGCAAGATGAATCAAGAGGGACTCCTAAAACATCTAGTTGATCAAATTGAAATATCTAAGAACACCGCCTCACCTCTGCAAGAATAATTTACAGGATTTGGGGTGGAAAGTCTTTAAGTGAGTTTAAGGGCTAAAGAGTAAGAAGCTAGTAAGCACTAAGTAGAAGCCATGGATTGGTAGTTCTTTCTTGGTAGTTGGGTTGGTCAAGGAGACTAGGGGATCAAGAACCTTGAAGAGATCTTATAGGTTAGAACATGTGTAGAGAAGAAACCTTATTGTCTATTGAAAGGCTAAGGGAATGAGATTTTAATTGACTCATCCAACCTCCCTATTAGATTGGTATCAGAGCCCAAAAAAGATTTGGGATTGCATAGTGTATGTCAAAGTGTGAATCTAGTGGGTCTTCAAGCATGGTGACCGATGTGGAATTGGCCAATAAGGTAGATGACCACAAGGTAGATAATAGGCTATTAAGAAAAAGAATAGCCTAATTAGAGAAAGCATTGGGTGAAGTAAAAACAAAGACTATCAAAGTCAGTGATAAAATTGAAGGGAAGGAAGATAAGGGAAAAGAGGTTGTTGAACAGGATGAAACTCCACAACCTAACCCTATGTTTCAAAAGGATCCCTTCTTGAAAGCTTTGAAAGCTATGAGTGGGAAGGCTCTTGAAGGAATACCACTATTTAGTGGAAGGGTTTAATAAGATCTAGTCAAGGACTAGATAGAGGGCATGGAGAACCATTTTGAATGTGATGGAATCACAAAAGCACAAAAGGTAAGGGTGGCTAAGTTAAGAATCAAAGGCTCTACATTGACATGGTGGAATTTCATTCAAGCAAAAAGGGATAAAGAAGAAAATAAACCAATTGCCAGTTGGAAGGGAATGACAGTCAAGGTGGAAGAAACATACATTCTTGATGACTATGAAATACAACTGCATAAGAAGAGACAGGGCTTGTGAAAATAGGATCTTAATGTAAATTCCTATACAAAGGAGTTTCAAAAACTTTGTTTGAGGTCCAATGTGAATGAAGATGAAAGCCTTAAGGTGGCTAAGTACCTAAATAGTCTAAAATGGAACATCCAAGAGGAGATGACTCTACTAAGTCCCAAGACAGTACACCAGTGTTATCAGTTAGCCATCAATATTGAGGAAAAGAGAAAAAGAAAGCAAGATCAAAATTCCAATAACAGAGGAAGATGCAGAGATGAAAGAGGTCATAGAGGTGGTTACCAAGGAAGAGGGACTTGACAAAGAAGCTAGGGAGAGTCCAAACTTATGGAGCATGGTAATGAAACAAATTCTAGAGGAGGTTATGGAAGAGGTAGAGGAAAACAAGGAGGTTATAGTAGAGGAAGAGGTGTAGGTAGAAGAAATTCATATTTTTCTAGCATGAAGTGCTATAACTCTGGTAAAATGGGACATCATGCTTATAGGTGTCCTGAGAAGGCATCTTCTTCAAACAATGAAAAGAGAGTGGAATATGCACATGAAGACACATCAAGTGTCAAAACACCAGAGGTGAGTCACATTGAATCAGAGGTGTGAAATAATATAATTTTTAGAGGAGTCTTGATCAGACAACCACTAAGAGAGGAACCTAAGTGTGTGTGTGAGATTACACCTTCATGAAATTAGGATTAGTAAAAACAACTTTATGGAAACAAAATGCTATTTAATCTAAGAATTGAAGTTAAACCCATGACATCTCATGGTTCTCTATCTAATCTTTGTTAAGAGAGCTCTCATCCTTAATCTCTCTCAAGGACAATCCTATAATGAGAATAAAATGATAAAAATGCTCTAATCTAGCTCAAATGCTCAAAGATAAGTGTTCTTTCTATTCAAATGCTCATGATTCATGCTATAAAATCAACAAATGCTTCTAAAAAATGATACTCTAAATGCTATGCAAATGCTGAAATACTATCAAAAGCTCTCAAATTATCTCCAAGTGCCTATAGCAAGGATGCTTTTCTCTTGAATTTATTGGATCCCAAATACAAAAAAAATGGCTTTTATTTATAACAATTTCCCAAGGGTAGGGGTAGAGTGAGTTGATCATGATCAAGCTTTGGTTGAGTAAAAAGCTTTGAGGTGTTTTCAAATGGAGGGAAAATTGGTTGTCCTCAAAGAAATTAGGAATTATTTAATTCAATCATCTAATTAATTTAGCCATGTAAGGGTGAATGGGTTGGATTTGATTTTTTTATATTTAAACTAAACAATTAATTAATTAAAATCAATTGCATAATTTGATTAATCCCTTTCAGGCTTGAATTTAATTATTTGATTTCATGATTATTTAATCCTTTGATTTAATTTGATTTTTGTCCACTTTTCTTCATAAATGTCCATTTGATTTGATTTTGATCCATTTTAATACATTTGATGAGATTTGAGGTAATTGGCTGAGATTTGCAAATTTGAATGTTTAAGATACACTTGGTCAATTTTAGGTGTCTACAAATGCCCCTCTTTGAATTGATGTGTGAAGCGCATTGATTCAAAGAAAAATTGATGTCCTGATCATTGATTTGATACTGATGTCTGATTGATGCAAAACCTGATATTGATTTGATGCGAAACCCTGATGTGAAACTTGATGCAAAACCCTGATGTGAAACTTGATTTGATGCCCCACTAATAAAAATTTTGATTTTTGAATGCCCCGGATTTGATATAAGATATGATGTAGAATCCCAGTTTGATGATATGATGATGCCCCCTTAGAAATGAAAGCATATTGATCTCAGATGTGAAAAATTTGATGACACTACTGCTAGAATAGATCCAAGATGATTGCATTTCTAATAAACAATGATGCTGAAAAGATGGCGAACAAATGCCCCAGTGTGTAGAATATGCAATTTTGGTTTGACTGGGTCAAAAGTCTCACAAAATTAGAGTAAAATAGCTTAAATAGGTTGAAAAACCCAAATTTACTATTCATTTTCACTTTTCATTGTTGAGATTTTGCTCTGATTAACAGCAATGGTGGTCCCCATTCGAGAGCATCGGTTCAAGCGAGCATGTCAATATCAGAGACCTCCAGACTATGGGCCTTTGGTGATTGGTTCGAACCTTCCTAGTACATTTATTTCTCATTAAATAGCATTTATTACATTTTTTAATGCTTTTTAGATAGAATTTTGAGAAATGTCGTGTAGGATAGTTAAAAAGTTGCCTAGGCTAGGGAAAAGCCGCCTCCGTGCGTTTAAGAGACGCGTAGGAGCAATCCTCAGCTGCCTAGGAATTAGGTCAAAATGCAACCCAATTAGCTTAAAAACCACCTAGGAAACCCTATATTTTAAAGGCCGCCTAGGATACTCAAAAATGCACATAGGACTTTAAACGACCTCCTATTTAGCAAAGCACTGCCTCCAATGTGTAAAGTGCCGCATGTAAGGTTTTAAATGTCGCAGAGATTAAAAAGTCATGTACAATTATTAAAGTGCCGCCTACCATAAAGTTTGAAAACTTGAGATAGAAATAGATGAATTGCCTTTGATCGATCATCCAGATAACTCAATTGAATTCCAAACTAGAAAATGTATGTCCATAATGTCACTTAGTGTTTAGGATATGAGAAAAATCATATTGATGAATGTTTGATAGGCCAATCAAATTGATTAAAATGATTACAAATTGTCCATATGTCTCAAGATCTAGAGGTTAGGAACAATTGGTTGATGCACTCAAAATAGAGAAAGGATAGATTTAATGTGTCTGATTGACTTAGAATGATCCACCAATAGAAAGACTAATATGACTCACTTTGTTTCAAAATGTAGGAAAATTACCACAAGTTGCGGGTACGGGGTGTTGTCTCTTGGATTTTTGATTTGATTGATGAGCTTACACCTCCTAAGTGGTGGACTATCGAGACATGTGGTCTCATTTTTCTTCTTGATCTCCCTCAGTTTTAGCCGAATCGAGGTCTTTTGACAGCTATGGCAGAGTGATGGCACTCTGACAATAATACATTCCATCTACCCCTCGGTGAGATGACGATCACACCTGAGGATGTATACAGATTGTTGAGGATCCTGACTCATGGAGAGCGGGTATATTATGATTCAGTGTATGATAGCAGCATATGTAGATGGGTGCTTGGAGATAACACCATTGATGATGATTGTATTACTTGGGCATAGTTTTCTTCATTTCCCACTTTGCCAGCATTGTTAGGAGCAGTGATCAGAGGTTTTACTACTTCTAGATAGGAGAGGTCATGGCTTTGCGGTCAGATGGGGCCATATACTGGAGGATTTTATTCCACATCCTCAAAGATTTGACTGGGGTTCTTGTGTACTAGCCCAGCTATATCATGATTTACATGAGGTCGTATATAGGCGTAGTGCATCTCTTTCAGCAGGTGCAATTTTTCTATAGTTCTGGACTTGGGAGCATATCCCTATCACTAGACCTATTTCAGCACGAGTGTAGGCCCGAGGGTATCCGTATGCATTTTTGTATGATGGCATGCTTGTCCAACATCATTTGGGCAAGGTTGAGTTTTGGCAATGCACTATTGATAACATCGATCAGGTTGTATAGAGACCATATCTGCTCTGCAAGAGGTGGCAAGAGGATGATGATGAGTTTCCATATATGTTTTCTCCTTAGTGGATGATTGGTCGATCACCACTATGTATTGAGAGATTTTTCTTCGGGAGAGAACTCCATTAGTATGGCCAGGTACATGACATGCCTTAGGGTATGGCACTTTATGCGAGCGTATAGGCTGAGAGATCTATGTGGGGAGCACAGGTTGACTATCAATTGGCATGTTTACAAATTGACCAGCTAGGATATGTTATGTGGGATATGATGACGCATGTAGCTAATGCGGGGATGTCTGTCGAGTATCAAGAGTGGTTCTTGTGACATCGGTTTGTTAGATTCATAGATCTGGTGGAGCCTATTCTAGATGTTGATGAGCTTTCTAATGATGATGGAGATGATGATGATGATGACGATGGCCAGAGACCTCAAAGATAGAGAGTGCAGAGGGCACGTAGGGCTCCTAGAGCACAGTGAGTTGCACCACCTCAGATGCGGGGTGCTCATGTTAGCAGATGAGGTGGTGGATTTAGGCAGCCTAGAAAAAGATTAGCACAGGCACAAGTACCTCTGAGATAGGCTCCTGTCAGAGTTGATGTAAAGTGGGCTAGGAAGAGACATAGACAAGTCTAGGTGGCTAGACAGGTTCCATTATAGGGACAGATTCCATAGAGATATCAATCTCCATAGAGATAGGTTGATCCTTAGAGTAGTACGACACCGGTGATACCATAGATTCCATTAGCACCACAGGCACCTCAGGCCCCTCTAGCATCATAGGAATCTCCAATTCCTCCCATTGTGGATGGCTTAGTTTAGGATTTTCAAGGTTTAAAAGCAGGGATGACTGCAATGACTGTACGATTAGATCAGGTTTCTACTATGTTGCAGCAGTTTTTGACTACACTAGTGTTGTTACCTACCAGTATGAGCACTAGTCAGGCACCACGTTCTACACAGGATAGATCAGGTGATAGGGATCCCAATGGTGCAGGGGGTTCAGGTATAGGTATTGTTGGAGATGGATCAGGTTCCCCTATTGGGTCATGAGACATATTGGGATCTATGATATCTGGATATTATTTTGATGTATCAGTTGATTATTGATTAGGACTTTGATTGTATGGATCATTTATTGATGTACCTTTGATGTACAGATTTATGTTAGAGACATTGATGATGGAAATTTATCTATGATGATCTTTGATTCTCCTTTTGATGATGTTGTTATGAGATTTCTTTTATGCATATCTACATTCTTCTATGATGTATTTATTTCTATTATGCAATGGATGCAATGTCGTAGAGTAGGACATAGATAAATGGATGCAAATGATGTTAATGCAACTTAATTCTATACGATTTTCTGATTTAATCATGATGTATAGATTATGCAATGCAATGATATGGATGCAATACTTAGTGCAATGATAAATAAATGCAACTATCTTTTTTGGTTTTTTGATGTATGCAATTGAACTTATGATGCAATTCTAAATGATTTGGATAAATGACTAATGATTAATGTTTCTTTCCTTTTTCTTTTCACTTGATATGGATATATAATGAATAATGATTAATGCTTGTGAATGCAAAAAGAACAATCTCATATTGATGATTTGTAACCATTAAATTGATGACGTGTTGTCAACATTAATTTCCCCCCTTGAACTTGGAAAAATGCTAGAAATACAAGCCATTTTAATCTAACTTGAAAAATGCAATTAATCTAACATGAAGATGCAATGCAACTAATTGTCCTTGAGGTTTGTGAAAGAAATGCAAATAGAGATATATTTTCATCATTAAGCGTTGTGGAACTAGGAGTTGATACAATCCTTACTGGTGCCACTGCAATAATAAGAATATGAATATGACTTTCATCTCATTTGGTAACCCCTTCTACGAAACCAAGTACAAACCTCACTATTTGAATGACCAACTATGGGAGTATGAATACCAGTTTGATCATATTCAATGTTGCAAGTGGATGTTGGTATTAAGATATTTGAAAATCTAAATAGCCAAGGTATCCTTTTTCTTGAACAAACAAAGGCTAACTTTCCTTCCTATATGAATGTCCTCGATGGTACTTTGATGACCATTTTGTTAGACTAATTCACACAAGTATAAAAAATTTCCTCACGACAGTCACACAGAAGCTTAAGAAGACATCATGTCTCTATCATCACCAATCTACTAAAAACATCATCGATTAGCTAAAAAGAACATGAATTGAAAAAGATCAAAGAAAAACTCATAAAAAATTTCCAAGTGTTTGTGAAATGTATCAAGATTTTCAAATAAGAATTCCAGACAGTCTGATCATTTAGGGTTTGTCAATTTTTAATCCTGATAAAATAAGTCAATGAAACTCAAGGAGCATATTATGCGATCAAACTATTTAGGGTCGAACAATGATATCTATCAAAGGTTCCAAAATATCTCTCCTCTGAATCTGAAAATCTACTTCTGATGTGTGACCAAGATGTTGCACTATTGAATCCATTTGGTACCAAAAGTCCATGATGTGTACCCCCAAGTGATAAATGTGATCAATGTGAAACTTAGGGTAACTGAACCTAGAATGTGACAAAATGCAGCTCTGAGACTTTATTAGGACTATGCACAAATGATGGATGCAATGAGGATATGGACAAATGAGATGATGAAACGCAATATGTACAAATGTGACTAGGAAAGACCTAAGGGACAAAAGGCGCCTGTTTCCAGGTTTTCACCTTTTGGGATTATTTCTCTCTTTTCTTTTTTTGCTACCAACGCACCTATTGCTAGGTTTTCACCAAGGCACTTTTTTCTCTTTTTTCAATTTTTTTTTATTTTTCTCTTTTTTAATGTTTTTGGCTTTCAAACTTTCTGATTTTTTTTGTATTTTGATCTTTTCTCATTTTTTTTGGTATTTTTGACTTTTTCCATGTACAAAGGTGATGTTGACTCATCTAATACTCTCAACTTATACTCTATCCTATGATACACTTTCTTCTGAATCAGGTGTGAAACCTCTTAAGATGAATGCTATTGATAGGTTCTTGCAATTCATGTCCATCACAATCGACCAATTTATAAGTCCCCATTCCAAAAGAAGAAACAATGATAAAAGGACCAAGCCAATTTTCTTCCCACTTTCCTTTCTTTTCTCTATCAACCTAATTTTTTGGATTTTCTGTTAATACTAGATCTCCCACTTGAAAGGTTCTTGGTTTAATGTGCTTGTTATAGTTCCTTGAAATTTGATTCTGATACACTTTCAAATGATCATAGGCTTGAGTTTGATGTTCCTCCAACATCTCCAATTGTTGAAGGCGAGCAACTTTATAATCCTCATCTGTGATTAATCCATGCAATGATACTCTTAGGGATGGTATATCAACTTCTAAAGGTAGAATGGCTTCGGCCCCATAAACCAATGAAAAAGGTGTTGCTCCTGTCGGGGTACGAATACTAGTACTATAGGCCCATAATACTAGATTGATTTGAAGATACCAATCTCTTCCTGACTTACCAACTGATCTTTTAAGGATTTTGAGGATGTTCTTATTGGTAGCTTCTTCTTGTCCATTAACTTGGGGATAGTAAATGGATGAAGAATGATGTGTAATGTGGAATGTGTCACAAAGTTTATCAACATCTATATTTTTAAACTATTTTCCATTATCTGTGATGACGGCAAGAGGAATGTCATATCTGCAAATGATATGATTTAAGATATACATGGAAATTTGCTTCCTTGTTGCCATTGTTAAAGGGACAAACTCAACCCATTTAGTAAAGTACTCTATTCCCATGATTATATACTTGTGTCCATTTGAAGAAGGTGGATAAATCATGCCTATCAAATTAAAGCCTGATTGATAGAATAGCCATGGTGTGAAAAATGGGTGTAACTCTTGTGCTAGTGCATGGATCATGTCTCCATGGTATTGACATTTTGCACAAATTTTGACAAACTAACAGGCATCTCTTTCTAAGGTTTTCAAAAAGTACCCCATGCGTAGGATTTTCTTAGCTAGGTTTAAACCACTCGAATGTGACCCACAAATGCTCTCATGGATGTATTTTAAAGATAATTTTGATTCATCATCCTCTAGACATCTAATGAGTGTTGGTGGAACCTATAGCAACAAAGTGATTTGTACCCATTCTTGTTCAGGGAAGTAACTATTTGCATACACATTCTTGTCTTTTATAGCTTCTTTTCGTTTACCAGTTTTCTCTTATCAAAGTATTATCATGTTTTCATTCACTTTCATATGCCTTGTGATTTAATATTTTGGGATTGTCACTAAGGGGATTTAGGAGTTTGATTTTATGACTTTCCTTCCTTAAAGACACAACGTAATTGCATTTGATCTTAAATGTGCTTCTGACTAAGTTCAAAGTCTTATGTGATGTTTTCATATAAACCCTAATGCGATTAAAAGAAATTCTACATGTATTACCATTGCATTATATGTGTTGATGATAAAAGTGGTCAAATTATAATCATGACCTAAGGAGTAATATGTTATGTAGGAAATTATATCTTTGATTTAATGATATATTCTAATGTTTTGATGTGTCAAAGAAAATGGATCCTGATTTACTTAACTCTCATGGATTTGAATGTTTATCATTTTCAATGAAAAGATAATGTCATTATTTATGATCATGATTGTTATAATTTGATAAATAATGATAACGATAAAAGATGTTTCCTTTTCATACATGTGAGTCTATGTAATATACCTTAATTCCTATAGAATGACTAGGTTTGTCATTATTTTAATGGTGTGAGAATTATAAAGTATATATATATATCTGTTTAAAAGTGTCATGCTTATGAATATAAGAAGGAATTTGAAAAAATGATATCGTTGTTTTAAAAAGGTAATACTATATTAATACCATGTTATTTTTGAAAACACTCATATTATTATCTACAAATATTTTTGTTTCTTATTCTCCTTCTATGATATCAGTATGTGATAAATGACATTCCCTTTTCATACATACGAGTCTATATATTGCGCCTTAAAAAATGAATAGGGTTATCATTGTTGTGTAAAAAGATCATAAGGAAGAAAGTTGATAGATATGAAATATCTCTTAGAAAATTTGTTATGCTTTGCAAATACGGAGGGGAATTTGAATAGGTTAATTATGGAATACGTTATTAAGGAGGGTTATCTTAATACATGCTTTCTTATGAATATATTCATGATATTATATCCATAGATATTAATTTACACTTTTGATTTCTTTTGTAAATCATCATGAAAATAGTTATATTGATATGTAGTTGTTATACCATTTGTTATTAATGAAGGACAATTTAAATGGTATTATTATTATTATTATTATCATTATTATTGTTATTATTGAATTGCAACAATGTTTTTGTCAAAAGAAAAATTGACTAAAGTTTTATATGATTATATCATGGATTTTTTATTTTGAGTCATCTCTATTAATATGAAAACCAATTTTTATGGTTATTGTATATCCAAAGAAATTGATGATAAAACCTTTAATATAATTACATATATTGCATGAATGATAAACATAATGAAAAAGATATAAAACATTTAATTAACATATTTATTATTATATGGCATTAAAATATAGTTGTTTATCATGCAGATTGATAAGGTGGCGGACCTGTTTTGCACCACACAAGTGAAGTGCTTCGACATAAGCATTTGCAGACATAAACACAAAAGAATTACAAAGCAATAGCAAAGAAAAAAGGGTTGATGAAGATGAGGGATCCCACGCCACGCCATCTGCAAAACCAATCAGCAATAGTTGACACTGCAAAAAACATGGTCGATGTTCAAGAACACTGGCTGCCACCTTCATTTGCGCATAAAAATAACAAGTCGGTGTAATTAAAACAGCAGAGATTGTAGACACAACCTGTAGATCAACAAAGGGAGTCATCAAATACATAGCACGCTGGTTTCTATTTCTGTCATCACCGTGCGTCCAAACAAGATATCAGACACCATATCCCACACCACATATAGCAGTCTGTGAAGATGTATAAAATGTTTTGGTTGCTGCCATCATTAGCAAGATGGAGTAGTCGATACAAACAAGTAGGGGTCAATGCATTTGGCATGGTCGATGTCATTCAGCACCAGAAGTTGACAGACATAAACAAATCCCAGAATGCAATGTTTCAGCATTATTCACATTGATATATTGCCAAATCGATACAGCCACATCTTCCATACAATGGTCTATTAAGAATGATTCCACTTGGAGGTTACATATGCCTGAATAATATGATTAAGTCGGTGAGCATTGAAGTGAACGATGAGTACAAGTTATCATCAGTATTTTTGGTATGATTATAAGTGAACAAGGATTAAACCTCCGACGTATTAATAAGATTTGACCTAGATCTTACATAAACAATGTATGGGATGGAAGATCGATACCATGAAGAACTCTTTCATTGACAATAAGTAAATATGATAGATGGTTGTCAAGGAAAACATAATGCCATTAGATTCCCCATGTTCCATAGTGATAAAAGGAAACCAAATAAATAGAAAACGTCTGTAGCCTCTTCCAAGATCCATGACACCAATCCATGCTGGGATAAATTACAAACAATATCCAACAAGCACTTGGGATGATGACAAAATAGTCAAGGCAAACAATGACAATGGTCAATGTATTCAGGCCAGCAGTGATCAATGAAAATAACATGGCAGATGTGTTTTAGCACCAGCAAGAGCGATACAAACAATAGATATATCCAGTGATGAATGCCATGTCATTGCCCACATGATGAATCAACTCTCTCATAGTCTGCAAATTCAGTATACAGATCCATCAAGTGCTTCCACCATCTCCAACACAGCAAGGAGGGTTCCATGTAGCCAGTTTTTATAGAAAATGAATTGGTTTGGAAGTTTGTGTAGTTTTCCAACCAAATGGCTAATAGATGTAATCAAACATAATGAAAGATTTGTAAGTGTAGTTTAGAAATTGTTAGTTATAGGTTAGCTTACAGCGAAAAGGTGTGATGATCCAATGCACCTTCTCATTTTTATATTTATATTCATTTGTAAATCTGTAAACAAGGATAGAATAACATTTGATTTTTGAATAAGACATGATGATACGATGATTGATGATGAATTCTTGAGGAATGATGAAGTAAAAGATAGTTAATTTTTAGATATTGTATGCAATAAATCTGATATACGCCTTCTTAATGAGCAAAGATAAGTCGGTATTTATTTCAATTTTGCAATCATTTTTGCTCTTTCTTTACAATCAAGTCCTTCAGATAAACAAATTGACATTGTTTAAAGTGATAGTTTTGATTTGCGCATATTTCAATTTAAGTTTATGTTTTGTATATTCAATTATTTCTTTCTCATTTTTGCATGGTTAAAATCTTATTGATTAAAATATTGATCAATTAGTCCGTCATTTGAGAAATAGTATTAAATTGAAATACTTTTAAACTTTTTAGTTATATGTGCATATTATTATGCCTTTAAGGTGATAAGATTTTGTTTTCAAAGCCACCTCTGAAGTTGAACATAGGATTGGAGAATTATCGACTCTATTTGCCCATTATTGGAAAAAAGCACTGGTATTTCTCATTTTTTGAATTTGATATTAGGTTTCATCGTTACAAGTTTTTGAATTACTCTTTTATTTCATCTAATTTAGTTCATACGTCAATCATATCAAGCAATATTAAATATATTACATTGCATTAACACATATGTTTTCAGTTTTGTGATCTTATTAACACTTTGAGAAGCAGGAGTTGAAGTTATCAGTTATACGTTGTAGGAATTTTTTAAGAAGACTTTGAAGACAGGTTTTAAAGTGCAGGCCCACCAGCCTTGATTCCATGGAATCGGAATTGTAGGAGGTTGTCGAAACCTCGTTCATTGGCAAATCGATTGTATTTATCTTCATTGGATAAATGAAATCCGTTAGGAGTCCAATCTGTCAATTTGAGCACCAACAGATTGGCGACTCTGCTGGGGAACGAGTTGCAAGTAAACTTTATAAGTTTTTTATTTTTAGACCAGCATAGAGATTCATTAAATTAAGACATTGTGGTGAGTTTTATAATCAGATTTGATTTAGAATTAATACTTTAATTGAGCTTTTAATTTTTCATTCTTTATTAAAACATCTTAAGAATTATTATTTCTTAGATTTTGAAAATTTCAGATTTTACATTTTCAAATATAAAGAAGTAAATGTATGAGTAATATCATTCAAAGCTTTTAAATCTGAAATAATAGAGCTTATAACTTTTATTAAAGCTTTCATTGTTTAAAATTTATATGTTTAAACTTAAGCTTTTATTTATATTTTTGTAGCATATACTCTACTGAGGAAGAACCCAAAAAAATTAATTTCATTTCCTTCTAAGAAGAGGGTGGCGACTCTACAAACATAAAGAAGTGATAAACTTGGTTACATAATTTTGTTATTAATAATTTCCATGTGGGGAAGAAGATCATTGCATCCAGATCAACTTGAATTAGACTTAAAGCTAAGGAAAGTCAGGACTCCAAGTGTAAATATGTCTTATGTACCTCGCATGATGTATCCTGATAAAGATGACAAAGAATATGCTTGTGAACAATTCCCTCATTCAAGCCATCATAGTCATGAGAGCAGTAGTGAAAATTGTAATCCTTTTTTTCAAAGTAATAGAAGAGGACATGAATCTCAACGTGATACAAATCAAGAAATGATTGAAAAGGAGAAAAGAATTAACAAATGGGATGAAGTTTTCCATGAGATGGCTGAGGTAGGACTAGATAATGAAGAAATGGTTATGGCTCTCAAAAGGCAACCAGAAGATATACTAAGGA
>MU226838.1:4333493-4343906 GCA_018584345.1 Thuja plicata | reverse complement strand
GAATGTTCTAATTTTCCAGGTGAAGGTTCATCTTAGTCATATAAGAATGCCAGTTGAATTTCATTGTCAGATCATTTGTATTGGCGAAGTTATTAAGGATTTACTGTTGAGATTTTAGGGTGCAAAATATTTGAGCTCAATTTTCAGGACCTTTGAGGCTCTGGATCGAGGTCAAACCCCTGGTTGACTGGCACTTCGCAAGTTAGACACTATAGAACGTGATCTCCCCTTTCCGGAAAGTGGTTATAATAGCCAAACGAAGCTACGGTTCAAAAGTTATCGCTTCCAGAAGTTGGGCTACCTAATCTCATGTTTTGTAAATATTTAAAGCCGACCCTTTTGTAATAAAAGTGAAAAATAATTAAATGCTAAGGGTAGTTGGCCATAATGGATAGATTTCTGGAACCTTCTCGGGTTGTGGAAATTGCCTATATAAAGAAGGTCCGTAGTGTTGTCTAGGGCAGTTCTGGGTGGTTATTTGAGGCTTTGTCCTATAGATTATTGTAAGGGATGCCCATGTGGATTTTGATATTGTGATTTTGAAGTTTGTAATTCCACATTTGTGGAGCCAATAAGAAGCCAATTTTCTATTCTTGCAAATTTATGTTGTTTCTCTTTGTTTCTGGCGTGTGTTTGTGGTATTAAGGGGAGCACCCCTTCATCATGAATTTAATTAATTCATTTCATGATTTAATTGATCTTTTAAATTTGATTTAAATTTTGTTCCTTTGATTTGATAAATGTCCATTTGATTTGTATTGAGATGATATTATGAAGCATTTGGCTGAGATTTATAGTTTGAAATGCTTGAGATACACCTGGTTAATTTTAGGTGTCTACATGAACAAAAGGGGAAAATGCCAATGGATACCAGTGCCAAGACTTTTCCATCCCCAAAAAGATAGAGGGTAGAGGGAAAATAGAAAAAATAGGGTGATAGCTTTTCCCCTTCTCAGTCTCCGCTACATATGGATGACCAAAGTATTGCTGAGAAATTGGTAAGAATGGGAGATACTAGACATATTTTTTTCATATCCCAGGAGCTACAAGAGGGAGTGGAAAAGGCATCTAAGCATGCAACACTAGATCTTACAGTAGCATAATTTGTAGGGAAAGAACTGGACCCTATTACCAAATAGGCTAGTGAGGAATTTTTATCTGATGATAAATTTGTTAAGGCTAGGGCCTTCATCCAATTTATGTGGAGAGTTCATATCAATGAGTTCAAAGAAAAATGTGAAAATTTGCACGAAGGTCAACTTGACAAGAGCAAAGAAGACATTGAAAAGGAAGTGACATGAGATATGATGACCAAAGTTGATAATATAATGCCTAAAGAGGGCATGGAGTTAGTAAAGGAAAAGGAAGTCCTCATCCTACCTCAATGGGATTTGGCTGATGCAATTATATTTGATGATGTAATTAAAGAGGCTAAACCAGTGTACACCAGTGGGACATCAATTGGTGCCCAAATTAGTGAAGATCATGCAGCACTAGAAATATGGTGTTTGAAAAAGAAGGATAAAAGGAAAATTAAAGAGGATGATCTGGATGAGCATATAGGTAGACTTATAGTGAAAAGAGTCTCAGATACCACAGGGGTGGAAGTAGCTAACCTCACTTTGTAAACAATAAAATTAAGTGTAAAGGTAGCTAAGAAACAAGAAGATACTTTCAAGAGCCTGACAGAGAAATATGAGGTTGTCATGAAGGATTATATTGATGAAAGGATTAAATATATTAAAAAGGACAATAGAATTGCATTCCTTGAGGGAAGACAAATAGTTCAATTTGTGCCTCAAAGGAGGATTACACAAGATCCCCACCAACCATCCTCATCAAGTCCTATCATAACTTACCCTCCTTCCCACGCACCATCAAATCCTACAACACAAGAGGATTTGGAACAAGAGAAAGCAAGATTGATTGCTAAGAGAATTGAATTGGAGAAGTCAAAGAAGGAATGGGTTGAACAATATTTACCTTTTAAGGAAGCAGAGGCATGGGTGAAACAAAAGTATGCTGACAAAATACATAACACCCTCATGCATTGTACTCATGAATTGGTGCCTACTGCCATTTATTCACGGGGGAAGGAAATTGTCAACATCTTGAATGAATACAATGTAGATAAAGACAATTTGGATCAAATGGTGAACAGATGGAAGGGAAAAAGAGGAGAATTGAAATTCTTCCACACCACTTGCAAAAAAGAGAACAATGTTGACATTATCTTAACTGGTACTTACAAATGTGTTAAGTTACTGATGGACATGGATATAAGAAGGATCATCATCATAAGGAAGATAATGGCCTTAAGAAAGGAATATTCAAAGGATCGGTGTGAGATGTTCCCCAATATTTTTAAGAAAAATTGAGATATAAAGGATGAAGCATTGTGGCATAGGAAGATGAATGAAGCATTGGCAATAAGAACCAATAGTATAATTACCCTAGAAAGTAAATTTTTGTTTGTTCAAACCATTGAAATAGTTGGTAAGGCCAAAGCATTTTTTAAATTTTGGTCAGAATAAATTAAAAAGGCAAGTGTCACCTGGAGGGTGATTAACAACGGAAAGGATGAGGTCCTTAGCTTCAACTAGCTGAATGATGAGGTGTATACCTCTTGGAAGGACAAGTACACAATAGTTGGTCCAAGGGAAGGTGATGACATGTAGTGGACCATGAGGCCTAACAGATTGGATGATATAGGTAAATATGAAGATCCTACATCACCAATTTCAAGCACAACAGACTCTAGGTGGCTGCTTCCAAACAACTTTGAAGTAATTGCAAATACCAAGCGGTCAAGAGAAAAAATTTGTCAAATATCTATTGTAACAAGAGTGGTTTTCACTCCATTAGCTATTTTGTCTTTTATTTGAGTCATTGATTTTTTCCTTATTTCAAATGATCTGAAGCTTGTTGCAATCCTATTCTATAAAAGGATTCCCAAGATCATTGGAAACGGTTGGGAAATATTTTATTGTAAAAAATTTGTAAAGTTTTTAGTCAAGAGGGGAAAGATAGTATAATTTGTACTAGATAGTGTAAGAAGTCAGAAATAAATTTGAGATATCTTTTGCAGGTTATTAAAGATTTTATCTCTGAGTACTTTTTGTATACTGGAATAAGATTTTCTAAATTTAATACAATGATCTAGATTCCAATCTCTCCTTTGTTATGTGTCTTGTGAGTTATGAATTTTCTGATTCATCAGCATAGTTTTCACTTTGTGTATGTACTTATTTGAGATTTTTGATCTAGGGTCAGATTAAATTAGGCTCTTATTAATGCATAGATTCATTTGACACATGCTAGGATTTTATCAGTAGTAGGGGTTTGGGATAATTGCATTATCATTTGAAATATTTGGTGAATATTAATTTCAATATACTGTATTTGGGTCAAAATATAGCCCAATGGATAAAGCACTGATCTAAAATTGATAAGTTTTGTACTATTGCATATCTAGTTGCACATTCACTGTGTTTTCCTATAAGAAAATATTTAAAATCCATAAAGTCTACATTTGTGTAATTTTGTTACAAATTCCTATCTCATGCTCCATTTCATGGTTGTTAATACCTTATAAGACATATTAGAAGGTATTGCAGGGTATCCCTCCCTTTGTGTAGCAAGACCTAAAGAGTAGAAGTATTAAGAGAGTTCTTGTTAGTTGGTCCTTTTCTTGCATGTACAAGCATTTGGAGGTGGCTCCTCTATAAGATAGTCATAAGGAGAAGAGGTTGTTGTTGTTTTTATTGCAACATAAAAAGAAACCCACAAAATGGCGACTCTGTTGGGGAATAGTATTTCATTGCAATAAGTGAGTAAGGTTTCTCAAGTTGAGGTAGACTCCTAGCCTACTTACTTATCACTACCAATTGGTTGACCATTATACTACAGATTTGTATCTTTGAATATCCCAGTGATCTGTATTACCCTTGAAAATTTATCGGGATAGATGCTTAGAATTTGTTGATATCTGTGACCTTTGAAAACTTTCCATAAGAAAATTTATTGCTCAAGTTAGTGTGTATTTTCCCATCTATTTGTTGGGTGGTGACTCAAAGAAATATTTGCATCAGTGCTAAGTTATAATTATTTGATACACCACTGTCTAGCTATGAGTTACAAAAATTCCAAATCCAAGATGAATAGTCATCTTGAGAATGAATTGGAAAGAGATTCCATCCACTTCCAAAGTCAGGAAATCAGTAGATAGAATTGTTTCTGGAGTTACTCCCACACATGGAGGCAGATAAGGAACATAACATTGGATACTCCTATCCCTCCCAATCATGAAGAGGGTAATGTAGAAGTTGAACAAGACACACAACCATGATTGGGAGTCTATGGGGAGTATTACTCTCAAAGTGAAAGGGTTGATGGTGTTCCTAGATATACCAGGAAGGTGGTTCATGGTAAATCCCAGGGACATGAGATAAGGTACAGATCCAAAAGTAGAGGTGAAGAGAATAGGAATCCTCCAAGTGATTTGAGCTCTCCCTCATCTGAAAGACCACATGCCCATCATCACAGAAGAGAGAGAACTTTCACAGAGGACAAATTAGAATCTAACATGACCCTCATGGTTTCTGAAGAGATTTTTGAAGAAGTGGGTGAGTTGGAGAGGAAAATTAGAGAACAGGTTGCCTTGAGACAAAAAAGAGAAAGAGAAAAAGAGGAAAGAATCAGACATGATCAGATTCAATCTGATCAGTTGAAAAGGTAACTCTGAGATTTGGAGGCAATGAATTCTAATGTTATACCTGAGAAACTTGAATATGAACATGTTTTTCAATGATTGTATTACATGCCAAAGCCCAAGGAAAAAGGTTAATAGAAAGTAGCAGCTATTGAAATAAAGGAGCCAGTGAGAAAAGGGAGTATAGTGGATCCCATGGTTAAGCTAGATACTGAGTTGGAGAGAGCCAAAAGAGAGAGGGAGATAATAGCCAAGGAATTGGAGAAGGCTGAGTTGGAAGCCTCTGCTCTTGAAATAAAAAAATAAAATTGAATTCCTTAGACAAACCTCTAGTCCTCATCCTTTTGGTGTTGGCCCTAGGATGTCTCTAAATTCAGGAATGAGCTTACCACCACATGTTGATTCTAGAAATGATACCACCTCAAGTATTCAAGGTAACATTTCATCTCAAAAAACTCCTGTCTATACTGAAAGGTACAGGCAATTTATTTTCCTTGGCATTCCTGGTTATCCAAATGAGATTCCTAAAAATATTAGGGATAAGCTTCCTAAATTTGTGAGGAATAAATTTATAACATGTGAAGAACATCTGAAGAATTTTATGGATATGATTGATGACTATGAAATTGCACATGATGATGTTATGATGAAATTATTTGTGCAATCATTAATTGATGATGCTAGGGACTAGTTTAGAGGATTATCCCATGAATGTATTGGGTCCATGGATGAGATGAAGGAATGTTTCATGGACCAATATGGGGACAAGACTAATGAGGGGTTCATGCTGAATGAATTCAACAACATAAAGAAGAACCCAAATGAAGAAGTGGTGGAATTCAATATTAGAATTTCAAAAGCCAATGCGTAAATTTCTACAAGTGATGAGACTAGATGAAAAGGTATGTCTTGTTACCTATCTTAATGATTTTGATACAAATATGGGTTATTTTTTATGAGATAAGAACCCTAGAAATATTAGGGAAGCATATAAGGTAGCAGTCAACATTGAGACAAATAGAAGAGTTTTTGGGAAAGTGGGAAGGAGAGAAGATTGGAAACCCACCAGGTATAATAAGAAAGAATCAGATAAACCCTTGAGTTCTAAACCAAAGGAGGATGATAACCTTAAGTTGATTCTTAATGCTTTAAAACAATTAAATCCTGGAGAGAGTAGTAACAATAGGGTTTCAAACAATGATAAGCCCTCCTATGGAAATTTCAACAGATAGCCTAGGATGCAAAAATATCCTTATACTACTCAGTGGAAAGATGGGAAACCTATTGTCCCACAAAAGAAGGATAAATATAATGAAAAAACTCCTGATCCCCTACACAAAACCTCTATAAATATGTGTAATGATAACCCCTAGTGTGTAGCTTGTCATTCTGCACATAATCTTGAGTATTTTGTTATTGCTGCCAAAATTTCTACCACTGAAGAAAATAAAGAAGATGAATAGGAAGAATATGATGATAATGGTTGTCCTATGACTTCCTCACAAATTAATGTAGAAACATATTATCAGTGTGATGATTCTAACATACAGGATTGGGAGATTGATAATATAAGATGTAATGTTGAAGGATGTGATGAGACCCCTATTTTGAGAAGGCCATCTGATGAAGAAATTGTTGAGATCACATAAAATATGGTTGCACAAGCAAGGGGCACTTATGTTTTGAGAAACAGATTAGTTGGAAATGCAGATGGAGAACTTGTTGGTATCTTTATCAAGGATACCCCAAATAGTACCAAAAGGCCACAAGGAAAAGAAAAATGGGCTAAAGGTACTAATAAAATTTTGATTAAGAAGGGCAATAAACCTACTGGCCCAAATATGTATAAAGAAAAGATGAAAACACCAGAAAGCCCCATGCCTAATTCCAAAAGGGAGGATAAAACTTATAAAGGAGGTGAAACAAAATTGGCTACTCAAGCAGAAGATGTGGATTACACCAATCAGAGATCAGACATTTCTGATATGAAATACACCCCTGTGGATATGGGGCAAATTTTGTCTTAGATAAATTTTAAGGTGCCTCTGCTACAAATGATGAGGATAAGAGAGCAAAAGGTAAAAAACTCTGACATGGGTGAAGAGTGGTAGCTCTACAAAGATTATGGGACCAGAGCAAAATAAGAAAGTGTAAAACACTAAGGATAAATTAATAAAGGAATCTGATGAGATTGTATCAAATATTCCTCAAATTTACTTAGATACCAATATTGTTAGCACTACTGTAGAAACTGTTCATCCCTTTTTCTTGACATTATTAATAAATGGAAAAATGCTAAAAAACTGCATGATTGACTCCGGGGCATCTAACACTATTATGCCTAAAGAAGTCATGAGATCTATGGGACTGAAAGTAGACACACCACATGGGAGATGCTAGGCTATGGATTCTAGAGAAGTTCCTATTATAGGAACTATTAAGGCTTTACCTTATAAATTAGCAACCTTCCTAGACAAAGTGCTAACAATGAGTGTGTTTGTTGTAGACATTCCCCCCAATATGGAATGTTATTGTCAAGAAAATGGAGTGCGTCTATGGGGGGAAGTATTCAATGTGATTTATCATTTTCCATATTCAACATAAATGGTGAAAACATCAAAGTATCAAGGGAAACCAGAACTCCTCATATGATTGAGGAGCAAGATGATAACTATATGAACTGTTTCTTAGATACTAAGATGGGGTCATTCCAAGTGCAAGAAAATCACAACCTGCATTATTGTTAGAAGATGTGAATAATTTATCTAAAAAAACTAGGCTATGGATAATGTATTTTGAGGGTTCTAGTTCTAGGGAGGGGGCTGGTGCTGGGGTTTTGTTGATATCTCACTCTGGAAAAGCCTTCAAATTTTCATTTTCTTTGTTGTTTTCATGCACAAATAATGTGGTAGAATATGAGGCTTTGTTGATAGGTTTGAGATTAGTTGCAAGACATGGAATCAAATGCATTAGAGTTATAGGAGACTCTGAGTTGGTGGTCTCTCAAATTAGATCCAAATATGCATCCAAAAATCATAGATTGAAACAATACCAAAATGTAGTCAAGGATGAGTTATAAAGTTTTGATGCATTTGGTATTGACTGGATGGATAGGGGACAAAATAGAATGTCAGATTTGTTATCTAACATTTATTTAAGGCTAAAAGACATTACTTTTTATGGAATTTTTGAAATAGAAGTTCATACTAGGCCTTCAATACCAGGCAATGTGGATAGTTGGCAAGTATTTGATGATGATGTAGATATTCTAAGATTATTTTATTGTGAGGCATGTCTTGACAATAAAGAGATAGACTTCACTAAGTATGTGAAAAACATTGATGGAAAATATATTGACTTAGGAAAATAAATATTGCATCTGAAGTCAAATAAAGTCCTAAAAGGACTAGTTGTTCTAGAAAGAGCCTTTGATAGTAAGGATAGACCATACTCTGTTACATGTGTAAATAGATCTGAAGATTTGGAGGAGGTTAATGTGGGAACATAAGATGTTGCTAAGAACTTATTTATTGGTAAAAAAATGTCACCCAAAGTCAGTGAGGATCTGACTAATATTTTAAGGAAGTATAAAAAAGTCTTTTCTTGGACATATGATGACCTAAATGCATATAAGGAGGAGTTGTTTCAACATGAAATCCCATTGAAGGAAGATGCCAAGCCTTTTAGGAAAAATAAAAGGCCCATAAATCCCACCCTAATGCCCAAGATGGAGCATGAATTGAAGAAAATGAAAGATGCTGAGATAATTAGGCCCATCAGGCATTCTTCCTGGGTTTCCAATCTAGTCTCTGTCAAGAAGAAGAATGGGGACATCAGGTTGTGCGTAGATTTTAGAAACTTGAACATATCTTCCTTAAAAGACAACTATGATCTCCCAAATATGGAGAATATGTTGCAGAGAGTCACTGAATGTGAACTCATGTCCATGATGGATGGATTCTATGGGTATAACTAGATTATGGTCAAAGAGTCAGAGTAGTTTAAGGCTGCTTTTATCACACCATGGGGAACATATTTATATGTTAGGATGCCTTTAAATTTAATAAATTTTGGGGCTAGTTTCTAGACTGCCATGGATGTTGTATTTTTAGACTTCCTACAAAAATTTCTTGAGGTCTATCATGATGACCTCACAACTTATTCAAAGAAGGAAGAAAAACATTGTGAGCACCTGGAAAATATTTTTGAAAGAGCTCTGGAATTTGGGATTTCTCTCAATCCCAAGAAATGCATTTTTGGAGTGACAAAAGGTAAGTTATTATGTCACATTATTTCAAAGGAAGGGGTTAGAATTGACCTAAATAGAGTAGTTGTTATTGATAAAGTTTCCATCCAAAGAAATGTTAAGGGAATTCAATCTTCTTTGGACAAGTAAATTTTCTTAGAAGATTTCTAACTAACTTTGTTAAGAAAATTAGGCCAAATTCAAGATTTTGAAGAAGGATACTAAAATGGAATGGGATGGAGATGCCACCCAATCTTTTCAAGAGATTAAGCAAGATATTAAAGATGCCCTTGTCCTGAGAACTCTTGATTATTTAAATCCCATGAATATTTTTTTATTTCCATCTTGTCATCCTATTGCTAATGTGTTGTTGTAGAAAAATGCGGAGGGGTTTGAGTAGCCTATTGTCTTTTTTAGCAAATCGTTACAGGTGACAGAACTCAAATATGATATAACTAGGAAGAAGGCCTATGCATTGGTAAAGGCTATGAAACATCTCCGGTGTTATTTAATAGGTGCTATTGTAGTAGCTTATGTCCCCTCAGCAGCAGTTAAGGACATATTTACTCAACAAGAGGTGTCAGGAAAAATATATAGATGGATCAATAGGATTCAAGAGTTTAATATAGAAATCCAAATCACTAAGTTGGTTAGGGAGATGGGTTTAGTCAAGTTCATGGTTAGTTTAAACTTGGATGCTAATCATGTCAATACCCTAGAAGAAGAACATATACCTTTCATTTGTAACCTTTGTTGGAAACAATTGTTTAATTGTGTATTGTCCTTGATGTTACACAAATGTCATATCAGCCATCAGACAGAGTCTACCAAGCTCAGAATGTTTAGCAAGACAGTTTACAGAGTTTACCGAGCTCGGTCGGTAAGAGAAGAAATTTACAGAGTCTACCGAGCGCTCCAGAATACTATATCGAGAAGTTAGTCTTTACCAAGTTCAGTCGATCATCAAAGAATATGTGAAGGAAAGTCAGTCCTTACTGAGTTTGCATTACTTACCGAGTTCAATCGGTTACCGAAGGATTTTCGCAGAATCTACAGCATTCACCGAGCATCAGTGAAATGTTTATGCAGCCGACTAGTGTAATATTTATTGGAACTTGTATATGCAGCCGACCAATGTAATATTTATTTATTGTAACTTGTAATTGGGCCGACTTGATAACCTAAAGGGTATATGTGAAAGATCAAGTTGTGAATTCAAAATTGAAAGAGTAAGAAGTATGTATAAGTGTGTGGAAATATGAAGAAGCATATCAGAGCAGGGAATGTGCGAATTCTGATGAAGGATCAGAGATATCCTTGAGGTAATGAAAAGATATATGTGATCAGTAAGGATCTATTGGCGCAGAATAGAGATCTGTATCAGCAAGATAAGTTGCATTTTATTCAGATCACTTCATTGTTACTTTCTGACAATTGTAGCAGTGATATCAAAATC
>MU226838.1:4299097-4315063 GCA_018584345.1 Thuja plicata | reverse complement strand
AAAGTGGGCCTCTTGCATGGCTTATGTGTCCCTCATGTGGCACCTATGTGGATGCCACATGAGCTCCACCTCATTCAAGCCCTCTCTCTCCTCCAAAAACTCTATAAATAGAGGCCTTTCTCAAGAGAAAACCATTTCCATTTATGCATTGTTATTATGTTAAAATAGCTCTAGAATTCTTAGTTCATTGTTTCTTATTCATGCTTGTAGTTCATAGTTGAATATAGATATCACATGTTAGGATTAATGGAATGAACTTAGTTTTTTTTCATTAAATCTTTCATATCATTTCTGAGCATAATTTGCATTTGTCATTTCCATCATTTGGTGGAGGTTTGAGACAAGTTCCTCATACTTGTTCTTGAGCTCTTCATCCATCATTAGTTTTCATTCAGTATATCATAGTGGGATTTGAATATTGTGTTGGGAGAGCACACCCACATAACATCTCTAAGAGAAAATCAACAAGGCATTGGTTGCCCTTGTTCAACTCATCGGAGGTTATGATGGAAGCCATTGTTGTTTTTGAAGTATGCCTTTTAGACATGTTAGTGTAGTTTAAATGATTTATATATCTAACATTTGCATGTCTGAGTGTGCTCCCAACAGGTAGGTTTCCAGCATAGACATTTTGGCATGTCCGGTGGGACCCACGTCCCTTATTCTCTAACATTTTTTGTAGATTTTTCACAGTTCGGAGAATTCTAACGCAGACCCGTCTCCACCCTGGAGTCATCGTCTCCGCAGATCCCCATCTCCGCAACTCAATCATCTATGAAACTCAATCGTTTGCACAGCATCTTCACCGTCTCCGCCTGTCTGAAAATGATTTATTAAACTATGGTTTCAAACTATTTTTTATTAATTTTTATTATTTTTAACTCTCTGGTTTCTGACAGAGATAAAAATTTTAAGAGTTAAATGCTGAAAATTTTGATAAAAACACTATTTCTCAGTTTTGATAGGTCTGTTTATTTTTTTTATAAAAATCTAACTGTCTATTTTCTGTTGTCTGCGCAAGTATTCCGCCATTTCCACATATCACTATCTACGTAGATTGTCATCTGCGCAGATCACCATCTGCAATAATCCACCGTCTGTGTCTATTTTTTTCAAGTTTTGTGTTTTTTAACACATTTAAGATTCAAAACTACTAACTAGTTCATGCAGGTTCTGTGATTAATTTTCTGAGGGATATTTTAATGAGCTTGTATGTTTAAATATTTGTCTTGGAATGTATGTTGCTTAAAAATGAACCTCACTCAATCTTGAATGTAAAGGGAATGAATCTCACAAATCTTGAATGACATAAGGCAAATGAACACACTTTCTAAGCTTTCTTTTTGTTGTGTGGAAAATAAATTGAACATGAATAATTAACCATACTATTGTGTCTTTTGCTTAGGTAGAAAACACTTAGTTTCTCTTAAATAGGTTCAATTTGGAATGAACTCTTCTTGGTGTGTTTGAAGAAGTGTTTCTCAACACTTCTTTCGAGATTTTTGTCATTAATTAAAACCCTTTAATTTAAGTGATGCTTTGATTAAACTATAGCCGTATCCTCTCGCCTCGCCTTCATAGATCTTGGGTGAAGAGAAAGCTTAGCTTAATCAAGCTTCTAGAGAGGCCTATCTAGAGGGAGCGCTTCCCCTTTAGAGGATGACCTCAAACCGGTAGTCCCTTCGGTCGGTATAGAAATAAGGTGTGACCCAAAGGTCCACTTTATCCCTTCAAGCTCGGGCGGGTCATGTTTAATGGTAGTCCATACTGAGTGAATATCCTTAGCATATTGGCATGGTTGAACTAGAGACTTAAGTGTCTCACACCGTACAAACCGATTGCAGGGATGCCACAAAACCTCACTAGCAACCATAATGTAGTAACCTACCTAATTCACCTCCGAATGATGATTTATTATAGTGCAAGGGGAGGGAAGAATCTCCCCCTAAGATTCCCATCATACGTGTCCCAGGGTATTGTGTTGCGAAAGAGATCTTTGTAGCACGGTAACAATACCTGGCAAAAGGAAAAAACACGGGCGCCCTTCCCGGGGTGACATGCTGTGTGACCTGAAGGAATACCAAGCAATGGGCCTATAATATTCATGCAAAGCCAAATTCCTAAGGTAGCTACTGTTTGAACTATCTTTTGATGTGTTAGACCCAATAAAAACATAAGTGGTTTGAAATAATCACTTGAACATACACAATTAGAATGTTACAAAGTTGCAGCAAGATCCCTTAAATGTCACATTTGATGGTATCCCTCAAGGTTGCTTTGTCCATTTTTGGATTGTTTTGAGATGTGTGTTTGTTATTTTCTAGTTTTATTGTGCTTGATATCAGTTCTTGCCATCAAACAATTTACCCAAAATCAGACTGAACATCAAAAATCTGTCCAGAATTTCAACACACTGCCTTAGACACAGTCGGCCATCTCTGATCTAGATCAGCCATCTGCGCAGATCAATATCTACACAGATTTCTTTCTGTGAAGATCACCATCTGTGTCTGAGACTACTCTCTCCACTTCAAAATAGTGAGTTGTAAAAATTGGCCAAGGTAATCAAAATTTGACCATCTACAGGACCCTAGAATCATTTGTCCTAAATCATTCATTCACTTGGCCAAAATTAATTTTTCCATGACATGACCAGTTTTAAGAAGCACAGGAAGGTTAAACTTCCTACATCTCCAGTCCTTAGAGAGCAAAAGGAAACCACCCGTAAATCCAAGGAATTCCAAAACATTGCAACATCCGTTAAACAAGGTATTGAACATCATGAAAAACTTGACAAAATCATCTACAACAATACTGTTTGCAAATTCATGGCCAAGTTTTCACTCAACAGAGCTTTTGTCATGCTTGAACAATATGATTAGGTAACACCTGGCTTCTGGATCATTCTTCAACTTCTTCCATCATCATCCTTCCTTTGGAGAATTAGATCAAAATCAAATCGAATCCTTAGGTTGAAAGACCTTAATCGAAGTATTGTGAACCTTCATCCTCAAACAAATACAACATTGCTTGTAGACCATCAGTCTGTCTCAAGTAGTTTAAATCCCTTAGTGATATCCCATTTTTCTTGAGATCACAAGTCCATCTTCAAGTAGAATAGGTATTACTTTAAATCCTTGGTGTTTGTATCATCATAAGGTTTCACATGCTTAGGTTTTGTCCCAAAAACCTTTAAATCAATTATCCAATCAAATCAATCATCAATCATCAATCTTCAATCAAATCAAATCAATCATCAATCTTCAATCCAATCAATCCAATCAATCAATCAATCAAATCAAATCAAAGATATTTGCTCCATTTCATCTCCTACATCTCCTCATCTTTCATTCTTCTACCATTGTATGGTTGTCACTCGATCCCAAGCTAGAAACATGAGGCGAACAACATCCAATACTAATCATGAAGAGAACCCATTTGCCACACAATACTTTAATGGAAGTGGGATAGGAGCTGAGGAAGTGGCTAAAGAAATAGAGTTAGTGGACCAAGATGAAAGACCCAACCAAGTGATTGACTTCCTTAGAGACCCCTACAATTTGGAAATGGTTGAGAAGGCCATCTTGCATAATAGTGATGAGATATTTCTAAATCTCATCCATAATGGTGTCACAGTTCCTGTTGACATTGATGAAACACTCCTTACCAGAAATATCACTAAAGTCATTGTTGCCGCTACAGTAGCCATGGCTTCTACTTCAAATGCTACATCATCACGTGACACTGGTAAAGGACCTGCTAGCGAACCTCCTATATCAACACCAATATTAGCACATGTATCAACAACTGTATCAATACCCCAATTGACACCTGAACAAATACAAAAAATCATAAGTTCTTTGCCAAACAATACTATGCACAATAGCACTCAAATGACAATGACTCAAGGAACAAGTGCTAATGTCAACAACATAGGGGAAGTTTCTATGCCCTTGTCTTCCTTGTTTCAAACAATGGGGGAAAAAACATCTGCAAACAATACATCATGAGCCTATCAATATATACCTCCTCCTACGATTGGTATGACCTCCACGGGCTTTTCAGCTGCATAGTTTGGAGGAGGTGGAGGTTATGTACCCCCATTTCTCACACAAAGTACTCTAGATTTCACCCAACAATTCAATGAGCTCAAAAGTATTGTACAAGGTTTACAAAGTGGGGACAAGAAGGAGTTTTCTTTTGAAGAGATTTGTCCCTACCCATTTGACAAGTCTATCACAATGCAACCATTCCCACCAAACTTTGAGATGCCTAAATTTGAAAAATACAAGGGAGATACATGTTCTCTCCAACATCTCAAAAAATTTTACATCGCATGTCAAGAGGTTGCTTATAATGAAAATTATTTAAAAAGACTTTTCACTAGGAGTCTTAGAGGCGCAGCCTTGGAATGGTTCATGGCCCTTCCTTATGGGTCAATCTCTACCTTCTTTGACCTTGCGAAGAAGTTTCTTGGGTAATATTCATATAACATTGAGCATCAAGAAACACTCAATGATTTATGCAATACCAAACAAAAGAATGGAGAAACCTTTGCTAGTTTCTTACAACGATGGAGACATATTGCAAATCGCATGCCATGGAAAAAACCTGATAGTCACTTAATCGACATCTTCACAAAGACTTTAATCTCTGAGATGTCCTTCCAAATGAAGATGGCTTCACCTGATACCTTTGAAGCCCTTGTCAAGAAGGGAAAGGACATTGAAGATGGCCTTTTGCAAAGAGGTAGCATCAAACATTATACTCCTTCCAATAATGATAAATCAAAATTTTGGATTAAGAACAAAGGAGTTGTCAATGATGGAGTGACTGATGCCAAGCATGTTCAAAATGTTCAAGCATCCAATAATGCCAATCAAAATAATCATAATAACAATCAGAACCAAAACCAGTACCGCAACAACAATCAAAATCAGAATCAGAATCAGCCCAATCAAAACAATCAGAATCAAAACAACAATCAGAATCAGAACAATCACAATAATCAACAACCACATAATCAATCATTCTTGTTCCCTTGCAACAACTACAACAATAACAACAACAAAAACAATGATAATCGACAACGATGACAATTCACAACTTTAGCAGAGCCTTTAGATGTGATCTTCAAACAACCAGTGGATCAAGGAATGATAGTTTACCCAAATACTCGACCTTTCAATGAGAATCAACCTAAACTTATTTGGTATAGAGATAATGAGTATTGTGATTATCATTGCATCATGCGACATGATACCAAGAAATGCATGAATCTCAGACACTTTGTGCAAGATCTCATTGAGGATGGGAAAATTGAGGTTGAAGGTCAGAATTCATCCTCATCTAATGCGAAACTTAAAGTCTATAGTCAACCTTTCCCACCTCATAATCAAAACAATGCATCAAATGCCATCCCCTATGACTATTCTACCAATACCATTACAGGCCATGATCTAACATGTGGGAGTTTAGATGAAAATGATATCTTTGGGTTTGATTCTCTTTGTGGCCACATTGAAGAAGTTCACACGCATGTTAATACTATAAAACTCAAAGCTACTGATTGTAATGCTACTACAGGAAGACCCAAAGTCACTGTTCAAGCTACTAATAAACCTTCTACATATGCAAATCCACCAGCTACACCATCTACTATTGCTCGACCAGCCTCGCACTTTGACTTGTTGGCTCAATTATGAAAGACACCTGCATAGATATCCATTCTAGAGCTCTTGACAACATTGCCAATCCATAGAGAAGTACTTGATAAAACTCTAAACGAATCCCGTGTTCCTGAGAACATTAATTCTGCACAATTCAAAGCCATGATAGGGAACTTGGCCACACAAGAACATCTAGTTTTCATTGAAAAGGACTTTAGTGGTCCTCATCCTCATCATAATAAATCCCTCCAGATACAAGGAAAAATCCGCTCCACAAGAGTCAAAAAAATCCTCATAGATGGTGGATCTAGCCTAAATTTGTGTACATTGAAAATGATTCATAACATTGGTCTTTCTGAGGACTTCATTGATGCAAAAAAGAAAATTACAATAAAGGCTTATGATGATAGAGAACAAGAAAGCAAGGGTTTGATCACATTACCCTTGCAAGTGGGCTCGGCCTTGATTGAAACTATTTGTCATGTACTGGATCTAGATCTACCTTATAATATCTTGCTAGGACATCCCTGGATACATGCTATCAAAGGTGTACCCTCTACCTATCATCAGTGTCTGAAGTTCCCACATCATGGTAGAGAAATCACAATTCCTGGAGAACCTGAGCCCTTTCAATATTGCAAAAGATTGGAAGGCAAACAAGCTAATTACTGTCCGTTGAATGAATTTGGTTGACACTCCAATCAAGAAACCCCTAGTTCAGAAAAGACATCAGAAACATCAACTGAGGAACCCAAAGGAAAGGAAAAAGTCACTGAGGAAAAAGATACCGAGGACAAAGCTACTGAAGACAAACCCTCCTCATCTGAAGCAAAGGAAACATTCACAGATCAAGGCATGAGAGAGTATAAATTTGAAAGTGCCTTATGTATTGGGAAACTCCCCTTGTCTCCAAAGTCTTATGGGAGACCATCACCATTATCCCTTTCTAAGGATAAAGCACTTATGCACTGCAAGTCAACTATTTTTGAACATTGGGGGTCCTTATCAGATGAACAAATGGAATATAGTGTGCTTGATTGGCTCTATAATGATGAAGAAGAATGACCGGTAACTTTCCCCAAAGGAAAGTATCCTAAAGTTACTCCTATTGTTGAAAACATGGGATATCATGGTATTGGTATTGGATCTAATGAAACAAGAAAGAAGAAGATCGTAACAGCTAATGGTTATCCTAAAGGACATGGATTGGGTTTCGTAGAAACTAAGACTAACTTCGCTAAGGATTATTGTTTAGCTGCCTCAGGTTCAGACACTGAGGAAGAGTTCTTTGAAATTCCTTTCTAATACATTGAAGATGACCTAACTGACAATCACCATGTCCTCACTATTACCCAAGCTGACCTTTCATCCCTTTTTTTACCCCTCACAAACCCTTAATTAATTGACTGGGATCAGCAAGACTCACCACCAGCTTTGGACATATGTGATTTGGATGAGGCAGTTTTAGCCCTCTTTGGAATTGAGAATCTCTGAGAACATGAACATCATATACACTACAGTGAACAAGCCTACTTTGGCAGCCAATTCAACTCTCTTAGTCACAAAAATGGAAAAGAAAATAAAAATCAAAAAAATGAAAATACATCCTCTGGTGAAAACCTCTCGCAGGCACCTAAGGATGAAGAAAAAGACAAAATAAAGGATGATTCCTCTAGTGAAAACCTTTCTGAGGTGCTAGAGGAGGGAGAGATTGACTTACCATTTATATCATCAAAACTAGAAGTGTCCTCTATGATCATTGAAGATACTATTCCAATCAACCTCGGCACAGAAGAAAATCCACATATCACTTACATTGCAACTTCTCTTAGTGATCAAGAAAAGAAAGACATGATGACATTCTTACATAAGCACAAAATCAACTTTTCCTGGACATACAAAGACATGCCCAGGCTTGATACAGATCTTTTCATGCATCATCTTGTGGTAGATCCAAATGGAAAACCTGTCAAACAGAAGCTTCGCAAGATGCATCCTCAAGTTGCATTAGTGGTCAAAGTAGAGCTTCAGAAGATGCTGGATACTGAGGTAATCCGACCAATTGACTATCCTAAATGGGTTTCTAATATTGTACCATTAGGTAAGCCTACTGGGGGCATTTGTATCTGCACTAATTTCTGAGACCTCAACCTTGCATGTCCCAAGGATGATTTTCCACTCCCTAATATTGACATTATAGTGGATTTGACAGCAGGACAAGAAATGTTGTCACTTATGGATGGATTCTCAGGTTATAATTAGATCAAGATAGCACTAGAAGACCAGCACAACACTGCATTTACAACACCTTGCGGCACTTTTTGTTATCAGGTAATGCCTTTTGGTATTAAAAATGTTGGAGCTACTTATCAACAAGCAATGACTACCATCTTTCATGACCTTTTGCATGTCATCATGGAAGATTATGTGGATGATCTTTTAGGAAAATCCAAAATAAGGGAATCTCATATTCCTATCCTTAACACCATCTTTGAGTGATTGGAGAAATATAAGCTTAGGCTGAATCCCAAAAAGTTTGTCTTCGGGGTACAATTTGGTAAGCTGTTGGGATACATTGTATCACGGCGTGGAATAGAAGTTGATCCAAAGAAAGTGAAAGCAATCCTAGAGATGCCACCACCCAAAACATTGAAGCAATTACATAGTTTACAAGGAAAATGACAAGTAATTAAAAGATTCATGTCACAGGTGGCTAACAAAGTGCATCCGTTCTCCCATCTTCTACGCAAGAATATCAAGTTTCAGTGGGATTGTTTGTGTCAAAATGCATTTGAGAAACTGAAAGGTTATTTGGCTAATCCACCAGTGTTGGTGCCACCTATTGCTGGTCACCCTCTGATTTTTTACATATCTACTACAGAGGTCACATTGGGATCCCTCCTGGCATAATTAGATGACACTGACAAAGAGCGAGTAATTTACTATCTCAGCAGAACTCTTATTGGCTATGAGTTGAATTATTACCTAATTGAAAAAGCATGTTTGGCTATTGTTTTCTATACATAGAAGCTACAACATTATATGCTTAATTATAAAATTCATCTTGTTGCTAAAATTGATCCACTCAAGTATCTCTTGGCATGTGTTTCTCTTACTGGTCATACAGCAAAATGGGTCATGATTCTTAGTGAGTTTGACATTGTTTATGTGGATCGAAAGGCCATTAAAGGACAAGTAATTGCAGATCAGTTAGCTGAAGCACCTGTTGATGGTAAACACCCTTTGATCAGAGATTTTCCATATGAATCAGTCTTAAATCTTTCCCCAAGTCCACCATGGAAGCTGTATTTTGATGGATCCTTCACTCAGAAAGGATCAGGGGTGGGCATCTTGTTTGTTACACCAAAAGGGGATCTCATCCCTAAATCTTTCAAGTTACAATTTCCTTGTACCAACAATATTGTAGAATATGAAGCCCTTGTACTTGGACTTCGACAGGCCATACAATGGAAGATTCTCACTCTATTGGTGCTTGGTGATTCACAATTGGTTATTAAACAAGTTATGGATGAATATCAAACAAAGGATGACAAGTTTCTTCCCTATTGACGTATAGTTGAAGATCTCAAGACACATTTTACTGAACTAACATTTCAACAGATCCCTCGCACAAACAACAAAGCAGCAGATGCCATGGCAACAATTGGGTCTCTGATCACTATGCCAGAACACAACGCATGGTGTGAGTTCCTTGTTGAGAATATTACGGTCCCTACCCATGAAAATCTGAATTATGAAATGGTATGTGAAATTGTTGATCCCAATTCCCCGTGGTACCAAGAAGTGTATTCCTACTTATGTGATGGAAATACCCCACTTACTTTAACCCCCAATCAATGTAAAACCTTCATTCATTGAACTTCCTAATGCACAATCCTCGCTGATACCCTTTACCGAAAGCATTTTGATGGAACTCTTTTAAGGTGTTTGAATTTTGATGAAGTGCAAACATCCCTAGAGGAGGTACATCAAGGAATCTGCAGGGCCCATTCTAGTGGACTTACGTTGGCCAAAAAATTGTTATGCACTGGATATTATTGGCCTACTATGGAGAAAGATGCCTACAACTATGTGAAGAAGTGTGTACCTTGTCAACAGCATGGTGATTTGATACACGCTCCCTCCCAATCACTCCAACCCACCATCACCCCTTGGCCCTTTTCACGCTGGGGTCTCGACCTTGTTGGGCAAATTTTTCCTAATTCATCCAATGGCCATAAATAAATCTTGGCTACTACAGAGTACTTTACCAAGTGGTTCGAAGTTGTTCCTCTCACCTACACTATTGGAAAATAGATTTTGAAGTTTATTCTAAACTATCTTATCTATCACTATGGCATTGCTCAAGACATTATTACTGATAATGGAGGACCTTTCAAGAACAAGGATGTCATAGAGATATGTAGGAAGTTAGACATTACCCACCATACCTCTTCCAATTACTTTCTGCAAAGCAATGGTCAAGCTGAGGCTACAAATAAAACCATTCTTAGAATCCTCAAAAAGATAGTCGATGAAGCTGGCAATGATTGGCACCTTCACCTCAATCCCACCCTTTGGGCTTACCGCACCTCCATTTGAACCCCCATGGGAGCCACTCCCTTTTCCCTTGTTTATGGTACTGAGGCTATTCTACCCATCAAAATTGAGCTCCCTTCCCTCAGAATCTCTCTGAAGAATCTGTTGTTCGAAGAAGAATATAGAGTTGCTCGCTTGCAAGAGCTAGAAATCCTTGATGAGAGACACCTCAATGCCCTAGACCACCTCCGTGTGTATCAAAATCGCCTTCATCTTCAGTTCAACAAAAGGATCAAATCTCATCAGTTTGAGGTTGGTGATCTTGTCCTGTAGCATAACATGAAGAATCTCTAGAACCGTGAGAAGAAAGGGAAGTTTGAACCTAATTGGTTAGGTCCCTTCATTGTTATAGCAAAGTATGGTTTAGGCACCTATCAAATTACATCTCTAGAGGGAGATCCACTCCCTGATCCTGTAAACATTGTACATATCAAGCTCTTCTATGCTTGATTATTTAGTAGTCCATTGTACAACAAAAATTGTTCAAAAAATCCAAAAATATCAGAAAAGCAGAAAATTCCAAAAATATTTAGAATATTCTAAAAAGCAAAAAAATCAGAAAAAATAAAAAAAGCATCAAAAATACAAAAGCTTGAAAATAAAAAATCAAAAAGAGAAAGAGAAAAATCCATCCATCTGTGAAAACCACTTCGGTGGTGCAATGGATAAGTACCATGGTGAAAACCTATTCCATGTGCCATGCATAGTCAAATCCACCATCAGTTTACACCATTTCTCTATACAGCTTGCAACACCTTTCATAATAAGTGTCACTACCCATATTTGTGCAGGCAGTCCTTTGACCATCCTCTCGCTTTTGCAATAATGATTCCCACATGACTGAGCTTACCAAATCACAAAATTGAGCTTTTCCTAGACACAGTGATCGCAATAGTTTTTCACCAAATCAGCAGACAGACTGACTTTCCTAACGATCATTCTATTCACAACCAATTGCCAGCAAATTCTTATTTTTTATCAATCAATCTTTGGCCCATTAGGATGCATCCTTCTGATGTCGGCTGTTCTATCAATCCTCACATCAAAATTGTTCATGGCAAGAACTTTTGGACTGAATGACCACTTGGTCAGGATGCCTTTTTGTTGATTTTATCTTGTGTTTTACTATGTCTTTATCGTGACAACCTCAATCTTTTATATCTTTGTTCGTTATGGTGAGTATCTAGTGAAATACGTGTCATTTGTGGTATGATCTAATTTTCATAGTTTGTTAGTGCATTTATGCTTTGATATTCAGTTATGACTATATATGCCTCACATGGGGGCAGGATTCATGCATCCCAAATCCCTTAAAAGATTTGGGTGTACTGCGTCTCCTCATGAGTAACATTTCATAGCTCTCATCATACCTGATATCTCACATTCTTGTTCCTAACAATCTATTTCTTTGAGAGTCTAGTCCACGCAAAGGAACCATGTCACTTGTGTTTTCTAGCACATGGTGCATAACTCCTTTTGCAGTATCAAACTAGGGTGTACTCTCCAACATTAACACGGTATTAATCCCACTATCATGTAGTTAGTCTTTGCATAAGTAGTTAGGTCATATTGCATTATAGTTTTTCTCTTGGCAAAGGTTTCTATTTATGTTCCTATCTAGTTACCTACGTGATTTTATCAGATTTATTATGATACAAACAAAAATAATGTCCTCACTTAGTCTTGCATCCATTGCATTCATTAGTCATTAATCATTAATCATTTACATTGTTCATTTCAGTTCATTAATCATTAATCATTATACATTTGTCTCATATTACATTATGTTCATTAATCTTTACATTATACATTGATCATTTTATTAGTCATTAGTTCCCTTAGTCATTATTCATAGCATTGTTTATTAGTCATTAATCATTAATCATTTGCAATCATTATTAGTACATTAATCATTAATCATGTACATTTGTCTCACATTTCATCCATTCCATTCATTAATCATTAGTCATTACAACATTGCATTGTCATTCATTAACCATTATATATTACATTATCCATTCATTTCGTGTTCATTATTAAATCATTTGCATTGGTCATTGTTCACACATTTATAGTTGCATTATCATTTTCATTAGCATTTTACATTTATAACCATTTGCATTGCATTCCATTAGTTGTATCCATAACATTCATAACATTTTTAGCATTCATTCCATCAAGCATCATATAAAACATTTATACACCATCCATACATGATAACATATAAACATTAACACATCATACATAAATTTGCATCTCATCCCTGCATCACAAATTTGTCAGTCTCATCATACATACATATATTCATCTCATCCTGCATGTCAGTTATAAGCATCATATATGGTAAAAGTAAACATCATAAGTGCATCCATACATTTGCATCACATCATATAAGAATATAAAATCATCAAAGATGCATAAAAATAGAGTCCCATAGTCCAAAATAAGTCCATGTATATATCTCAAAAATGTCATATCATACATCATGTGTTAAAACTATGTCAAAACTATGTATCCAAAAATCTGACAAGAGTCATGACAGTGGCTGTGATGGTCCTGCTCCCCTAGTGGGATGTGGCAGTAACCCCATTTATCCCTATAATTCTCACCCTATGCTCGCTGACTGTGTCCTCTCAGAGTATATAGGCACTCGTGCCTCCTTTGGCAATGCTCCATAATATAGTCCCATGTAATATCCAGCCTCTTGACCTTTGTGTCCTACCTCTCTCTAAGTGGCCATGGCATCAGCCATCATCTGACCCACCCCTACCACACTGCCTGCCAGCCGCGCTATCTCGCAGTCTACCCTGTAGTCCTCAGCACATCTACGTGCTAGATCTCACTCTGCTGTCAGAGCTTCTATCTATGCTGACATCTCTGCCCACTCCTCATCCCAATCCTCGTGCTCCTCAATGATGGAAAACTCCCCACTGTCCACCCGAGCCTGTAATATGTCCAGTGTCCACTGGGCACTATCCATTCACGCTATCTCTAATGCCAGCTCTCCTTGAATTTGGGTCACCTCTGCCTGCAGGCTGCTAGATGTAGCCTATGTTGTAGCCAATAAACCCTGAACCCTCCCCAGCTCTATCTGTAGACTATCACGCTCTGCCACAATAGTGTCATATGTCTCCTGGGCTACAAAGCCTGCTGGTGGTCCCTATCTTGGTGGTGGTCGCTGTGGTGGTGGCCCCTATGGTGGTGCCCCCTATACTGGATCTTGTCCTTATGCATTGGGTATAATAGGTGGTTGTCCACCTACTGGTACCTGCACCTGTCCTCTCCATCATGGTGCTACCACCCTGGGCCAGACTCTCCTCCTGACCCCTCCATCTCCCTCATCATCATCATCCCCATCTCCCCGTCCTTTTCCATCCCCTCCAGCCCCTAGCTACTCATCTGCCTGCACAACTCCTGGCACTGTCAGTCTGATCAGCCTGTGTTTTTCCCACCACTGTGCATACGTTGGCACTACCCCTGCATCCAGTAGAGACTCTCGTGGCCTGATCCAAGGCACCTCAATCATGCCCATAAATGATGCTCGGGCTATTCGCAGATCTGCACCCATCCCCCATACGCTGCCTACCTCGTGAGTAACCAATGGATGTGGGAACCCGTTCGGTACTACCTCCTGAACCTGTCCTATCTGCCTCCGTACCCTGGATGACATAAATCACAAAATCATGTATGTTGTCCTCTCAAATAGATAGCAGTTAATCTATACAAACCTCATGTAATACGAGTCATAAAACCTGTCCTCTGCATAAACCACCTGCTATGGGGCCTCATGGCCCCATGCCTCGCATCCTGCATACAGAGCCCATACTATGGCTCCCAACTCATCCAACCTCCACTGCCAGTATCCCACTGAGTCTATGGCCTCATAACTAATCAGTGGCCTATACCGGTAGACAAAAGGCTCATACACCACCTGGGTCTCCTGATGTCTGATTAGTCGTGTGATCACTATATGCTCCAAGGCCCATACCAGTAGCAGTGTGCATCCAGGCCCTAGTGCTCTAACACTGCGGTAGGCGCACATATGCAAATCATAATACAACTGCCCAAGGATAACGTACCCCTAGCAGTACTGGTCACCATCCTCGACCATGCTTCTCAACACTTGTGCCCAGCCTATCAAGAATCCCTTGCTTGCATGAGCAGGCATGAGACGTCCCCCTATCAACCTGGCCAAATATAGTGCCAGTCACCGTGGCCATGGCTCCATCACAATCGCTCCAGTCTATGACATCCACTACCGTGTAATCAACAGATCGGTGTACCTCCACCTCAGAGCCATCTCCATGTAGGGCTCTGATTCCTCCATGCAGTACTCAGGTATGACCCCCCAAATGGGCACTCTGTAGATCCTCCATACATCATGGAGGGTGATAGTGGCTTCCCTTGTGGGGAAGTGGAAGCTAGATGTGGTACTGTGCCACCTCTCTATCAAAGTAGACATAAGCGCATTATGCACTCAAAGATGTGGCCAATGCCGCATGTGCTCTAAGCCACACAGCATCACCACTCCCCACTCAGCCGCTGTCAGGTGCTGCTCTAGCTCCATCGTCACCGAATAACATTCCTTAGCTCAAAATGTGATCATCTTCTCCTGTAGTCAACAAACACATGTCAGCAATCAGATAGCATGTTGGGGCATCGAAACCTATCCCAGGCCTGTCCAAGGCATAAAAAAATGTTCCGGAACCCTTGTCTTTTCGTGTCCTCCTCGCTTTTCTTCTATTTTTGGGTCAATCCATGCACCTAGCGATTGACCCTCACAAATGGAAAAATTTCACAGTCGCCAGTCTACGGAGCTGGCAGATCTTCGTAGATGACAGTCTGCAGAGACGACGGTTTAGGTCGTCGCCTTTCTTGCCGCACAGACGGCAGTGTTGAAAACCGTCGTCTCCGCTGCGCATTCTCATCTCCCCGCCTTCGCAGACAGAGATTGGTTAAATCTTCATCTGCGTAGATGACCATTGTCTATCGGTCATCTGTGCAAAGAGTGATCTATCGATCGCCGTCTCCACAAACGACAGATGGGCGATCGTCATCTATGCTGCATGTCTATTTAGGGGCATTTATTACATCTAAAAACTTTTGAAAAACATTAAAAATATTAATGCAAAGGTAGGCGCTCGACTACTCACTAGTGGTCCTACATTTACTGGCCGTTGGTGTACCCAAACGCACTCCCCAAGCTATGATCACTCTCATTGCGGTGCCATGGCTCTCTTCTTCTTCTCTCTTTTTTCTCTTTGTGAGTGAAAGTGACTTGTCCATGGGCCCTAATGGACTATTTATAGCCCCTTGGGACCTATTTCTTCCGTCGGTCTCCCCTTTTTCTCGTTCTGGTCCCTATTTCTCCTCCATTTTCCTGGACACACCATGCAATTGGTCTACTTTCCCCTTTTTCTTGCCTTTTTGAAAAAAATTTATTATAAAAATTGTATTTTTTCCTATTATTTTCTCGAGGGGGCACCCTCCTCCGCTTTCGCTACCGTAGGTTTTCTGAACCCTCTAGGGAATCTTATTTTCTTTTCTTTGACGCAATGTCACTTTCGACAATGCATCAAAGAGGGGCAAAATGTAGACGTCTAAAATCATCCTTATATTAATTTAATTAATATTCCCATAACATTATAGTTAATTTTAATTAATTATATTTGTTATATTATTCTATCTATTTAATTAA
>MU226838.1:4273013-4289424 GCA_018584345.1 Thuja plicata | reverse complement strand
CTTATTTAATTCATTCAAAAAATAAGAATTTAATTATTTAAACAAATTAATTGCTTTTTAATAATTAGGGGACTATAGCCATTTTAATTAAATTAAATAGGCTAGGGGAATGGGTTATTTTGCAAGTCGGTAATTGATTTAAAGATTTATTTAATTCCTTTATAATTAAATACTATAGCCATGTTTTAATTTGATTCATTTTAATTGGTTTGAATTGATTTAAATTGTATGGCTATAATAGTTAATATAATTTAGTGATAAAAATCACCTAGGACATTAAATTGATTCGAAGAATTATGCCAAGCAGTAACAGGGTTGTTTGGACATAATCAAGGGTATGATCACACTTAGGACAAATAGGGTCTATAGTTGGAATAGACCAAATTCAGGTGGTTACACTGATTACTTTGAAGAAGAAATGGACCTCACCAAGTTCCAGGATGATGAGGATATGCATGTTCAGTTGTGGAGTGTTGATTTGTCTTGGGACAAAAAAGAGGCCAGTTTCATAAATTTTGACAGATATTTTGCTTCTAGGCTTAGATCATTATTACATAAGGACAACCCTAGAATTTATGCAAATGTATTGAGACTCTTAAGACCATTGGAGTATGGTCTAGAATTGAAAATTATCCACAATTTGGGTGATTTTATTTTATACCTTATTTCAACAATCATTAGAGTTTATGGTTTTAGGGGAACCCCAAATGTTCTTCCTTACATAGTGCCACCAAATGCCTACCACTAGATCATCAGTTCAATTTTCTAGAGGATATCATAAGGAATGAGTTTGATCTTATTGAGCAAGAGATTAAGAAATAAAAGTGGCTAGTTTATAAAAAAACTTTGGATTTTATTCATAGTATGGATAAATCATATGATCCCCTGAAGGTATTTGCACCCTGGGCAAAGAAAATAGAATCTTTGATGAACATGTTTGAGGACATAATGCAAGCTCTAGATCAGAAGAAAAAGAAAGTGATGGAAGAAGAGCTAGAGAAGGCTAAGTCTATTCTGAGTAGGATGTCACAAGGAAGGGTTGTCCCACTAGGGAGATATGTGTTATACCAGCGAAGTGGTTACAACACAATTTTTCCTAAATATAAAAAGGAATCTAAATAAAAGGGGAAAAGGCCAATGGATACCAGTGCCAAGACTTTTCCATCTCCAAAAAGGTAGAGGGTAGAGGGAAAAGAGAAACAACAGGGTGATATCTATTCCCCTTTTCAATCTCCCTGCATATGGATGACCAAATTATTATTGAGAAATTGGTGAGAATGGGAAATACTGGACATATTTTTGTCACAACCTAGGAGCTACAAGAGGGAGTGCCAGAGGCACCTAAGCATGCAACACTGGATCTTACAGTCATAGAATTTGAAGGAAAATTACTGGACCCTATTACCAAACAGGCCAGTGAGGAATTTTTATATGATGATAAATTTGTTAAGGCTAGGGCCTTCATCCAATTCCTATGTAGATTTCATATTGATGAGTTCAAATAAAAATGTCAAAATTTCCATGAAGTTCAACCTGACAAGAGCAAAGAAGACATTGAAAAGGAAGTGAAATAGGATATGATGACCAAATTTGATAAGATAACCCCTAAAGAGGGCAGGGAGTTAGTAAAGGAAAAGGGAGTCCTCATATTACCTCAATGGGATTTGGCTTATGTCATTATATTTGATGTTGTAAGGAAAGAGGCTAAACCAGTGTACACTAGTGGGACATCGATTGGTGCCCAATTTAGTGAAGATCATGTAGCACTGGCAATATGGTCTTTGAAAAATAAGGATAAAAGGAAATTTAATGAGGATGATCAGGTTGAGCATACAGGTAGCCTCATAGTGAAAAGAGTCTCAGATATCATAGGGGTGGAAGTAGCTAACCTGACTCTACAAATAATAAAATTAAGTTCAAAGGTAGCTGAGAAACAAGAAGATGCTTTCAAGAGCCTGACAAAGAAATATGAGATTGTCATGAAGGCTTATAATGATGAAAGGATTAAATCTATTGAAAAGGACAATATAATTGTATTCCTTGAGGGAAGACAAATAGTTCAATGTGTGCCTTGAAGGAGGATTACACAAGATCCCCACAAGCCATCTGTTATGCCTTGCATCCCCGTCCCTACATTTTGTGTGCAAAATGTTGGGTCCCCCTTTTTTTTTTTTGCTTGCGGCCTTGTCTTGTCTTTCTTTCCCTTTTTATTTTCTTTCTCCGGGGTTTTCTTCCCCAGCGTTGTGTTTTTTTTGTTTTCTTTTCATCTCCGAGACCCCGATCCCGGAGGTCTCTTTCGTTGGGAACCAGGTTCTGGACTCCGGGATTCTTTGCCATGATGTTCTTAAGGATATCATCACAAGGAATCCTCAAGCCCGGAGTCCAGAGGTTTGCTTGTCCGGAGATTTTCTGGAAGGAGGAGGATTACCTTTCACCGCGGGTATAAATACGGCTTATCTATCACTTTCACATTTACCGTGATCAAAACTTTCAATCACTTAGAGCGATTAACAAAGTGATTCCAAAGTGATTAACAAAGCATTTTCAGAGAGTTTACGATAATCAACGCTTAAAATTTTCAGTCACTTTTAGGCAAGTGGAAGTGCTTCGTGGTGGTGACTCTGACCGTTTGACAACTCGAGCTGCTACAGAGCTCCTGCAATAAATCCTCCCTTTCCTCTGCCTTCTGCATTCTCAGGTTAGTGGTTCTGCTTTCCTGCTTCTCTATTTTTCTTCCACTCTCTAGTTTTCCTCCGTTTCATTTTTGTTTTGTTTGTTTTGTTTCTCTATTTTGTCTGGTTTGTTGTTTTCTAGTTTTTCTGCCCGTTAATGGGTCGGCTCTCTGCCAGAGGGTTGTCCGCCCTTTGTGCAGAGGTGCTTCATTTGTAAAATAGGTAAATAGCTGTATATATGTTTCTGCCGTGTTTGGTTTTCCCGCGGACACCTTTCTGCATTGTATATTTTATGTATATGCATGTATATTTATGTATAGTTCTTGTATATCCCTCCATGTCTTTGTATATACCCCTCAGCTCCATGTATATCCTTTTGGGTGGCTCAATGAGCTGGTTGAGTTGCCTGTGTTTCTGGTTTTCCGCCTGCGAACTCGCTTTGGGGTAGAAAACCACCTGTTTGAAACTTGGCTCTCAGCCGATTTCAGATAGGTGGTTTTCTCTCTCCTCCATGAAGTCTATCAGAACCTCATTTATATCCCATGTGCACAATCAATTCCAGGTAAGTGGCTTTCCCTTTTCGCGCGTTCGGACAGTTGGCTCCACCGTCATCACCATAACTTCCATTTAATACCTACGCACGTGGCGCCCATGTGGGCTCGATGATTTGGCTTTTTGCGTGTCCTCACTAAATGTCATTTCTTTGGGTTTTGGATCTCCTATCATCATTTATCTTGTGCCTTTAACCAAGTGTGATGAAACTCTCTAGACCTGGGTGTTTAACAAAAGATGAGTTTGTGATATGTTTTGCTTTTCGGTCATCTTTGCATGAAACTAACTTTTCAGGAAAGCAAGCGTCATGACGGTAAGATCTCTGGACCCCAGAATAATTATTTTGATAAACATGTTCTAACGGTCGCTTTGCCTTGAAGGTTCCTGGGATTTATCTTTCAAACATGTCTGAGGCGTTCGCATCTTCTCCACCTGGAAGTCCAGAGCTACCTACCGCTGCAGAAACCAGGGCGACAGTAAAATCTAAGATGGAGAAGGCCCTGGAAAAGATGCCCCTGACCATGAAATTTGTACAAGATAATGTCATCGTGTGCTCAAATATTGAGTCCAAGGTCAAACTAATAATCGACGCCAACGTCAGAACATGGTTAGAAATGTAGGCCTTGGTGAAAATAATGCACATCCAGCGACAGGCTGGAGATCCACTAGCAACCAACGTCGGGAACTCTAGAATCCGCTGGGCAGCTTTTTTCCCATGCTCCGTGCAATCTCTGAAGCTTATCCTAACACCGGAAAACCACTACAAATCTTCTGTCCAGGCCGTTATGCTTCCGGCCGCGGAACCTACAGGGTGCCCCACTCCACTAGTGTCCCTCGACCCAGTCACATCCCAGGCGAGCCTGGGAATCCCACAGTTTGAGAAGACCTCGGTGGTTATAAGGACTGATGCCTTGACCCAGTTCATGCAACTGTAGGATGCTGCCCGGGTATACATGAATACCCATTGGCTTAAGGCCCCAAAGAGGGACCCAAAGAGAATTAAGATAGAGATTTCCCACTCTGAATTCAAGGAGAGCATCCAAATGGGGATGATAGCATTAGCCTGGGCCTTTGGGCAGCCCTCCGCCCAGGATTTTTTCAAATGGATGTAATATTTCCTCCTCGGCATGTCTACCAAGGGAGGATACTTTGATTGGGCGACGATAATCTCCAACCATGTCGACTCCCAGTTCCAGCAGTTGAACAGGAAGAAGAAGTTCTACATGTATTCTTATGTTTTCTGGGCCCTGGCGCAGCAGAGGCCCCATTCCCACGGCCTACTTACTGACGGCATACTCAGGATTGGCCTGGGACAAAAGGCACCATGGGACCATTTCCCAAAGATTCAATGGGAAGCTAGTTTCCCCAGTTTCTGTCGGGTAAATGACGTGTTCATTTACTACCATCTTCTTACACCCACCCAGGATGCCAGATACCACTTGTCTACTAAGGCGATGAAGCTAGTCCATAGTTATAGACATTACTATATTCAGTTCTAACAGCACACATACATTAGGGTCGCCGGCTTCTCCGGGAAACCCTACTTGTTGCCCAGACATTGTGGGGACAAGATCATATTGTTGGAATATTGCAGGCAAATAATGGAGGTACATGCCTTCTTTTCCCTCAAAAAGATCCCCAACATCCCATTCCCAATCACCTGCGGGAACTATACATGCAGTCTGGCTGCCGCGAAGGAGGCAGATAATGAGCTGAAAAGTTATAACTTACAAGAATTTTATCTAGCACGAAAAAATTTTGATCCGCATGGAAGAATTGCGATGGCAATGCCCCGGGCTTCAGAGCCCCATCGTATACACATGGAGGACTTTTGGGCAGACTGCCAAGATGATGTAGATGTGCGCTGTAAGCACTTCATCAAAATGACGGCCAACATGATGCAGAAGCTAAAGCTCCAAAATTTCCCGTCAGACTTCTCAAACGCCGCCCCCACTATCGATCCCCAGTACAAGGAAAAGGGGATCGACAAAAAGGCCCTTCCACCAATAAACTGGGCCACCTAGGAGGGGCCCACAATTGAAGACATCACTCGAGAAGTGGTCGAGAGAAGCCACACCTATTTTAAGAAGGCATTCCTCGAGAGTACCCGCCAAGCAGCCCAGCCAGTGCCAAAGTTAACTCCGCCACTGGTACCAAAGATGACCCCGGGGGCCAGGACTTCTTCGCAGGGTGCAGACAAAGGAAAAGGAATAGACACAATCCCTCCAGCGCAAGAAGTCCTGATCATAGAGAAAATAAAATAGTCGGTGGCATCCTCCCAGTAGATGAGGGAGAAATTAATAACGAGGCTGGCCACCCCACCACTCATGGCTGGCTAGTTCGTCCCTCCTCCTCCCCAACATTGGCTGCCTTGATGGTTAAGGCAACAGGGGTAGATCCCCTAGAAGCGGCAGCAATAAGAGATGCGGGGCCACCTCTGGTTACCTGGTGAAAGAAGAGGCTCATCAAAAAGACCAAGGTAGAGCCGGAGCCAAAGACATCTCTATCCCAACAAGTGGAAATCCTTTCTTCTAATTCCCCAGAACCAGAGAAAGAGACAGAACCTGCAGAGGTCCCAGCCAATCCCCCTCCCCAAGAAGAATTTGATGATGTATTTGCAACCGATGAGTTCAGAAATATACAAGGGGATAATACACAAGCGGAGACAGAAGTCCCGGGGGTAGAAAAAGAGGCCGTAGACCAAGAAGACATGGAACAGGAACCTGCACAGGGACAAGAACAGCAGGTGGAAGAGAAAGAGCCAGAGCTGGAGATTATCTCTGAGGCTCAAGAGATGCAAGGTCTGGGAGTGGACCAACTAAAGCAAGGTGAAAAAATGGCATCCGCTGGGGGAACCAAACCTTTGGGAATAACCGTAACCCCAGCCACCATGTTCCAAGGGCCACTCCCGAGAGAAACCTTCAGGCAGGTTATCACAGTGGCCCAAACTCTAAATCTCTGCCCAATACCTCCCCTATTGCCAATAGAGGAAGAGGCCCTGGCAGAAGAAGAACAACAAGAAGAAGAAAAACTTGAAGAAGAAATCCCTGAGGAATCCTACCAGGGTCCAGACCTAATGATAGACATACAGGACAAGGCTGAGGAGATGGAGATTGAAGAGAACATCACTGCAGAATAAGTTGAGGCAGGGAGAGAGACGGATGAGGTCCACATTGCTAAGGAGCAATAGCCACAGGACACTGGGGAAGAATCAGGAGAACAAATTATGGCAGGAAGGCCACCCCTACCACCTCAATGGCTGATAGAGAGCAGAAAAAGGAAGGCTTAGTCTGATCTAGTGAGTCCTCTCTCTCTGGCTGAAATGATGGCCCAAGTTCAGGCCCCGCCAGAGGCAAAGAAAGCCTGAATAGTTCACACTCTTCAAACTGTTCTAGGCAGAGAAACACTTGCCATTGTGGCAACACCTCCCCTAGATGGTGATGAAGAAACCACAGATCTCGCAGACTACAATGTTGCAGAGGTATCCCTAGGCAAAAGGGGAAAGCAAGGTGAGGTAGATTTGCTGAAGGAGGAAGCAAGGGCAGTGGAGGCCTGATATGAGAAAGAGGCCCAGAGGCTCAAGGTTGAAAAGGAAAAGAATGCAAACCTTGTGGGGTTGCTCACCGAGCTGGCTCGACCAATCAATACTACTCCTCCGGAGGCCTCCACCTCAGAAGACATACCGTAGAGTGACATAGACTCCCTGCGAATGATGAAAAAGAAAGCCCAGGCAGTGGACAAGTGGGTCACCCTACAGATAGGAAACACCCAGCGTTTCCTAGCATCCACCCTCCCAGATCTATACACGGCCCGACAAGTCATTCATCAGGCAGAAACTCTTATTGAGTTGTGGGAGGGTAACACCGAGAATTACCAAGCATGGAAAGTAGAGCTCGAAGAGCTCCTTACCTTGGGAGAAGATATGATTTCAGAATTTGGAATTCTAGGTGATGAATCATTTGATTTTGTAAGAAACCAGCACTCCAGACTTGACCTCACATTGGAGGTGACCAAGCAACTGGTAGGGTCCTTGCAAGATAAGGTAAATACTGTAAAATATTCTTCCAATTTATACAAGTCTTTTGTGATAAAGACTTCCGGGGTTGATCCCCTTAGTAGAGATACATGTACCCCCAAAGATTCAGTTTTGGAGATTTTTGATGAAATAATGAAGTCCCGGTATCAATCCCCATCGGGGATGGATGGGGCCCAAATGGAAAGATTAACCTGCATGAAACTTAGTGGTCATGACGCGGCAAGAATGGCAGATGAGTTTAAGGAAAATGTTTCAGACCTGGGGGAACAAGTTGAAGTGGCCAAGCACAGAAGGGCTAGCTTAAAAGAGATAGATGAGGATGGCATTTCTCGCCTCCTCTAGGCCTTCAACGATAATAAGAAACCTTGAGCTTTCTCTGGGGGACCGGGGAGAACTCAAGCGTTGGGCATTCTTTATTCTTTGGGGACGTAAGTTCCCAAATCCCAGAGACCCAGATCTAAAATTTTATACTCTTTAAAGTGATCTGTGTCCCGGTCCCCGAGGCCGACCAGTCACTTTTAGAAGCGGTTAATAAAGGCTGTCAGAAGGTGGTTGGCTACATCAAGGGACATTTACTCAGCAATTGGTTTTCTGATAGGGTAATCTTCTCGAGGCACCTCTCAAAGGTACACCTGGCACATTGGAGATAGGGTGCCACATTTCCCATTTATGAGGCATGTAGCCTCGGTCCTCGAGGGACCTACTTTCTTCTTTCTCCTTTCTGGATCTCTTCTCGAGGCCGATTCTTCCGTTGAATATCCTTGTCTTATTCTTCTGACATGGCAGACCTATTCTGTCTCCAAGTCTTTTGTAGGGTGGCGCAGGTAGTACCAGCCCCCAAGTAATGTATTTTATTGAAAAATGATGTAAAATAGGGTTAGGGTTAGAAGAGTTGTATAAATAGCCAAACCGACTCATTTCCAAGGGTCGGCAAAATTGATAATTTTGTTGTCCATGATAATAGCAAAGGAATTTCTCATTTTAGTTGCAGAGCTTAATGCTCCATTATTCTGTTCTCAATAGTTAAATGCTCCCCTGGAGCCACCATTGTATCACGCACCAGTGCTTGCTGGAAGGAACATTAATAAAGAAGCAAGAATTCTTGGCAATGATGTTGGTTGCATTCCTGCTTCTGAGTTAATGGTATTTCATGTTTCAATGTTATTCATGTCTTCTACTCTGATATGTTAAAATAGATTAACGACCTCTTTACTTTTGCTACTGATTAAGTGCTAGCCGATGGTTGTGTATTTCTTTGATATTTAGTGTAGTCTATCAGAGTATTATTGATATTCTGGACGTTTAAGCATGACTATAGTTAGATGAAGTGTTTCTAACCCTGCAGGATCTTTTTCATTTTATTTGCTAAGTGTAGAATGCTAGGGAAAACCTTACTGTATTGAATCTTCAGAGGTAATGAGTTGAAGAAACCAGCTATCCCCCTCAAAAATAGTCAATTCTCCCAATCGAGCCCCGCACCATCGTGACCCGACACCCAGTGCTTAAAGGCCCAGGAAATTTATTTTACTCGAAAAACCTTTACAGGCGGAATTGGCTGGTATCCCCGGAACCCAGTGACAACTTATGACTGTTGGCAGACCCAGTCAGTAAAACCCCGTCAATAGAAATTGGCACTAGAAGGACAGCATGAACTCGTCCCCCTCCCAAGATTCTGATGGTACACCTCCTGAGGGTTCCCCGAGTCATAGTTTTAAGAGGCAAGCCTTCAGCGGGATTGGATCTTTCTCCCTAGAAAAATTTGAAAGAATCCTTAGGTCTGCCCTGAATCCCAAAAGATTTGTTGAACTCGAGCCCCCTGCTCGAAAGAAACAGACTTCGAACATCATACCAGCCACTATTGTCTAGGGATCTAGCATACCTCAGAATACCCAAACTTCTCAGGCAATCCTGGGAACCAGTGCCCATACTACCCAACCTATAGTTCCCCCAATGGCTACATACTTCAAAAACATCGGGTCCCCAATGGGAACTTTTCCGGGCGCAATCAATGACTTTCCCTCTCACCCGGAGAAGATTTGCCCTTGATATGAGCACTTAGGCTTGCAGACCGCAGAAGAACACCTACAAGCATACAAAGATGCCATGAATCGACACCGGATCCAACATGAAGACATTGTGACTCAGATGTTTCCCTTGTCCTTAGGACAGGGTGAATTAAACTGGTACCTTAACCTGCCTGCCAACTCCATAAACACTTGGCAGGACATGGAGGATGCCTTCATGGCTGCCTTTCACGTGCATGTGGACCTAGCCTGGTCCAATAGCTAGTTCATCTCCATCAGAAAAGAACCCAATGAGCCTCTTGCAACATTCAACCATAGGTTTCAGTGCACCCTGAAGCGGTGCACAGGCCCCTTTATTCCATCCCTAGAAGTAACCATACAGACCTACCTTAACGCGATCGACCCTTTCGTTGCCACTCTCCTTTGGAGAATAACCACCGCGGGTGACCGGGACACCTAGGCAAAAGTCTACAACCTAGCACTAGAGCTGTCCCGTGGCCTCAACAAATCCCCAGGCGGGATTGGGCAGAGTACGCCCTTCAATATGGTCCCCGATGGAACTGCATATGCCAGGGGATACAACCCCAATCTGGAAATAGGTGCCCCCTCGATGGCGATGAATCTTCCACCACCTCTGATAGACCAGCAGGCACGGTATGTTTACCCAACCCAGACCCAGATGACACCGGGTCTGGAAGTCTTCCCTTGGAATCAATCACAGCAGACACAATAGGCTCAGACCCAATCATCTGGAGTGCCCTTCTTCCAGTCGTCCGTGACTAGAGGATTTCTGCCCTCGACTCTGGCTAATACTGCTACCTTCCCGGGAGGCCAGCAACAACAACAGCCATCACATTGTGACACCAACACTCAGTTGACCACTGAGGTTGAATCCCTCCGACGAATGTTGTCCACATTAACTATGGACATGGGCCAACTGAAGGCGGGGTCCTATGCACCACAAAATTCAAATTCCCAGAGGGGAAATATTTTCTCTGGCCAACAAAACAACAACGCCAGAGGAAGAAACTTCAACAATGGGTCTAGGCACAATCAACAATAGTGGAATAATAATGCGAACATTGGAGGCCCACCTTCGAACCAAAACGCCAACCAAATTGGTGTTGGACCATCAAATTTCACACCAGTCGTAGACTTCTAGCCCATGACTAACTGGTGTAGATTACATGATACAGGTTCGCACAATGAGGTGAATTGTGCCACTTTGGAGAAAGTCATCATGATCTCCCAGCTGGACAGGCAGTAGTCGCACAATACCGCCCCTCCAGAGCCTCCTTTCCAAGAGCCAACTCACAGCGCCTTCACTTGTGATACCATCTTCTTCGAGACTTCCGGGGAGGATGAGGAAGAATTTGAACTACAAGTATTCTTTGATGAGTCTATCCCGCCCTTTGAGGCCAATGCCTTTACCTACCCATGGACTCCATACAATACTCAGAGCCAGGTTGGTAAAGGACCAGTTTACACACCTGTACCCCTATCAAAGATACTCCTCCTCCCCGGAACAACACAACTGACCGACCCGCTCCTCTAAAAGGTCGTAGCTCTAACCAAGTGAAATATCTCATCGAGGAAAATCACCAGTTCCCAGGAGGAAGATTCAACATTACGAAGGTGTTAGAATAGACCACTACCTCCATGACCTTGATGGAGGTTTTGCTAAATTGTCCCGAGTAGAAGAGGTCTCTTCTGAAGCTCTTGGGAAACCCAGAAGCCGTCAACCACCCGCCCAAGACTGCCTCATTCGAAGATGCCAATGTGGCTATCTTCTAGAGAAATAATGAGGATCCCCCCTTCTTATTAGGCTTGAATATCTATGGCAAAAATATACACAATTGCCTAGTGGACTCTGGAGCTTCGGGTAATATAATGCCCCTGTCCATTTTTCAGAAGCTCGGATTCCACCCCACCCCATCTAATAGTGCAGTGATCCAACTGGATAAGACTGCTATAAAAATGGTGGGGGAATTGAAGAACGTCTGGATACAACTTATCCAGGATCCCAGGATAGCCAACATCATTGACATCCAAGTGGTGGACATCCTAGAGACCTACGGGATTTTATTAAGCCAAAATTGGTCCAAGTCCCTGAACAGATACTTTTCGACCGACTTCACCCACTTATGGCTTTCGTGGGAAGGAGAGTCCAATAAGATCTGGTTTGAAAGTGAACCCCGGATGAAACAGGCCCTTACCAAGGTTGGGAGGGTCAATGAGGTCCTTTTTTCCTAGACTTCCCTGGGGGTGTACAAACCTTTTGAAATCTTAACATTCAATTTCTTCCTCGGAGAAGATCCCACCGTACTACAGAGAGCTCAAGACCTAGAAGAAAAGATGAGAACTGGGGTAGATTCCCAAGGTGCCATAGCAACCCTTGCCACACTCTTGTTTGGCACTTGGTGCCGAGTACACTAACAGAAACATTCATAACTCGAGTGTGGACCATGTCTATCGATCGCTAACCGGCACCTTGATACCTTCCAGAATAAACATATAATTGATTCCCCAGGATCCAGTGTTCCTATGGGACACGCTCCTTTGATGCCATCTCCACGGGAATCCCAAATCCAAACACTTTCGAAGGAAAATTCTACGTTCGCGCAGGTGGTCCAGGAGATCCCCCCAAGTCTCCCAACAACAGTCCAAAGATTGCCCCCCCTCCCCAGCTCTAGATTACGAATGATGACTTATGGACCCTTAAGTTTGATGGGTCCTGATCCAAACAAGGCTACGGGGCTGGGGTAGAACTAATCAACCCACAAGGAAAGTCCTTCCTCCCGTCCTACAGACTGCAGTTTAACTGTACAAACAATGTTACAGAGTATGAGGCTTTGGTCCTCGGACTCTTGTTTGCGTTAAGGAAAGGTATCACTCACCTCCGGGCTCTGGGTGATTCAGACTTGATCGTTAAACAAGTCCAGAGCCAATATACATGTCACGATAAAAGGCTGGCTGCATACCGCAATCGGGCTTGGAGCCTTATTGAAGATTTTGTTGCCTTTGGCATTGACCTCATTCCTCGGCGACGAAACTATGTCCCGGATGCCCTTTCCATTTCTGCCAGCACACTTGAGCCAATGGCTGGCTCGTGACTCCAGAAATTTTTAGTTGATATGGTCCCCACCCCGTCCATTCCAGATAATGTCACCCACTTTCAGGTTTTTGAAGACGATCAGCATATCCTGACCTTCATGGTGAATGTTGGTGTCTTTGAAGATCAGATAGTGGAGGAACAAGACCATGACGATACTAGGCAGGGTGATGAAGATGATGGGATCATGGATCTGCCCACTAACACCATCCCAAAGGGGATGGTTGCGCTGGAACGAATCTTCAACTCAGACCCTCGGGCGCATGAGAAGCTGTTATCCTCCCCTGAGGGAGGAAAATTTGAAAAGGTTAACATCGGCCAGCCCAGTGAGGAAAAGATTATTCATATTGGTACCTCCTGCTCCCCTGAAGAAAAGGAGAAGATTCTCACGGTTCTCTGAGAATACATCGACATGATTGCTTGGGGTTATGAAGACCTAAAGATGTATGATACATCCATCATGACCCATACTATTCCTCTGAAACCTAACGCTAAGCCCTTTCAGCAAAAGCAAAGACTAGTCAACCCCCAGTTAGAGCCTCTAATTCATTAAGAGGTAGAAAAATTATTGTCGACTTGGATAATCTACCGAATCTGGCACACTGCGTGGGTTGCCAACCTGGTCCCCGTAAGGAAAAAGAACAGTGAGATCTGCCTTTGTGTGGATTTATGAAACTTAAATAAGGCATCCAAAAAAGATAATCACCCTCTCCCCTCGTTGGATGAGGTGTTGCAGATAGTGAATGGATCCCAGATAATGTCCTTCTTGGATGGATACTTGGGGTATAACTAGGTCATGTTCAAGTATGAAGACAGAGAGAAAATAGCGTTTACCACTAAGTGGGGAATGTTTGCATACACAAGAATGCCCTTCGGTCTGATCAATGTAGGGGATACATTTTAGAAGGCCATGGACATTGCATTCGAGGGCCTTATGAATCGGTGCATAATCATCTACATGGATGATTTGACCATCTTTTCCCAGGATAGGTGCGACCATGCCGCCATCTCGCCCAGATCTGCGAGACATGTCGCCGGTATGGAATATCCCTCAACCCAAAGAAGTGCATATTCGGGGTCACTGAGGGGAATTTTCTCAGGCATATTGTCTCTGGGAAAGGTATATCCATAGACCCTGACAGAGTCGAAGCATTACTGAATCTACAAATTTCTGGCAGTAAGAAAGAGATGCGATCTTTTTTTGGAAAGATCAACTTCGTACGACGGTTCATCATAGGGTATGCAGAAATAGTTAAACCACTCAACGAGATGATGAAGAAGGATACTAAGATTGAGTGGAGCACTAAAATAAAATAGGCATTTGCCCAGATCAAATAGACAATAATGAAAGCACCTGTCTTGGCTAGTCTGGACTATTCCCTTCCATTTTACATTTACTCTTTTGCTTTGCCGCATTCTGCCATGGCAGTGTTAACCCAAAAGGTTGAAGGGGAAGAGCGACCAATAGCTTTCATGAGCTCCCCCTTCAAGAACACCGAAGTCTGATATTCATCACTAGAAAAGTAGGCCTTTGCCCTAGTTCACGCCGTGAAGAAATTTTGGCATTATATTCTCCGGAGAAAGGTACACGCTATTATTCTGGACCAGGCCATTAAGTCTCTACTGATGCAGAGTGAATTGGGTGAGAGACGGGGGAAATGGATGGCCATCCTCCAAGAGTATGATTTAGAAATGTAGCCCATGAAGGTAGTCCGGGGCCAAGGACTAAGTCGAGCGATGGCAGAATAAACTCCCCGCATAGAGTGTCAGACTTACACGCTGGAGTCCATTACCCAAGACCCATGGTACACCGATTTAGTATACTTGTTACTAAACAACAAATGTCTAGAGGGATTACCTCCCCACAAATTCCGTGCCCTATGGATGAAAAGTGCACACTTCATGATCAAAAACTCCACGCTTTATCGCAGAAACTACGAGGGAGTGTACCTCCAGTGCATCGACAGAGACCAAGCTGTAAGAATAATTGATGAATTCCACGGATAGTTTAGAACCGAGCATGGCTCAACTAATGCCACTGCCCATCAGATCCTTCAGGCTGGATACTATTGGCCTTGTATATTCAAAGACATTTACGCTCATGTTAGGAAATGTCACATTTGTCAAACCGCAGCGCATCATGAACATAACCCAGCTATGCCTTTACAACCAGTCTATGAGGCTAGACCATTTGCCCAATAGGCATTCGACTTCATCAGGGAAATCAACCCCAACTCGTCTGCCAAACACTAATACATCCTTACTGCTACTGATTACTGCACTTGGTGGTCTGAAGCTATACCTTGCAAAAACAACACAACGGACGTAGTTATCAAGTTCCTAGAAGAAAACGTCGTCACACAGTTTGGAATGCCTTTCGCTTTAGTGTTTGACAATGGTCTGACATTTTCTTCGACACAGCTACTCGAATGGACCTACAATCAAAGGATCACTTTGAAGTTCTCCAGCAACTATTATCCCTAGGGAAATGGCATTGCTGAATCAACAAACAAAAATCTACTTGAAGTGATCAAACACCTGCTCGAACAGAATCCCTGGGATTGGCATCAAAAGTTGAAATTCGCCCTCTGGGTGGATCACATCCGATTCAAAGCTGCCCTGGGAACATCCCTGTTCCATCTGGTTTATGGCCAGAACCCTGTATTCCCAGTCAATTTATAGATCCTAGTTTTACAGTTCATGCAGGAATTTAGCAACAGGGACAACATTGTGGAGGTTTGACTCTTGAATCTAGTGCGAATGGAAGAACAACGAGACACAGCCCTTGAACATTTTGTGCATCATCAAGCAGTGGTAAAATGATGGTTTGATAGAAGAGCCCAATACAAGGCTTTTCTGATTTTGGATCTGGTCCTATTGTGGGACAAGGCCTGGGAGAAGAAAGGAAAGCATACCAAGTTCTAACGACTCTGGCTCGGACCATACTTGATCTCAGAAATCTGCGGGACAAATACTTACCACCTTGACACTCTGACTGGGGAACCTGTTGCATTGCCCATTAATGGGAAGTTCCTCAAACACTACTTTGAGTAGGGTAAGTTTTTCCAAAGTTGTATTTTATGTAAAGCCTTGCGCTTGTAAATATTCCCTCTGGGTGCCTCATGTGAGGTACCCTGCCTTGTAAATAGCCTTGTCGACTGTCCTCCGAGATAGTCCTCTTTTTCCATCTTTGTTTTCATTTTTGTTTTTTTTTTGGCCCTGGCATTTTGTTCTGCCTTGTAGGAATTGGAATGCTTCGCATAACTCTGGCTTCCGGTACGATGTCCACGGCATGGTGAACTTTAGAATCTATCTTCAGCACGGTGGAGTCAGCCCGGTCTTTGGGGTTATTGTAGAAACTGATAAAAGATCAGATTCACAGAACCCAAATACACCTGCATGCAAATGACCTAGTACAAAGATGAAGTACGAAAATGAAAAAGCATAACACAGAAGTTGCTCAGAGAGTGAGAGAAAAAATATTAACTGCATTAACTGAGAAGAGATTACAAAGTTCGACCTTATAAAGGTGAACAAACCCTAAAACCTTAAAGGTAGGATGCGCAATATAATTAATATAAAGTATTAATTATATGCACCTAAGTGAAAGCATAAGCCGAAAAAGAGTAAACTGATTACTCTAACACCCCCCCTTAAGCTGAACGCAGGGAGAAAGCAAACCTAGCAAGACTAAGAAAGCAAGAAATGGGTCCCGGCAACAAGGCCTGATCAGGTACCCAGTACAAGGAAATCTCTGTAAACCGGAGACAAAGGAGAAAACCTAGTGGGAAAAACCCCTCTCCAAAAAGAGATATAAAAGCAAGCACAGACAAAAAACATGACTTCAAGAGACTCTCTCAAAGCCAGTAGTACAATGCGTGCTGCTAACCCCCCCGTGAGAGAGGGTCGAGGCTCCAAAGCCCCCCAGAATGAGAGAACCCCTGGAGCAAGGAACAAACCACTGTGACTCCAATGCAGAGGAGTGAAAGTCAGTGGGTGCTGAAGAGGTGACCTC
>MU226838.1:4256643-4270207 GCA_018584345.1 Thuja plicata | reverse complement strand
CTTATAAAGGTGAACAAACCCTAAAACCTTAAAGGTAGGATGCGCAATATAATTAATATAAAGTATTAATTATATGCACCTAAGTGAAAGCATAAGCCGAAAAAGAGTAAACTGATTACTCTAACAGTTATTTTATAAGTTATGGCACATTTTGAGCATCTCCATTGGGTGTTGTCTCTGGGAGTCTGGCAATCAGTGAACACATAATATAAGGAACAAGTAATTAGACACACCGAGGGTAGATCGGCTGCACTAATTGGTTGGCCCAGGTCTGAAACTTTAAAGAATTCTTCCCGGGTCTGGAGCTTTATCCCCTCTTCAAGCATCTAAGTATAGGTGGACAGGTGAAAGAATTACTGCCATTAAAATTAGCTAAGCTTAAGCTTAATGGTGAAATAATTACCGCCTTCCCCACCCAGAAACAAACAAAATAACAAAAGAGAAAAGCAGGATGAAACTCTGGTCTCCGGGGGAAGCGAGTGAATTGATGATTGGTCCGATGTAATTAGTGCCTCTTCTCTACTCCTCCCAGGGGTCATCAGCTTGATTTCCTTCCAAAGCACACACAACACCACTGATGAATGGCTACAGACTAATTCCCACGTGGTTGGATTCTCTCAGATATGTTATCCTTTGCCCGTAAGATGCTTCGGGAAGCTTCTTATTCTAATTTTGCTAACCAGAGATTCTATAGTTCTCAAATGCGCTAGGCATTGGTCCCAGATAGTCACCATTTTTTATGCCCTTCATCCCTATCCCTACATTTTGTGTGCAAAATGTTTGGTCCCCCTTTTTTGTTTTTTCTTACGGACTTGCCTTGTCTTTCTTTCCCTTTTTATTTTCTTTCTCCGGGGTTTTCTTCCCTGGTGTTGTGTTTTATTTGTTTGCTTTTCATCTCCAAGACCCCGGTCTTGGAGGTTTCTTTCGTTGGGAACCAAATTTTGGACTCCGGGATTCTTCGCCACGATGTTCTTAAGGATATCATCACGAGGAATCCCCGAGCCCGGAGTCCGGAGGTTTGCTTGTCCGGAGATTTTTCAGAAGGAGGAGGATTACCTTTTACCGTAGGTATAAATAGGGCTTATCTATCACTTTCACATTTACCGTGATCAAAACTTTCAAGCACTTAGAGAAATTAACAAAGCGATTCCAAAGTGATTAACAGAGTATTTGCAGAGAGTTTATGATAATCAACACTTAAAATTTTCAGTCACTTTCAGGAAAGTGCAAGTGCTTCGTGGTGGTGACTCTGACCATTTGACAACTCAAGCTACTACAGAGCTCTTGCGGTAAATCCTCCCTTTCCTCCGCCTTCTGTGTTCTTAGGTTAGTGGTTCCGCTTTCCCGCTTCTCTGTTTTTCTTCCACTCTCTGGTTTTCCTCCATTTTTTTTTGTTTTGTTTGTTTTGTTTCTCTGTTTCATCTGGTTTGTTGTTTTCTGGTTTTGCCAATCGTTGGTGGGTTGGCTCTTTGCCAGAGGGTTGTTCGCCCTCTGTGCAGAGGTGCTCCATTTATAAAATTGATAAATAGATGTATATATGTTTTCATCATGTTTGGTTTTCCCGCGGACACCTTTCTATGTTGTATATTTTATGTATATACATGTATATTTATGTATAGTTCTTGTATATCCCTCTGTGTCTTTGTATATACCCCTCAACTCTGTGTATATCCTTTTGGGTGGCTCAACGAGCTGGTTGAGTCACCTGTGTTTCTGGTTTTCCACCTGCGAACTTGCATCGGGGCATAAAACCACCTGTTTGAAACTCGGCTCTCGACCAGTTTTAGACAGGTGGTTTTCTCTCTCCTCCATGAAGTCTGTTAGAACCTCATTTATATCCCATGCGCACAATCAATTCTAGCCAAGTGGCTTTCCCTTTTCGCGCGTTTGGACAGTTGGATCCGTCGTCATTGCCATAACTTCCATTTAATACCTACACACGTGGGCTCGATGACTTGACTTTTTGCGTGTCCTCACTAACGGTCATTTCTCCAGGTTTCGGGTCTCCTACCATCATTTATCCTGTGCCTTTAACCAAGTGTGATGAAAGTCTCCAGACCCGGGTATTTAACAAAAGATGAGTTTGTGATGTGTTTTTCTTTTCGGTCATCTTTACATGAAACTAACTTTTCAGGAAAGCAAGCGCCATGACGGTAAGATCTCCGGACCTTGGAAGAATTATTTTGATAAACATGTTCTGACGGTCACTTTTCCTTGCAGGTTCCTAGGATTTATCTTTCAAACATGTTCAAGGCATCCGCATCTTCTCCACTCGAAAGTCCAGAGCTACCTACCGCTGCAAAAACCAGGGTGGCAGTAAAATCTAAGATGGAGAAGGCCCTGGAAAAGCTGCCCCTGACCATGAAATTTGTACAAGATAATGTCATTGTGGGCTCAAAGATTGATTCCAAGGTCAAGCTGATAACCGACACCAATGTCGGAACATGGTCAGAAATGCAGGCTTTGGTGAAAATAATGCACAGCCAGCGACAGGCTGGAGATCCACTAGCAACCAACGTCGGGAACTCCGGAATCCTCTGGGTAGCTTTTTTCCCGTGCTCCGTGCAATCTCTGGAGCTTATCCTAACACTGGCAAACCACTACAACTCTTCTATCTAGGCTGTTATGCTCACGGCCATGGAACCTACAGGGTACCCCACTCCACTGGTGTCCCTCGACCCAGTCACATTCCAGGCGAGCCTGGGAATCCCACAGTTTGAGAAGGCCTCGATGGTTACAAGGACTGATGCCTTGACCTAGTTCACACAACTGGAGGATGTTGCCCGGGTATACATGAATACCCATTGGCTTAAGGCCCCAAAGAGGGACCCAAAGAGAATGAAGATAGAGATTCCCCACTCTGAATTCAAGGAGAGCATCCAAATAGGGATGATAGCATTAGCCCAGGCCTTTGGGCAACCCTTCGTCCAGGATTTTTCCAAATGGATGTACTATTTCCTCCTCGGCACGTCTACCAAGGGAGGATACTTTGACTAGGCGATGATAATCTCCAACCACGTCGACTCCCAGTTCCAACAGTTGAACATGAAGAAGAAGTTCTACATGTCTTCTTATGTTTTCTGGGCCCTGACGCAGCAAAGGCCCCATTCCCATGGCCTACTTATTGACGGCATACTCGTGATTGGCCCTGGACAAAAGGCACCATGGGACCATTTCCCACAGATTCAATGGGAAGCCAGTTTCCCCATTTGCTGTCAGGTAAATGACGTGTTCATTTACTACCATCTACTTACACCCACCCGGGATGTCGGATACCGCCTGTCTACTGAGGCGATGAAGCTAGTCCATAGTTATGGATATTACTATATTTAGTTCCAGTAGCACATGTACATTAGGGTTGCCAGCTTCTTCAGGAAACCCTACTTGTTTCCCAGACATTGTGGGGACAAGATCATACTGTTGGAATATTACAGGCAAATAATGGAGGTACATGCCTTCTTTTCCCTCAAGAAGATCCCCAACATCCCATTTTCAATCACCTGCGGGAACTATACATGTAGTCTGGCCACCGCGAAGGAGGCAGATAATGAGCTGAAAAGTTATAACTTACAAGAATTTTATCTAGCACGAAAAATTTTTGATCCGCATTGCAAAATTGCGACGGCAATACCCCAGGCTTCAGAGCTCCATCGTATACACATGGAGAACTTCTGGGTAGACTGTGAAGATGATGTAGATGTGCGCAGTAGGCACTTTGTCATAATGATGGCCAACACGATGCAGAAGCTAAAGCTCTGAAAGTTCCTGTCAGACTTCTGAGACGCCGCCCTCACTATCGATCCCCACTACAAGGCAAAGGGGATCGACAAAAAGGCCCTTCCACCAATAAACTGGGCCACCCAGGAGGGGCCCACAATTGAAGACTTCACTCGAGAAGTGGTCGAGAGAAGCCACGCCTATTTTAAGAAGGTGTGCCTCGGGAGTACCCGCCGAGCAGCCCAGCCAGTGCCAAAGTTAACTCTGCCGCCGGTACTAAAGATGACGCTGGGGACCGGGACTTCTTCACAGGGTGCAGACAAAGGAAAAGGAATAGACACGACCCTTCCTATGCAAGAAGTCCCGATCACAGAGCAAATAAAAAAGTCAGTGGAAACCTCCGAGCAGATGAGGGAGCAATTAATAACGAGGCTGGCCACCCCACCACTCATGGCCGGGCCACTTCGTCCCTCCTCCTCCCCAACATTGGTTGCCTTGATGCTTAAGGCAACAGGGGTAGATCCCCTGGAAGTGGCAGCAATAAGAGATGCGGGGCCACCTTTGGTTACCCAACGAAAGAAGAGGCTCATCAAAAAGACCAAGGCAGAGCCGGAGCCAGAGACATCTCTCCCCAACAAGTGGAAATCCTTTCTTCCAGTTCCCCAGAACCGGAGAAAGAGACAGAACCTGCAGAGGTCCCAGCCAGTCCCCCTCCACAAGAATAATTTGATGATGTATTTGCAACCGATGAGTTTAGGAATTTACAAGGGGATAATACACAAGCAAAGACAGAAGTCCTAGGCGCAGAACAAGAGGCCACAAACCAAGAAGACTTGGAATGGGAACCTGCACAGGGACAAGAACAGCAGGTGGAAGAGAAAGAGCCAGAGCCGGAGATTATCTCCGGGGCTCAAGAGATGCAAGGTCTGGGAGTGGACCAACTAAAGCAAGGCGAACAAATGGAATCCACTGGGGGAACCGGACCTTTGGGAATAACCGTAACCCCAGCTGCCACATTCCAAGGGCCACTCCTGAGAGCAACCTTCGGGCAGGTTATCACAGTGGCCCAAACTCTGAATCTTAGCCCGATATCTCCCCTATTGCCAACAGAGGAAGAGGCCCTAGAAAAAGAAGAACAACAAGAAGAAGAGCATCTTGAAGAAGAAATCCCTGAGGAAGCCTACTAGGGTCTAGACCCAATGATAGACATACAGGACAAGGCTGAGGAGATGGAAATTGAAGAGAACGTCGCTGCAGAAGAAGTTGAGGCAGGGAGAGAGACAGATGAGGTCCATGTTGCTAAGGAGCAACAGCCACAGGACACTGGGGAAGAATCAGGAGAACAAATTCTAGTAGGAAGGCCACCCCTACCACCTCAATGGCTGATAAAGAGCAGAAAAATGAAGGCTCAGTCTGCTCTAGTGATTCCTCTCTCCCTGGCCAAAATGATGGCCCAAGCTCAGGCCCCGCCAAAGGAAAATAAATCCCAGACAGTTCACACTCTTCGAACTAGGCTGGGGAGAGAAATAGTTGCCATTGTGGCAACACCTCCCCCAGACGCCGATGAAGCAACCGCAAATCCCGCAGACTATAATGTTGCAAAGGTATCCCTAGGCAAAAGGGGAAAGCAAGGTGAGGTAGATTTGCTGAAGGAGGCAGCAAGGACAGTGGAGGCCTGATATGAGAAAGAGGCCCAGAGGTTCAAGGCTAAAAAGGAAAAGAATGAAAACCTTGTGGGGTTGCTCATCAAGATGGCTCGACCAATAAATACCGCTCCTCCGAAGGCCTCCACCTCAGAAGACATACCGCAGAGTGACATAGACTCCCTACGAATGATGAAAAAGAAAGTCCAGGCAGTGGACGAGTGGGTCACCCTGCAGATAGGAAACACCTACATTTCCTGGCATCCACCCTCCCAGATCTATACACAGCTCGACAAGTCATTCATCAGGCAGAAACTCTTATTGAGTTGTGGGAGGGTGACGCCGAGAATTACCAAGCATGGAAAGTAGAGCTCGAAGAGCTCCTTACCTTGGGAGAAGATATGATTTCAGAATCTAGAATTCTGGGTGATGAATCATTTGATTTTGTAAAAACCTAGCACTCCAGACTTGACCTCACATTGGAGGTGACCAAGCAACTGGTAGGGTCCTTGCAAGATAAGGTAAATACTGTAAAATATTCTTCCAATTTATACAAGTCTTTTGTGATAAAGACTTCCGGGGCTGATCCCCTTAGCACAGATACATGTACCCCCAAATATTTAGTTTTGGGGATTTTTGATGAAATAACGAAGTCCCGGTATCAATCCCCAGAGGGGATGGATGGGGCCCAAATGGAAAGATTAACCCGCATGATACTTAGTGGTCATGACGTGGCAAGAATGGCAGATGAGCTTAAGGAAAATGTTTCAGACCTGGGGGAACAAGTTGAAGTGGCCAAGCACAGAAGGGCCAGCTTAAAAGAGATAGATGAGGATGGCATTTCTCGCCTCCTCCAGGCCTTCAACGATAATAAGCAACCTTGAGCTTTCTTCAGGGGACCGGGGAGAACTCAAGCATTGGGCATTCTTTATTCTTTGGGGACGTAAGTTCTCGAATCATGGAGTCCCAGATCTAAAATTTTGTACTCTTTAAAGTGATCTGTGTCCCGGTCCCCAAGGCCGACCGGTCACTTTTAGAAGCAGTTAATAAAGGCTGTCAGAAGGTGGTTGGCTACATCAAGGGACGTCGACTCAGCAATTGGTTTTCTGATAGGGTAATCTTCTTGAGGCACCGCTCAAAGGTACACCTGGCGCATTGGAGATAGGGCGCCGCATTTCCCAGTTATGAGGCATGTAGGCTCGGTCCCTGGGGGACCTACTTACTTCTTTCTTCTTTCTGGCTCTCTTCTCGAGGATGATTCTTCCGTTAAATATCCTTTTCTTATTCTTTTGACATGGCAGACCTATTCCATCTCCACATCTTTTGTAGAGTGGCGCAGGTAGTACCGGCCCCTAGGTATTGTATTTTATTGAAACATGATGTAAAATAGGGTTAGGGTTAGAAGAGTTGTATAAATAGCCAAACCGGCCCATTTCCAAGGGTCGGCAAAATTGATGATTTTGTTGTCCATGATAATAGAAAAGGAATTTCTCATTTTAGTTGCAGAGCTCAATGCTCCATTATTATGTTCTCAATAGTTAGATTCCCCCCTGGAGCCACCATTGTATCACGCACCAGTGCTTGCTGGAAGGAACATTAATAAAGAAGGAAGAATTCTTGGAAATGATGTTGGTTGCATTCCTGCTTCTGAGTTAATGGTATTTCATGTTTCAATGTTCTTCATGTCTTCTACTCTGATATGTTAAAATAGATTAACGACCTCTTTACTTCTGCTACTGATTAAGTGCTAGCCAATGGTTGTGTATTTCTTCAATATTTAGTGTATTCTATCAGAGTATTATTGATGTTCTAGACGTTTAAGCATGACTATAGTTAGATGAAGTGTTTCTAATCCTGCAGGATCTTTTTCATTTTATTTGCTAAGTGTAGAATGGTAGGGGAAACCTTACTGTATTGAATCTCCAGAGGTAATGAGTTGAAGAAACCAGCTATCCCCCTTGAAAATAGTCACTTCTCCCAACTGAGCCCCGCACCATCGTGACCCGACACGTAGGTGCTTGAAGGCTCAGGGAATTTATTTTACCCGGAAAACCTTTGCAGGCGGAGTTGGCCGGTATCCCCGAAACCCGGTGACAACTTATGACTGTTGGCGGACCCGGTCAGCAAAACCCCGTCAACACCATCCTCATCAAGTCCTAACATAGCTTACCCTCCTTCCCCTGCACCATCAAATCCTACAACACAAGAGGAGTTGAAACAAGAGAAAGAAAGGTTGATTGCTGAGAGAACTGAATTGGAGAAGTCAAAGAAGGAATGGGTTGAACAATCTTTATCTTTCAAGGAAGGAGAGGCATGGATGAAACAAAAGTATGCTGAAAAAGTACACAACACCCTCATGCATTGTACTCATAAATTGGTGCCTACTACCATTTATTCACAGGGGAAGAAAATTGTCAACATCTTGAATGAATACAATGCAGATAAAGACAATTTGGAACAAATGGTAAAAAGATGGAAGGGAAAATAGTAGAATTGAAATTCTTCCACACCACTTGCAAAAAAGAGAACAATGTTGACATTATCTTAACTGGTACTTACAAATGTGTTAAGTTACTGATGGACATGGATATCAGAAGGAGCATCATCATAAGGAAGATAATGGCCTTAAGAAAGGAATATTTAAAGGACTAGTATGAGATGTTCCCCAATATTTTTAAGAAAAATGGAGATATAAAGGATGAAGCATTGTGGCATAGGAAGATGAATGAAGCATTGGTGGTAAGAACCAATAGTATAATTACCCTGGAAAGTACATTGTTGTTTGTTCAAACCATTGAATAGATGGTAAGACCAGAGAATTGTTTGAATTTTGGTCAGAAGAAATTGTAAAGGAAAGTATCACCTGGAGGGAGGTTAACAGCAGAAAGGATGAGGTCCTTAGCTTCAACTGGCTGAATGATGAGGTGTATACCTCTTGGAATGAAAAGTACATAATAGTTGATCTAGGGGAAGGTGACGACATGCAAGTGGATGATGAGGCCTAACAAATTGGATGATACAAGTAAAGATGAAGATCCTACATCACCAATTTCAAGCACAACAGACACTAGGTGGCTGCTTCCAAACAACTTTGAAGCAGTTGCAAATACCTAGTGGTCAAGAGACAAAATTTGTCAAATATCTATTGTAACAAGAGTGGTTTTCACTCCATTAGTTATTTTTTCTTTTATTTGAGTCATTGATTTTGTCCTTATTCCAAATGAGTCAAAGCTTGTTGCAATCCTATTCTATAAAAGGATTCCCAAGATCATTGGAAAGGGATAGGAAAAATTGTATTGTAAACAATTTGTAAAGTTTTCAGTCAAGAGGGGAAAGATAGTATAATTTGTACTAGACAGTGTAAGAAGTTAGAAATAAAGTTGTGAGATCTTTTGTAGGTTATTCAATAGATTATCTCTGAGTACTTTTTGTATACTGGAATAATATTTTCTGAATTTAATACAAAGAATGAAATTCCAATATCTCTTGTGTTGTGTCTTGTGAGTTATGACTTTTTTGATTCATCAACATAGTTTTCTCTGTGTTTATGTACTTATTTGAGAGTTCTGATCTAGGATCAAATTAAATTATGCTCTGATTAATGCATAGATTCATTTGACACATGCTAGGATTTTATCAGTAGTAGGGGTTTGGGATAATTGCATTATGATTTGAAATCTTTGGTGAATATTTATTTTAGTATACTGTATCTGGGTCAGAATATAGCCCAATGGATAAAGCACTGATCTAAAACTGATAAGTTTTATACTATTACATATATAGTTGCACATTGGTTTTGTTTTCCTATAAGAAAACATTTAAAATCTATAAAGTCTACATTTGTGTAAGTTTTTTACTAATTCCTATCTTATTCTCCATTTCATGGTTGATGTTCAATGGGTAATTAGCTAATTATATAGTATCTCTCGGTCATGTTGAGTCATTGTGAGATTACTGCTTGATAATACCTTATAAGATATATTAGGAGGTATTGCAGGGTATCCCCCCTTGGTGTAGCAGGACCTAAGGAGTATAAGTATTAAGAGAGTGCTTGTTAGTTGGTCATTTTCTTGCATGTACAAACATTTGGAGGTGGCTCCTCTATAAGATAGTCATAAGGAGAAAAGGTTGTTGTTGTTTTTATTACAACATAAAAAGAAACCAACAGATTGTATGCTAATAAATATGTTCTTCTGGCCATAAAATAGCCAAACGAGAGGATTTTTAAGCCCATCCCATTCACCTCTTAGATCATCATCTGGTCCAAGTGTTTTTATCACTTTTATCAATTCCCATATGGACTCTAGGAGAAAGGTCAAAAAATGTCCTCTCAACAGTAGGCTACTCTTAGATGAAGATGTAATGTAGGAAGTGGGTATCATTAGGCTCTATAATAATAACTATACCTCCAATTTAGGTGCTAGGGAATGATGGAATCAAAATGTTTCTAGTAAGAAAAATCTATTCTAAATTGTGGGTAGAAAAAAGGTGAAGAATGAGTAAATTGGAAACAGATCTTTAGCTAGATCTAGATGCAAGATTGATTATATCTTACAATAAGACCCTGCTAGTTTAGAATCTAATTATGTCCTTTTTCAAGCTAAACATGCATTGAGAAGGGTGCTGAATGTTGGAGTCATGGGGGGTAAAATGAGGGCCAAAATGAACTGGTTGAAGCATGGTGATAAAGGACCATTTTGATCCTTAAAAATAAAGAGGCTAAGGTAAATATTGATAATATCATAGAGGAGGATATGCATGTTACTGATCCTATAAAGATCTTAGGAGTCTTGAAAAGATTATATATTAAATTGTTTGCATCAAAAGAAAACCAATAGGGTAAGAGGACTACTAGAGAAAAAATATAGAGCATTATTCTAAAATACCTTGGGGAGGCTAACTTCAAATTGTTCACTCAAAATATATCTCTATAGATGAAATTTTATCTAAGAAATGACAAGGCCCCTTGTTAGGTGATGGACTCACAATTGAGTTTTATAAAAAAAATATTGATTGGATAGGGGAGGATCTATTTGAAGTGTATATAGAGGAAATAAATGACGGATCACTTGGATAAAATATCAAGAAAGGCCTAATTAAAGTAATTCCCAAGGAGGGGGATGGGACACTTATCAATAATTGAAGGCCCATATCTCTGCTCAATCTTTCATACAAGATATGGCCAAGTTATTGGCTAAAAGACTAGAGAATATTGTTCCAAAAGTGTTCAATCCCAATCACACCTTGTTTGGTAAATGGAGGTATATACTGCAAAACCTTCTAACTTTCTAGGAGGTCGTGCACTAGGTTAAAGAATCAAACCAATAGGTTGCTATGTTTGTAGTAGACATTGAAAAGTCCTGTGACTACATATAGTGGAAATTAATCCATATGAAACTAGAAGGTTTAGGATTCCTAAAGAAATTATGCCACATGGTTGACACCCTCATGAATGAATAAAATGCATTAGTGGAGGTTAATGGATTTAGATATGACCCTTTCCAATTTTTAAGATCTATTAGGCAAGGACACCCGCTTGCACCTGTTATTTTTTTGTTGGTTGTTGATGCCCTTTTATACCTACTTAGAGATGATCAGAGATGATCAAATAAATAAAATACACAAATAATTTAATACTCTTTATCAAAATTATATTACAACAAAGAAGTTAAATTTTAGAATAGGGTATGTGCAAGCTCATGAGGGGCCAAAAAGTGGTGATGTGAAAAAAATCCACTTTTCACTCATCCAAAAGCGCATGAAAGCACTTGTTGACTTTTTAGTAGGCTTAGGTGTCAGTACACCTGGGCAAACCTGACACCAAAGCACAAGCCTAATCGGGTACCTAAAACCTATGGCATAAATCAAAACCCGTGAGCCATTTTCCTCATTTCTGCATATCCGACATCAGTAATAATATATTGTTGCCTGCAGGTGCGCTCAACATTTTCATTGTGAAAATGTTAAAACCCTAAATTTAATTATGTTTTTTATTACTAATTCTTTAGATAATAAAAGGATATATTTTTAGTCTTGCTTTCATTGTACAACACATCTCAATAAAATTAATTAAATTAAACATTCTCTAAAAATTTGCCAAGGACTCAATATTGCCTGTAATTAGGATGAAACATTTTTTTTTTCAAGACTTGACAAGAAAATAGCAGCACCGTCAAGCAGGGCACTTGGAACCCTTTTGTTTTTTCCAAAGCTTTCAGAATTAGGTTCTTCATTCTTTCATTTTTTTTCCAATATGAATTTCCCATCGCAGAGTGGTGTGTTTTGAGGATTGCAGGCAAAACAATTGTTGGTAGCCATGACTTCCAATTTGAATCCATGGGTAGAAGAATTTGTTCCTCCTCCACAATACCCACTGATTTGGTTTTCAATTTCAAATTTCACTAATTATAGCTCTTATAATTTCAAATTTCTTGTCAAAATTTTAATTTTTATAAAAGCTTTGCATAAATGAATCCATTTTCGATGGAAGAAACACAACCCTTCTCTCAAGACCTGCAATTGTTAATTATATATCTCCAATAATTTTTCTATTGGAAAGCATCCATCCATCCATCCTTGTATAACAAGGTGTGAATACATGAGAATAGTTTTGTATAGTGTATGGGGTGGGCATATGGCATGGGGAAAGAACGTGGGGAATGAGGTGCAAATTCTTGCATTTTTAGCCATTGTCGTAGAGCTTGATGTTTATTTCTTGTGTGTGGAGGCATGTCCCAATGATAATTAAAGACTGTGATGCAGTAATTTAGACTTGTGTAGTAACAATAGATGGGTGTGGAACAAGCACAAATAGCAGATCACATGTCCTTAAACCCTACATTAAACACCATTCTTAATGCAAAAATTTTACCCTTCCTTAAAATTTATCCTTTGTATTAGGAAGATAATATTCATTGCTCATCTGTCACAGACTTCATTTATTGTATTCTAAATGCGATTATATTTCGTACGACATGAGTGGATTTTGTCTGCGTGAACAAATTTAGAAACATAATGAAAAAATAAATTCTCCTTCGCCATCTTTTCAGTTCGAGTTGCATTTAATAAAAATCACTGTCGTAAATAATGTAGAGCGTGAGACATTCCTCTCTCAATAACAAGAGACGAAGCAGTGTTTATTACTTTATTGCTTCAAGAGAGTTTTAACACCGAGCTGTCATAACATATAATGGTCATCCTTGCAGTCATACCGATGCAAGAGGAATGATTTCTGATTGTTTCTCCTAAGCCTTTTATTGCCGTGGGAAAAAAGGCTTGAAAAAAAAGTACAATATCTAAGTGTGAGATTTTAGCATAAATTATGTGGTTTAGAACATATAAAAATATATGTAAGAATACTAGCAATTAAATTTTGGTGTGTATTGGTTATGTTGAAGGTACTTGTATAAAATTTTTAATATAGCAGTGGACCATACCACATATCCGATAATACCAGATATCTGATAATATTGGATATCCGATATTATCGGATGTCCGATATCTCCCACCCAAATTTGGATTCAAGCTCTTCATTTTCATCCTATTTTGAATGTTTGTGTTACTTTATGTAAATTACTATTTTATTTAAAAAATATTAATAGTATATTAATATTAATATTATATTTATATTTATATTAATATTATTATTATATTAATATTAATATCATATTAATATTATATATTTATCTCTCTCTCTAGAGTTCCTACATAAAGAGAGAGAGAAGGATAGAGAGAGGGAGAGAGAGAGACCCCTTAGGACACACTTGAGCATTCAAATGGGTTAAAAGGGGTCATGGGGTTTTCCTAGTGGTCCTAGTACGCCTTATCATGTATTATGACCCCTAGGAAGACCCTATGACCCTTTTGACCCATTTAAATTCTCAAGTGTGTCCCAAGGGGTCCTAAGACCCCTTAGGACACACTTCAGCATTAAAATAGGTCGAAAGGGGTCATGGGGTCTTCCTAGGGGTCCTAGTATGCCTTATCACATATCAGGACCCCTAGAAAGACTCCATGACCCCTTTCAACCCATTTGAATGCTTAAGTGTGTCTCGAGGGGTCATACAACCCCTTAGGACACACTTGAGCATTCAAATGGGTCAAAAGGGGTCATGGGGTCTTCCTAGGGGTCCTAGTATGTGATAAGGCATACTAGGACCCCTATGAAGACCACATGACCCCTTTCAACCCATTTGAATGCTCAA